>VXBZ01007182.1:732151-762584 GCA_013399135.1 Heliornis fulica
AAAAAAAAGGGAAAAAGAAAAGCTATTCATCCTCTGCACACAGAGGTTGCAGCAAGAATCCCAAAGAAAAAAAAAACAACCCAAAAATCAACCTTCCAACATCTTATGCAATAGGTTAAATTTACTCTGGTTGGGAAAGTTTCACTTTCTGCGAGAGGGAAAGTGACTGTACGTGCATTGCTGCTGGAAGCTTCTTCTGAAGTGCGAGGCTGAAACTGCGTAGATGGGTTACAGTAAGTAGTTTAATAAAAAAACCAAGGCTCGTGGCTTTGCATCCTGTTCCAGTCCAATGTAGTCTCAGGATCCCCCCTCCAAAGGCCAGCAGACAGTGCGCCACCTAAAAATCCATTCTAGTCCAAAATGCTGTGGTTGAAACAGCTTTGCTTGTTTATAAAGTTTAGTGTTTCATATCGCTTGCATCTGACCTTCAGCAGAAAGAAAAGCTCAGTTAAATTGTGCAAATATGTACCAAATGGGAGCAAGGGAAGGCAGCCAAAAATGCTGCATGAGCTTTTGCAGGGCTGCAGCCTTTTAGGAGCACCAGCGAGATGAACGGGATGAGAGGCCAAATTGATTTAGGCTCCAGGCAGGAGCTTAAAACACCATGACATCCACATTCACAAAGAAAATGTTCTGTTACTGCAACCCCAAATTTCCTGCACATGAAAACACTGTTTTCTTTCATCCTTTGGAGATGCTCGTTCTGTCATCCGACATTTAAAAATGAACAAACAAACAGGAGTCAGCTGACAAAGGGTTCTTGCTGGTGAATGGAAGTAGGTCACTCTGAGATTTTTGCCTTTACAGTCTGGCTTAATATTAGTGTTGTACACAGAACAGTACCAAAACCGCTCTGGAGACAGGGAAAGGCTCTAATTTTGTCTTTTCTATGAAAATTAGCATTAACACTCTGCATCAACATGCAATGCCTCCCAGTATCCCTTATCAGGTTAATTAAAAAAAAAAAAGTACAACCCAAAACAAAAACCAACCAAAAAATCAGCCACAAAGCAAACCACACACTAAATTAAACAACGACAAAACCCCTTCACTGGTCAGCCTGCATTTAAAGACATCTAAATTTGAGTAACTGGGAAAAGAGGAATTTTCCTGAAGGAACATAAAAGAAAATGAAAGCTCTACATGCAAGACCAAATAAAATATTCTGTCTCCCATGAATGCAAATTCTGGCTGTCCTTTTACACAAACATATTAAAGGAAGAAAAATGCAGGAAAAAAAAAAGTATAAAAGGAAAAGCTAATAAATTCATTTCTGGAGAAAAAATATTTAAAAAACAAACAAACTATCCTTCAAACAAATTTCTTCATGATAAATCCCTGCAATCATGTGGTTCTAAATTACATGGTTAAATATGACTGAAAAAGTAAGGCACAATTTCATAATCATTTTAAAAGCAATAATTATAATAATTTTCTTTGATATCCATGTGGCAGGCCACCGATACTATGGATGCACAAAACTACTTGATTAAAGATATGGAAAAGTTTTTCCAACTACTAGCTAAGACTCACAATACCTCTGTGGAGTAAGTAACATACCATCTTCACTGCAAAGATGAGTGCACGCTGAGCAAACGGGAAAAGCGGGTGAGAGCTGCTTGCAGACAAAAAAGTAGAGACACCCCAAGTGTCACGTTCCCATGGAGGGACTCTAACCCCTGGGCGCATAAAGGTAATGCCACCACCTGGGGCTTCTGTTTCCTTCCTCACTTCCCAAAAGCTCTAGGTATGATGAGACATGTGGACAAACAGCAAAATTAAAAAAGAAAAAGGATTGAACGGAGTGTTCACGATACCAGTGATCAATCCCACTGCATTCAATTCATGCAACATGAAGACAGAGACCGGCAACACGCAGCCAGGACGGAGCCCAGTGGGGTTGAAGTAGCTGTGCTCAGCATCCCAGTCTGTACTTCTACTTCACTGTAGCGCCTCAACCACCTTGTGTGTGTGTGTGTGTGCGCGCGCGCACACCGGAGTGGTCTGCAAATGTTTGGGCTTAGTTTTTTTATTGGGATCACAGCAGAAAATTTCCTGGCTGAAATGAGAGCTGCTCCCCAATGTCCACCAGGAAATCTACCCAAGCTATGGTTTTTTCCTTAGATTTTTAGATGCTGGGTGAACATAACAATATCACAAGTTTAAAGTCTGCACTCATGCTCCAAACGTCAGTTGGGCAATCGACTGTTGCAAATTCAGACTTGAAATGCTGAGGAAGTCAGGTAGTATTTCTAGAAATGTTTAAGGAGAAATGCCATTTCCAAACCCAGAAGGGTTATGTGGAGACTCAATCAATAACTCTTGATCTTCCCAGCAGTTGCTATAATATGCTTTAGTAATTTCAGAGGGAAAGCAAACAAAAGAATCCCCCCAGAAAAGCTCAAAGATGAAAATTGCAATTACCACAGAAAAAGATCTCCATAGCCAGCGACTCCATGGCTTTAAGATGGGAAAAATGAACTGAACCAAAGTAATGCTTTTCTTTTAAGAAGAATCACATTATTTGGATTGTTCTAACAAAGGAGACAGTGACTTTGAAGTTAGCAAAACTAGTTAAAAATAGGGTCAAAAAAAGAAAACTTGTGAAAAGCTTTTTTATTTCTCCAGGTCCAATATTGAACCATTTTTCAAAACACATGTGCTTATTTTTAAATTTTTTAATTTTTTTTTTTCAGAATTGTAACAGAAGCAGCCCAAGAATTATAAAAAACTGAGACTTTCTTTTTAGAAATTAAAATATTTGTCAACAATTCTGAAATTTATTTAGATAAAAATTCAATATGATCCTAATTACAACAGCAAGGAAAAAACTCTGTTGTGAATAACATTACAAACCCCAAATTTTTCATTTAAAAAAAGGTCTTTCTGACATCATATAATTAGGAGTAAAAATTGTGACCAAATAGCATTCTCACAATTCTAAGCTAGTACTACTGAGAGGTTAGTAAAGAACTAAGTAGATCCTGCTGTCCTTCGGCAACAGTCGATTACCATCACTAGTGTTTTCTTGTGGGGGTTTCACCACCATGAGATTCTTCAGCATCTCTCTGTGACAGCTCTGACTGACAGTATGGAAATCTATACATGGTATAGCCAACCCAACAGTGAACAAATAGCAAATTAACACGATGAACCAACTGCAGGAACCATGTTATCGACAGAAAACAGTCACAAGCTCAAATCCCTTCTGAGCCATTCAGCAGGAGCACTGGGTGTCTAACATGTACCTCTGATGCTGAAGGAGGACAAAGACACAAGATTACCTGAAGAACCTTATCCTGGGTCCTGTTCTCTCTCATCTTCTAGGCTTTCTCAAACCCAAAAGGAACCAGCGTTTATCAAACCTAAGCTAGGCTTGGCTGACCATGGCCAGGCAGCAGCTCTAACATGTCCAAAGAGGTTTTGGCATGACTTGTTCCATATTCTCTTCAACCACCACCTTTTCTCTAAAAGACACTTTTTCTCATTCTTCTCAGGCACATTTTGCTGACAGGCAGCTTTAGGCCTGTGTCTCATGAAAGTCTCACTCCTGACATCAGGATGAACACTATTATGCAAAGTTCACTATGATAAACACTCTGGTACTCCCACACCTCTGATTAAGTCATTGCCCAAGTGTTTCACAGCCTTGATAAAAATCTAAGAATTATAATTTTTTAAAAACAGAAGCAAAATTAAAGGTGTGTTATCTGATAGGCTAAGGCAACGGTGTTGATTTCTGTTTCTAAAAGCAACGCTCAGGCAGTGATTAAAGTAAGTGACAATAAAGACATCGCATTCACAAAATACTGGTGTTAGCCTTGGGGATATGCTTAAGGATTGGGCTGTAACCAAGACAACCCAATCTTCTGGAGATAGTTTAAGTAGACAATTTTAAAGCCACGGTTCAAGATGCAGTAAATCTGGCTGTAGGGTTACTTGTAACATATGGAAAGTGCCACAGCCACCCGACACAGAGCACTGATCTTGTAATAACTCATCCTCCTGTTGCCCAAATGTTACTTTGGATCAGCAGCTGGGTGCCCTCCTGCCATTGGCATAAGGGCTACACAGGAGCTGTTTCACATGCTCTGGGTAATTTGGCAGAAGTTTGACCATGCCCACATCCTACCCAGATCAAATCTGTATGTCTAGGTGATACAGCATCACTTTGGTCCTAGTGACCGTAGACCCACAGCTTATATCACACCATACAATGGCTTTAAGTCTGTGCTTAAACTAACCCCATGTGCTTAAATATTTTCCTAAATTAGAACCTGATCCTGGACTCTCCTGGGTCCTGTCTGGCCACACAAATCACAGGATCAGGCCCTACTTACCAATAAACACTAGACAGAGCCAAAGAAAAACTGCAGACTTGAACAGAAATGTCTGTATGATCTTCCAATTCTTTCTGAAAGGAACAGTATGGACATTACTACAGCCACAGATGATGTGAATTTTTATCATAGTTAAGAAGCGCACCTTAGGAAAAGCAAGGTCTCTTTGGCAAAAAGACTCCTTCTTTGGAACAGATAAAACAGGATATAGTATAAATATATGATAAATATTGTAATGAAGCATTATCCCAGTGGTTCTTAATTGCAGTGCAACTGAGGTAAGTCCACCAGCATTTCCTAATCAAATCCTGAAGCATCAGAGGGGAGATTTCCATACACATGCAGATGAGAGCCTCTGTGATGTACATACATTTCTGTATATATTTATAGCAAATTTAGAAGCCAAAACCACACACATCACAGAACATGAAGCAGAGTGTTTTGGACACTCGCCACTTCCAACAGGCAGATGGCTTTAGTGTTTCAGGGGTGAAAACAAAAGTGCGATAGTATCTTTGCCCACATGTGTTGGGTCTAAAAATCAGCCACAGTACCTCAAATATCAACACTGCGCAATCTTTGTCAAACATCTTCCATCTATGGAGTATTTAATGATTGAAAAGCTGGGCTGGCATGCAGGGAGGTGAGAGCCAAACTCACCACAGCACCCTAATAACACAGAGGATTCAGATCTAGATCTCCTGGCCAGCCTTAGCTTTGAAACGGGCTGGAATCCCAAACCTACATACCAACAAACTTTTCTGGAAGGAGAAGACAGAACTCCAAAAATCAGTAGTTCGGGCCAATCTGTAATTAGTTTAATTCCCATAATGTCCCTGGGAAGTTGGAAAGAAGCCTTCTTGAACAAGGCAGAGGACAAGAAGCCACATGACTTGCTCCAAGTTCAGCCTGTAGTAGGGCCATAGAAAGCCCAAAGGCTCCGGACTTGGGTCCTCCTAAGTCTAAGCCACATTCTTCAGGAAGGCACAATTGCTCATTTCCATGAATTACCCCAGTGTTACTCAGGATAGCCTTGCCAGTCACTTGATTTACAGTAGCAAGAATAAGGAAGATCAGAGCTACGTGTGCTGCCTGATGGAATGGCTTACTCTGCACCCGAGCGCATCGCATCCTCCCCTGGGCTTGCAGAGCTGTAAAATCCTTGACAGGGATACAACAGTGTTAATCCCAGCTCTAACCTCCACTGTTTTTGTAGGGTTATCTCTAATTGGATTTGCTCAATAGCTGTGTGGGATTTTTTGACTGGTGGTGGTGCAGACTGCATGTGAAGAAGCAAGCTCAGAAGTACCTTACGTGCCACGGTTCAGGGAACAGGAGCCCAGATGGAACCTGGCAGGAGTCACAGAGCACAAAAATCTGTTTATGTCTGAGGCAGTAGAATTCTTGAAGGCCAGGGTAGAAATTTAGTATAAAAAGGCAAACCGCTTCAGCACAACCACTATGGTGGAGAACGATTTCTTTTGCTTGATGATGCCACCCTTCCACAAAGAAGGATTCATTCTGAGCTGTGAATTTTGGTAAACTTCCCTAGCAGTGGTAGAGTTTGCCAACATTTAAACCATGTAAGAAACAGAGGTTTCAGACTGGTATTTCTGAATTTGAATTTACTGTACACAGCTAAAGCAATTAAATTTCACAGTGCTCTTCCATAAAGGTTAGTGCTAAACTGAAAGGAAATGCACTGTTTGCAGGAGCATCTACATTTTTCCTCTTTATTTCCTATCTTTCTAGCTCATCTAACTTTTCTTTTCACCATTAGAGGGTATAATTATGTCAGGGTTCTGTAATGGAGAAAAAGCACCACATTCTCATTGTTTTTCAGTGGGTGCATGAAAGAAATTCTTATACTCTTGAGAAGTGCCATTTTGCCACTTACATGGTCAATCAGCCTGCAACTGTTTCAGTTCTGCTTCTCAATTTGTTAAGTGCAAAGAAAGGCATTTTCTTTGATTACATCTGCAAATAAGATATTAATGTCAATTCAGTGATATGAAAATTACTCCCTCACTATGTAATTTGCACCTTAGTTATTATGGGTTTCATGCACAAGAATATTATACCTGCTTAGAATGCTGTGGATTCTAGTTTGTAAATTATTTTTTTTAATTAACCAAATTAAATAAAGCCCCCACCAACATGAGGGAAAAAAAATTATCTGTGCCCAGCTTTTATTTACCTTGGCATATGCATTAATTCTGGACTGAAGATGAAAATGCTGCTGCTGGCCTAGCACTCTTCTGCAATGACATTTCACCAGACAGAAGTGTCTGGGATGAAAATGAAAGAGGAAAGAAAATGCTTAAATGCTTACTTTTTGGAATGCCACAGAGAAGGGTTTAACACCATCTTTTGTTTTCTTAAGATAAAAACTGAACAGTAGCATGCATTTAAGAAGATATGTTTATCCGTTTTGTGGTTATTGAAATAAGATCCTTAGGTTTTTTATTGAGAGCTCCAGATCATGATGTGTTAACATCAGAGAAATGTATATCCCAAGGCCTGATGTAGTCTGTCACAGATGAAGCAAAAAACCATCTACATCATGGGAGGTAGAACAAGACTATTACTTAAATGGCTACGCAGACACCAACACTGTCAGTACTTCCACTAGAATGGGGCGTGTGAGAGTGTGGCATAATATTTTTTGAGCATTGCTTTGCACTGAACTTGTAAGTAGTAACTTTTTTTTTTAAACCACTGGGATTTTAAAAATGTGTTTCCAGCCCCACATCCTTTAAAGACCTTCTCAGACATGATAGGCTTATACCTCTGGTAAATCAAAAGCACACTGTGTCTCTATGCATGTAGTGTATAGTGTGTGCAAGCTCACATCTTTCTGTGATTGCTCATACATTGTGAATTGGAAGCATCATTACTGAATAAATTTATGCAATAGCAAAATATAATTTCATAAGAAAAAGAAAAAATCCTATTGAACTGGAAGGGATTGGACACAAGTAAGGGTGTAAGACAAAAGATAAAGGTAATAAATCTGTACCCCAAGGATACAGGGTCACACCTACACTCTTAGGTGCAGTACAGCTGAAGTTTCATTGGGAGTGTTGTGATGACAGGAGGACTTCTAGGGCAGTGGAGCTACTTCTGCTGGTGATCCAGATCCTATTAAAGTCAAAGGGAAGCTCCTCATGACTTCAATGATCAGATTCTCAGAATAACTGGGGAGAAAGAACTAGCTCAGCCATCTTTCATCTACTACCTTCATGTGCTTCTTAAGTGACAGGAATCAAACAGAAACACAGGACCATGTTCAAACCTCCTTCTACAGGCAGATAACTTAGGTGCTGTGACCACTTATCTCCATCAGCTGAAGAGACAGCAGGTGATCTGACTCACTCACTGCCCTGATAAAAGTCACATCTATATCAGGTGCCTGTCAGGAGCAGTCTGAACATGGCTTCTCGAATTGCCCTCTTGTTCCAAAGCCTTCCAGTTTAAAAAAAAAAACCAAAACAAACCAACAAAACAAAAGGTAAAACAGAGATTCAGATCCTAGGCTGGAAAGAAATCATGCAAAGCTTGTGCAATATCCCCCAACGGGCATCTGGGGAGGGTCACAGTTGATACTCAGAGATCAGTGCTGGCCTTGGCAGTCAGAGCCTGGATCCGAGCAGAGTTGCAGGTCTTGCACAGGATATGCCCATCCAGAGGGTAACAGCCCTGATTGTCCCCTTCAGACAGGAGGCCACCACAGTCCTAGGAGATAAGGAAACAGAGTAAAATAATTAAGAACAAGATAAAGTGAAAATTTATTAGTCAAAGAAACTCCTCACTCTCCACCTTGTAGACAGGATCCAACCTGAGTCAGCATAAAGTATGAAGCTGAGGTATGTGAAGTCTTTTAAGATTAAGCCATTTCTTGATAAGAGACAATGCTGCAGAGAAGATGGGTTCCCAAGCTCTCTGCTGAATTTAATCCAACTGAAAATAAAAGGAGATTATTTCCTTCACATTCCTGAGGAAGGAAAGGTCTTTAACATTCGAGAAAAAAAATCAAACTTAAGCACTTGTTTATTAATGCAAAAAAAAGAATAAAAAAAGAAACATCACTGGGAAGTAAGTTTGGTACCAGTATCGGGCTACAGATAATCTCTTTTGGAAGAGCTAATGCCACAAAGTTATAGCATCCATTCTGAGGGTGACAGCTAAGCAAACTCCTTGTCTGTCTCCCCTCACCAGACTTGTCACCTGTGTTTGTACTGCAATCACCCCAGGAGGATATCGCCGAGACAGCCACACAGGAACCCCACTGAAAGGCCCAAAACCTGCTCCAGAGCCCTCAGCTTCTAAGTATATAATGCTAAATATAGCTGCTAGGAAAGTTCAGAATTATCTCTCGCTGTGTAAACAGGCAATCGCTTGGCCCAAGGCTGCTGATGGAGCTGTGGTGAGGGGATTACAGCTTGCTTAGAGGTCCTGCATCTTCATTAAATTTGTATTTGTAAATATAACTGGCAAGCACGTGGTGGGAGGAAGGCTATCATTGCTGTTCCTTTTGAGATAGCTGTAGCACATGGAGATCAATGCCAAGTGAGTGTCTGTGCTCTCCACTGCCTCTACTTCTAACATTCACACAGCTTAGGTATCTCAGCAGCCAGCATGGGGACATGCTGCATGATTAATTAGACTCTACAAAACCAGTGCAATGTCTCAGCATCTTTAAAAAAACTAGGCTTAAGTAATGGGCTGATATGTATCCTGGAAGCCAAGGTCACATTGGGAAGTGAACCAGATGCCTCACGTTTCAGCCTAGACCTTTAAGCCTCGGTCCATCCTTCTTTCAGGTTAAAGTTATTAAAGCCTGCAATTGTGATAAGAAATACATTTGGTCTCATTTTCTTACCCTGCCATCTGGCTGATGTATTATCCAACAAGCAACACTTGCACTGAAGAATTCTTGAAGGTTCCCTAACACAGCTGTTCCCACATGTTAATTGCTTTAAGGTGATTTTTCTTGTCTGTCTTCAGATTTTTACCATCAAAATTATATGAAGTGCGTAATGAAACTGAACAGAAAAGTAGCACAAAAAGCATTGCACGAACCAAGAATGATCATGTTTATGTGTCCATTAAAATTCTTCAACCCAGAGCCATATGTTGAGTTTCCTGTACAATCCTGCTCAAATTCTAACATGCATTAGCTTCCATCCTAAGAACGTAAAGACAAACAACGCTTGTGTCCAAGCTATAATTTATGAAGTTCTCAACTATGAAGCCCTAATTACCTGAGTCACATTATCTTGTTCTCCTAATGAACCTGTTATAAACAAGAGACCTGATTTTCTTCTCATTTGTGCTGATATAAATGAGGAAAAATGCCTTGCATGCTGAAGTCAATGGACTAATTCGATTGTAGAGCTAGTGTTACAATAGGGTAAGCCTTTAGTGTGTGGAATGTGAGGCAGTGATGAAGTTAAGCTAACCTTTGCTTTCTGTCCTTCCTGTGATTAGAATACTAACCTCACATCGGTAGCACTGGACATGGAAGTCACGATCCAAGGCGACAATGCGTACAGTCTCCTCTTGTCCTGGGGCTGGCATGATGGGCTCCTTACACACTGAACACCTCGGTGCAAATTTCCTGATGAAAGAAGAGATGGGCCAAGTCATCCTCAAAACTCAGAGCAAAAGTTTGTTAACTGCACCAACGAGCCAGAAACACGTGTATGTGTGCAGACACACACACATATGTACGTGTCACAGTTTGTAGCTTTGCACAGCTGCTGCCTTGGAAAGATGACAGGAGGGACGAATTTAGTCTTACAACACAGTTTCAGATTGCACAATATTAAGAAGTATTTTTTGCAAACTTTAAGAATATCTGAGAGACAGCAAAGCATATTCTGCTTGCCCTAGTTAACAATTAATGTTACTGTTGAATGACCATGATGGTGACACCTACGCATTGCTACGACTCACAAGCTCAACCCCCAGCCTAACCCTAAGAAAGTCTGTGCAAATCCAAATTTAGAAAAATGACCAGGTTCTGCTTCAAGATCATCTCTTGGAAAAAAAAAATCAAAATATTAAAATTTGGGGATTGAAACAAATAGGTAAAGAAAGACTTAATAGAGATCGGAAAAAAAATTGCCCTAGACTAAACTTTTTTTTTTTTTTGAGGCTCAACCCATCCATTTTAAACTTCTGTTCCATCTTTTCCACTTCACACATAGGAGCACACTCTGGGCTGTGCTTGCTCCCAAACAAAAAGTATCAGGGCAATTCTGACTATCTGTGTTTTCTAGCTCAGCTACCAATTGCTGGATTGCCCTGTCTTAAAAGGGAACAGGTCTGGGTGCAGAGACACCCACAGTCTCTTTTCCACAGTCCACCTGTGTCAGACTTGACATTGACAATCACTCACTGTATGAAGGGACTGGCTTCAATTGAGGTCTGCTCAGGGATCAAGAGGAACATAGACCTTTCTTTTTCCTCTTATATTGCCCACCGTACGCTCTTCTGGGTAATTCACCTATGTTCGGTTTTAGCTCTGGTCTTGCTCCTCCCAGTTGCCCATGAGAAGTGGCTATCTCTGCTCCTAGGTAGGTGGGGATGCTTGAGAATATTTAGCCTGTGGTGAACCATTATTTGCTTTTTTTGGTTTAAAACCTATGGGTACCAACTCCCTGGCCATAAATGCTGCTCAAAACCACCCCCAAACACACCTACAGAATCTGCTGCTGTGTAATGAGAGCTCGGGTCATGGGTCATGGAGCTACAGAAGGCAAAGCTTATAGCAAACTTCAGAACATGAGAAGATCAAAGGCCCTTCTCTTCTGAAATGCCTGGGAAAGATTGACTCTGCCACCCAGCCTGTCACATGAACCACCTCAGAATTAACTAGCTTAGAAAAGAAAAAAAAATCTATCTGTACTAGGAATAAAGAAAAAAATATTAATTTCATTGGCAGCAGATGAAAGATGTCTGTGTAGCTATGATCTAACGAAAAAATAAATTAAACAGTGGCTATAGTGAGCGCTCTGAAAAGTAACTTAAATGGATCATGATATGACCGGAGCTGTAATCGCACCTAATTATATGCTGCTTCATGCAGGCGCCTCCTTGTGCCATTTAGCTCAAAGGTGGTGCTTAAAAATACTTAAACTGCCCAGGCCACTGTGGACAATTCATTATGAGCCAAATATTAACTCCCAGGACCCAGAGATTAATCCTGCAGATTTCAGGGAATATGGACATGTTACTGCAGTTCCTAAGCTCAGAGGGTAGCTAAACGACAGCCTGAGCATCAGGTACGGTTTTGTTATCAAGAGGAGGTACAAGATGTACAGCACTTGACCTCCAGATCAAGAACCTGTCATCCCAGATCAATTGCAGAAGGGTTGGACTAGATGAACTTGAAAGGTCCCTTCCAACCTAAACTATTCTATGAATAAAAACTGGGCTGGCTGGAATACTGCTCAATGTGTGGTTGGCCAAAGACATTCCGAGTGTCACATCAGGTCTAGTGCTACTTGCATCATCTGCCCCTCAATCGTCACTCAATGATTCTCTGTCTTTTCCTTGGACTGACAGCCTCCCACTACCCACTCTGAGAGCTCTGAATTCCAGATCCAGTTGCTGCCAAAAGACTTCAGCATCAGACATCGGCTCTTGCTTCCAACTTTTCTCTTGAAGGCATGGCTTGTTGGGCTTGGGGAAGTAGCCTCCAAATCACGGGAGGTGGGTGCAAAGGAAACCCTTCAGGACCCCAAGTGGTGTGTAAGCTTTCTGCTGGGCCTGTGCTCAGGACATAATTTTACTTTACACACAACTGCTGGCACAGAAAAGCAAGGCAACACAGCAATTACAATGTGCCAATTAACCCAGCCTATCTGAGCTACAGGGAACATCCTTGTGTTGGATTTTAACATCTAGTTGATCGTGGCTGCTTCCCTTGCTGTCAAGTCAGCCTGCCTCTTTGAGCTTTCAGGCCCACACACTGATGTCACGAGGCTCTAATTAAGTCTACCCCCTTAAAAATTAAGAGATAAATGGTTGAGATGTAAACTCACATTTGTCAGTATTGATTTCCTCTTTTAATTGAGGGGTGTAATGCGTCTGTCTTTTCCATACAGGGGAAACATTTGTGCTCTGATTATATCTACCTGTCTTCCTTAGATTAGTTGTGATGATGGGGGTGGTAGCACAGCAGTGACAGAAACTACTTCCAACTCTACCTTTCAACTTACCTTAAATAGCAGTTACACTATAAATTATTACCAGAGCCATATTTTTAGCAGCTTTAAAAAGCTAATTAACAACTGGAAAAGGAGAGGAGCTGTAAGCATCCAGTGGCCACCCAGATCCCTCTAGCTGGTAAGCAAACACCTGCAGAGTGCAACAGTACAGGACCTCTCCTAATTGCTCGGTGGAAGAAGCGGGGAGATGCTGATATGGAAGTGCAAGTACAGGCAGCGAGGAGAAATGTGCACATGCTGAGTGCAGGGGTAGGCAGGGGAGAAAGCAGAGCATTTAAAAGAGAGGAACGCAGAGGTTATCCATAAATTCAAAACTAAGCAAAATGGAGATTAAGCAGCATCAGTCCCTAACCAATTAATCTTGTATACCATGGTGTGCCTGCTTGGAGCAAAGCTCTGCCTACTCTTTAAGAGCCCTGGGAGGAAGTAGCAGGAGGGAGTGAAAGGGTTCAGATCTTTCTGCACACTCAGAATTAAAAAAGGAGGATTTTTAGGGACAAAAGAGAAAAACAATAAGCAAAACCACTGAGAACAGCTTGGGTCATACTTATGGAAATCTTCAATGCAGTGGATGTTCCCACCAGCATCCACAGTGAAGGGGATCCCATCCAGGCTGCGATGGCACATCACACAGGTGAAGCAATGGGGATGGTAGGCCTTCCCAGTGGCTCGGAGGATCCTCTCCATGATGGGCTTTGCACAGACACTGCACTGCTCCAGGGTGTTCTGCAAACCAAACATACCCAACAGATCTGAGCACCATCTCGGCAGGATGTTTACAAAGGTCAGTTGGTTGAAGGCTACTGCTGGTCCACTTAGAAGCTTTAGGTACTTTTAAAGTTACTTCTAGGAAAACAAAGTACAGTCAACAAAAGTATAACAGCACAGCACCTGGGTCAAGTCTTTGGTATAGTGTGAGAACACAAACCAGAGGCTTCTCTCAGCAGCTCTGTTAAACCAGAGGTGGCCCATCAGGCGGGTCTGAGACATTGCAGGTTCTGTAGCCAAGAGCACAGGAGGGAGTTATGCAGCTTGAACTCCTGAGTTTTTGCTTCCCGACTTCCCAGCCAGAATAACCTTTTGCACCAGAGCTGATTTCAGACAGTCTCCACAGTGCAAAGCTCAAGCTCAAACTCCTGAACCTACACAGAGACTCCTTTAACTGCTCTGCTAATACATCTCCCAGACATGATCTTGATCTGCCTTGTAACAAAAATCCTGGTCTTCCTCTCCTACCACAGAGACTACTTTAAAGTCAGGGGAGAGAACACAGAATCTGCAATGAAGGCACTGCAAGGACAGGAGTTCAGGATGACTTAAACCATTCCTTTATCTCTGCCCCACAATATCTGAGGTAATTACTGTGTAATGCCAGTTCTAAAGCCATGATCCTTGTTGCCCTGAAGTGCTGGAGCCAAAAGCCACACACCTTTCAGGTGGGGTACACTGAATGATTCGTCTAATTTCAACTCTCCATTACCCTTCCAGTCAGTTACTGAAACACCAACAAGATTTTACTTACCCCTTCAAACCAAGCACCTTAAACACAAGTGCCACTAATGGAGGATGCAACCCACACTGACAGATGGAAGCAATAAATCTGTGGCAACGATTTAGGCCACTTCACTGAACTTTGGGAAAGTGAACTTCACTTACTACTCTTGCTTAATGCAACTGGAGTTATCAAATAATGTTATCAACAGACGTTTGCATCTTGGATAATGTAGAAAGTCTGTGATTACAGTATTGATTATGATTAAAATAGTCATGAGTAAGGAGTGGGGGGGAAAGGAAAAAATCAAATAAGACAGAAATATAAAAGGCTGCTGGAAGGCAGATCATGTTGACAAACACAGGAAGGCTGAAGTTGTTCTGTTTCCTCATGCAACAAAATTCCCAGGGAAAGTAGTGCTTTGACTGACCGCATTGTTATTGCTTCTTTGAGCCAATATTCTCAGGGGCAAGATCCAGCCCTTACATGTGCAGACAAAATGTACTGTCAGGAGATGAATCACCCAGGAGCTCAGAGAGGTTGCTTCTATGCTCACGTGTTTGCTACTGGACATTATCTCTGGGCTGGAAATCATTGCTGAGATACAAACATAGATATGTACAAGTTCATATCAGAAGATCAAAAGGACTGGCTTTGGAAAGGTCGATATGAGAAGTCCTGAATTTCAAGCCCTATGAGAACTGCCTCACACATTTTTTAAGAGAGCACAGCCAGACTAGTGTTGGTTTCAGACTGGATTTTGCTTTATGCCTTGTAATAATGGGCAGGAAAGAATTATTGCTGGCCTTTCTGTCTGGCTGCCATCATCATTATAACAGTAGCTGGCATGCCAGAAAAAGCAAGGTCAATAATTTTCTCCTTGGAGAAATAACCTGGCAAATTTACCATTCTGCTATGCATAAGCAGATCACATCATCTCAGTCTGCATCCATGCTGTTTTCTATATTGCCAAGGAAGGAACACAGCATACCTGCAGACAGCGATGGAAGATTATGCTACTTGTAAGACATCTGCCATGACACCTTCTGAATACATGCAGGTATGGAGCATTTGCCTCACCAAGTTGTTGCTTGCTCCATTTCCAACAGTTCTCAGAGTATGAGAGCAGGGCAAGCAAAACACAGCAATCCTTAGGAAATGCTGCCAGACTCTAGCAATTTCTGGCTTAGGGACTTCCTGAGACAGAGCACAACTTCTCCATTCTTAGCCTCAAGCAGATGTTTTACCCATGAAGTTTCCTGATCACTTTCTGATTTCTGATAAACACCAAGGACCCACAACACGGCCAGGAGTCTCATGGATCACCTTCATGTTGCGGGAGCAGAGCTGAAACCTGCAGCTGCAATCTGCCCTGCAAAGGGACTTAACACCAAAGTGCATAGCCTGGAAATGCTCTCACTACAGATCTGATACCACTCCTACTCACTCGTTTCAGAGAGGCAGAGTTTGAGAGCAAGGGATCATTACAATCACCTTGTCTGACATATCACATTAATGATGACTTTGGTGGGAGTTTTGGAGTGACCAGGACAGCAGGTAACCATGCTTCAGAAAAGACACGTCGTCTTCTCCCAAACCTCAGCTCTGTCACACTGACATTCTCATAGCTGAGCAAGGCAAACATTTTAAACTAACCAGCTCCTGATTAAACCTTCTATGCAACCTGAAAATCAGACCTGCAAAATTTATTCTTTTTATCCTTCCAAGTCCGTACCGGTAAGGAAAAACAAAGTCATTAGTTTCAGACTCCAGCTCACTCCCTGTCTGGAAGTATATTTGCTTAAGCCTCTTTCCTTGCTAGAACCCTGGCTCAGATCGTTCTCTTCAAGGTGTTACCAGAAGATGCCAAAGGGAAAGCTTCCTTGATTCACACCCATTTGACATCAGGTTGCTGTAAGGCAGGATATGGCCTGTGGAGCTAACAGGGTTTTCTTTGATTCTCTAATCAGGTTATCCCACATGCCTAAGTGCTGCCCCAGCAGCTAATAACCTGCACAAAGGTATTTCTGCACATTATGGGAACAGCATCCCTGTAGGATTATAAGTTTGGCTTCTTGATTTTTCTCTCTTTCACACTTTAGCTAACTCTCTCAGCACATTCTGGAGCTTTCAGACCTTCAGAAAGACAAAGACGAACAAAAAATCCCCAACCCCAACAGCCCTGTTTTTCGTCTTTTCTCCCAAGCTGCCACTGTGCCTTCTCTGCAATCATAGAGAAACACATAGAGCTGAATGCCTCTGATGAGCTCCACAAAAGGCCAAAGCAAGGCACAGTGAAGAAAGGTAAGAACCAGCTAGGAAATATCAGACCTCAGGTCCTGGGGTAAAATTCAGGCCATAAGAACATGGGCCACAAATGTGGTATAGTCTGCAGGGAAAGTTTACCATCATTTTCATGTATTTTTGGCTAAGAGTTGGGGAGTGTTGTCTCCTTTTTTGGAGACACATGTCCCTCCCAATACAACTAATATTTTGGATTTGAAAATGATGGGGAAGGAACTATCCATTTCTAAATGGAAGGCTGGCTCAATGTTAAAGGCTAAGCCTGGGTCCACATCTCTTGAGAACAGAACTGCTTACTCATGGCAAAGAAAAAGAACCTCACCTGGAGAGAATAACACACATTAATATGCCACTAGAACAAATAATCCCAAGTGATGATACACTAAAACATGAGCAAAGAACCAAAGTGTCCAGGGCATAAAGCATCAGCCTGAAAGTAAAAACTATACAACTTAAATGTGTACAGCACAATCAGCAGCAAAGTGGGAACAAGCTGCTTGGGAACAAGTATCTGACGGTGGTTTGACAACCTCCCTGTAGCCCTTCAGAAACCACAGAAAGCCAAAGGGAACGTCTCTGCAGATGCTGGGTTTAACCCCCATCAGAAAATGAAAATCCAAACTGCTGGGGAGATTTCTGAGGTGCAAGATACATTGAAGACTGGAAATGGGAAGTGTTTGAATTCCCCCCTGAAAACTTCACATCCCAGATTAAAAAACGGCAAACAGCTTTGGGGAACAGAGCTGCAGTGAGAGGCCAGGGGCTGCAGCTCATTCGGCATCACTAATGCTGTAGATTACAACCCCTCATAACCAAACTCTGGGTGACAGAAGTAACTCAGAATACAGCTCAGCACAAGGACTCTCCCACAATGACCTAGCGATGAAAGCAGAGGAAAAGCCCTACAGAGATTAGTCACTGCGTTTTATGTGCTGGCAATTCACCCGGAGCTCTAACGAACACAAATAACCTCTCCCGCACTCTGAACAGCAGACTGAGGAGAGCTCACGCACGGCGACACGAGCATGGTATAGCTTCTTTTACTGGGAGAGGGGAGGGAAGTTGCTAGAACAAATTACATTGGCAACTCATGCACAGGGACATGAACTCGCTTTCTGAGAGCACTGCAGAAGAAACATTTTTTGGAGTGGCTGCACAGAGGGGATGGTATTAGCTGTGGGAATCAAAAGTGACTGTTGTGCTAAAAACAGGCACATGGTCAACTACTGTAGTTGAACTGTAACTTAGTAAAGTGCGGTAAGTGAATTGCTTTAAATCTTGTGACTCCGTCTTTCATTTCCTCAGACTGTGAGGAGAGCAGAGCAGGAGACATTTTCCCCATTGTGGGATAATTTTTGAGGCTTGAAAATATTTCCATGCTTAAGCGAAGACAGAACACTTCAATCTCAAGAAGTCTAGTGAATTTATGAACCCCAAATTAGATCAAGGTCAATTGAAACACTGCACTTCAACTAATTTTGAATGGTTTCATTTAGGTCTTGGGTCTGCAAATATATAGTTGGATTATAAATTAAATATAAAGCAGATATTGGTGGAGAGCTTAAGTGTCAAGATGTAATTTCAACACTTTCAAACTCTTTTTTGGTGTGCATTATTCTTAGAAAAGGAAAATCCAAGACTCAACCCCTCACCCCTACCAAATCCGCAGATTTCCCCAACTGCTATCTCTACAGATGGGTAAATCTTGGCAAACACAGCATTTAATTCACTAATGGCCAGTGTGAAATTACTTCCTCTATATTTGAGGAGAGAATTTGAACACGTGTGGCTTAGTCTTTCTCAGTCTGACCAGCTGGACACATTGCAAGCAGTGGGCAGCACTCCCCAACCCAGCTGCTCTCAGAGGGGTACCTCCAGCAAGGGGAAGCCCTGGGGAGCATCCTGGCCGATTCTGTGACATTCAGGTCACACTGCCATAGCTGTGTCAGTGGGTTGGAGCAAGAGATGAGACCCCTGACAGCCCAAAACACCCTGGCACAACTCTCCGATTCAGGCACAGTGGTAAGCAGCAAAGGTGCTCCTCAACTGGTGTAGCTTGTTTTGCTGGGATAGGGGAGGGAAAATACTGGAATAAGTGTCATTGGCAACCCTGCAACGTTACCAGCATGATGTGGGTCTGAGCTGGGCATACAGCTACCAGCTGCATAGTGTAGATATAGGCCCTGGAGGTTGCTGTATTCAGTGGCTTTGAAATAGTTCTTCCATTTGACTCAGTTTTTAGTGGTTTTCCCAGCACAGTAGCAATACCACAGCTGGCATGTTTCCCCTCTGCTGGAATCTGCTTTTCTTGTCAGGAAAACTGAATTCAGCTTTGTATTTTTGGACTGGGAGACGCTGGAGGTGAATCTGGCAGAGTCCTCTCAGCATACAGGGTGAAGGAGTCCCTTTCCCTGTACCTATCAGAGAAAGTCTAGATATATTTTACAGCCTCTGTTAGTAGCAAAGCTGACAACAACATGCAATTGAATCCACAAATGTGCAAAATAAAAAGGCCATGATGAAAATGGAACAGGGCTTGAGAAATGCTTCATAAATGATATGCAGATGTCAGAATATGCTCTACAGTGAGAGGAGGAAGGAGCTCCATTTACACCTTAAAATAGCTGTCTTGTCAAGTGGAAGCTAAGGGGTGCTTTGCCATTGTCTGGGCATACCAAAGGCTATGCCCAGAGGAAGCCTAGAGAAGGCCGCTGGATCCATCAGGCTGGCCAGCTGGCCATACTACCTGAGGAAAGGTAGGTGTTTTTAATAGTTAACATCATTAATGTGTGGGACAGCACAGGCAGGGACAGGGTGACTTCTCTGTTGCTCAGTGCCAGTTTAGGCAGGACTCACATCCATCCTTAGCACCACCAAGTTGAGAGCAATGAAGGAATGTCAGGGTTAAACGGTCTGCTCTGCATTAGGCTCAATGTCCAACCACAATCACACTGATTCCTTCCAGCTAAAAATCCACAAGCAGCCTGATGTTGGAAATTACTTAACTACTTTCTGGCACTCACAGCTACTCATCTTCTGTACATTCCTCGCTCTGACAACACAGAGATCTTTGTCACTTAAACAGCACTGCTTACAAATGTAACAAATGAAGGACTCCTTCTCTAAACTGGTGGGCTGGAAGATAAAACGCCTGGCTTTTACTTCTGCCTTTTCAACCAAGTAACAGGAGGCAAAGCACTCCCATGCTCCAATCCTCACTTTACCTGTAAATAAAATGGCTGTGTTACATATCCCAGCCAGAAACTGGATCCCTTAGCCTTGATAAATACTTGTGAAGTAGTTTGTGTGCCCAATGGTTACTTGATGGACACAAAGTATTTTTAACAGCAAAAACTTTCTTTTTCAAAAAACCTGTAACAGTTGCACACACCTCAAAAGTCAACAAGGTCTGACTTTGGGAGGCACAGCACTGGGGAACAGCATCTGAGCTGTTACTCTGAGTACTCCGATGTGGCTACAGAAATTTCCAAGGGTATTTTAACACTGGAGAAATCTTTGTAATTTGCAGTTAACTTTAAAAGCGTGGAGAATAAAAAAGCCTACACTGATGAAATTTTTTAACAATAGAGTCACATGCAATACTACAGTAAGACAAACAACTGAAAGCACCCTTCACAACTGCTATGTAAAAGGATATTGCTACAGATCTGGATAATCAGCTCCCATTTCTTCAGTAATTTTCATTGCAGTGAAGCTGCATTTCCCCACCTTCTCACACCATCTCTACTGCCAGAAGAGGAGCTGCACATTGCCCATAAAACTGAGACAGGACAGTGTGCACGTTGGTGAGCACAGCTCACACTTGCTGTTAGGACTGGTGACCACAGCATGCACCACGTACAAACCCCCACGTAACCATGCGAAGTCAGTCACACTACACCAGGATGGTCCAGAAAGCATCCAAGCACTAAGCTGGGCCAGGCTTTTGGAGCACTGGAGACACGAGCATCTGTAAAGCACACAGCAGCACCAGCTGAGCACAGAAGATGAGCCTGCCTTGGCAGGGAGGGATGATCAGGTAAGACAGTTTCCATCTCTGATGTCTTCAGCCCAAGACGATCCTGAACACACGAACAGACCCTTTGGCCCTCGTTACAAACCACCGCGTAACACAACGCCCGGTGCAAGATGCTGATTTTCAAAGATTTGTAATTTGAAGGAAATTCCTCAAAATCCACCCCCCTCCCAAAATACCCGAGGAAAACAGTTTGTTCAGGGCTCCTTCAGGTCAGACAAACTGGCCCAGAGTTACCACCAGAATCCCTGGGCCCTGACGCACAATGGCAGCCGTGCCTTGGGAGATTAGTATGGCTTCAACCACTGGCATTGCCACCTAGAGATCACTCAACCACCAGCTTTGACAACTGCAGAAAGATGGGTTTCAGGATTTGTTAGGACTCCAGTTTTCCACTGGAGTGAACCTTGGTAATTAAAAACCCCTGTGATATTCTATTTACTTTGCTCCTAAGGGCCAGGAAGAACACACCGCAGGTTTTGATAGACTGTTCTTTTACCTATTAACTCCCAGACACCAGGTAAAAGCACCTACAAACTGATCATAACTCGGGGCTTTATGGTACAAAGTGCTCTGGGGGATAAAGTAAAACTATTCCCCGCGCCAAAGCACTTCCCCTCTTTGCGCTACAGATGCCACTTGCCTCACATGTTCTCACCACCAAACCCATCTAGTCCCTCAACACACGATGGGCCTGACCCTGCATGCTACCCTGGGAGTTTTGCCTAAATAAGGACCGAAGGATCTGTCCTGTCGCAATTCCTTTCTGCACAGGCAGCAGAAATCTGTGCAGCTGGGAGATGTGGCAGTGAGCAGATACACTCTGCTCCCTGTTTAGATACAATTGTGGACAACACAGAGATTTCAAGCTTAATTAGCGTTGCCGAGGAAGCTGTTCGAGAGGCATTTCAAACCGCTCGCAGTTTAAACTGATTAGAACTTGGTGAAAACAAAACAAGATCGTGTAGCAAATTGTTGAGCTAAAATTCAAGTCAAACTGAACCGCATCAAAGGAAATACAAAGAAGTGACTGTTGGCAAGAAGTGGGCTTTTTTTTTTTTTCCTCTTTTCTTTTGGTAGAGAATTTAGTTTCATAGCCTTTAATAAACCTCACACTCAACCCAGGTTTGCCACTCTGGCAAAGAGCTTAACCAAAATAACACTGAAACTCATAGCTGGCAGACCAAAGAGACTACAAATTGGTCAAATCTGGGCAGAATGCAAGAAAAAAAAAATCCAAAATTCCGTTCAATCTTCCTGTTTTAGAATTTTGATGTAACTGACCATTGACATGGAAATGTTATCATGACCTTAACTGCTAAAGCTGACTTGCAAAGGAAAAAATGACTGACTCTGTGACATTTCGGTGGTTATTTATAGTTCCTCTCACCCTTCTCTTTCTTGGTATTTCTGCATTAGAAATGAATTCTCTCCCGCCATGCTTTTCCTGAAGGACTATCCAATCAGTGCAAGCATTTGTAACAAAAATCCATCAAGAAAATGGAATCTTGTTGATTATCATGAAAATAATTTAGTTGGAAATTCCATCAATAACTAGCACCCAGCAAAGATCAGCTTTTTACAGATTGAACACCATCAGCCTTTTAGCTACAACCTGTTTAAAGCTGGTGTTCTAAGCCTTCTGCGCTCTACAAGACAGACTTCCTAGAGAAACCACGGGAAAAGCCATAGGTACTATCTGAAAGCCTAGATATTTCTAAAGTTTTGTACAAAAAAAGACAGGGTCCTTTCCCTTTACTCCTCAAGAATAAAAACTTCCAAATACTCATCTCTCTAAGACACAAGGAAAGGCACACAACCCATTTTTCCCTGAATACTTCAAGTCACAGATAAGGGCATCTCTGAGCTGCTTCTAATAGCTACCAAAGGTTAAATATTTCAGCTGAGTATCACATCCCCCTTACCACCAAAATTGCTCAAGCGAGGAGAATGCAAAGCTTCTCCTGATTCTCATACAAGTCCCAAGAAAAAGTCATGTTTTCTAATGGCAGGGGCAGAGCACTGGAAACCAAGGATGTCCACTGTCTATTTGGGGTCAAAAGTGACTCATACAATATTTTAATTTCAGTATTTTCCACCTCTTTGCTTCACATTATCTGTGGGGTGGGTTTAGTAAGCAATTATTTGGAGGCCTGTGATGCTCTAACAGAACTCACGTCTCTATTACTAACACCAAAATTAGCACCCAGAACTTCTGAGAAATAAACTCCCCAAACTGATCCAAACCAGAAAACAAGGAAGAAGGTAATGAGATTTTGCACAGAATTTCATGGAGCTTTCACTGAAACACCTTTTGAGTGCAAGATAATTTTTCAGTGTATATGTGCAAGTTGTGAAATACAGGTCATGGCAACAGTTCAGCATAAAAATAGCTGCTTTTAATAGATAATTTAATCCAGTATAAAGCTTGGAAAAAAACCCACCCAAAACTCTCACAGCACTTGGATGCTGCTGCTACCTAAACTGACAGTGAGAATATGATTCTCCAAATCCCTGATGTGTTTCTTTAAGAGTTGCCAAACACATTTAAGTCCTTGACATGAAGAGAACGTGTTGGAGTTTTTAGGGCAACAAGAGACTTATCTGTGCCTAGAATAAGAGGGCTGAAAACTCTGTAGGTGCTCTGAGGTCCTTCTAAAGGAGAAAGAACCCTCCCAAGTGAAATGGGTGTTTTCAAGACTTTGGAAGAACACTGGGCAGAGACCACAGGCAATCAGCACTGGCCACTGTCAAGAATAACAGAAAGCAGAATTTAGTGAATCAACCTAAGGGAAGAACTGTGTTTCTACTCTTTCCCCTCTACACAGAATCACTAGGTTAGAAGAGACCATTTAGATCATTGAGTCTGACTGTCCCTGTCCTCTCCTAAACCATATCCCTGAGCACCTCATCTACCCATCTGTTACATACTCCCAGGGATGGGGACTCCACCACCTCCCTGGGCGGCCTGTTCCACACCCTGACAATTCACCAGAAACCCCACCCCCCCTTTTTTTTTCCTATTNGTGAGCAGAGGGATAGGCAGGATTTCTTCAGAGACTTTGAGTTATCCCCTGGAACAACACCCATTCTTCTATCAAGAGTCAGACTCTAATTGGAAATAAATGCAGGCTGATGAGTAAACCCACGGACAAATATATCACTTTGAAGTACTGGGATTATTTTTAGATGTAATGACACTCCTATTCTTTTCATTCAGATGACCTGGATGCTAACTTCAGGTTCATGGCCCAGAGAAACAAATTTGAGTCACCTGCTGAGACAAGAGGCACAAAAAGGAAGGGATACAGAAAGGGAAAACTGAGACAGCTATGTAAGAATAATCCAGGCAAGGTGTGGCACAGACAAGAGATCTCTAGATCTGATCCTTCCTGGAAGGATGCATGAAAAGTAAATGAGAAGCTCTGGGCTACTGTTGGGCAAAAGATTCCTTGCTGCACAATTGCCTACCTAGTTGACTTAACTCCTTGGCACTGTTGTTTTACTCTCAAACTATAAAATTGAAGGCTCCTTGTGAAAAACAAGCTTTCTTATTTTGGATAGACCACAGGGATATTTGGATACAGAGATCTCGGATGGCAAAGCCACCGGAGTGCAAATAAGAGTGAATTAGGCCAAGAGTTGCCAACAAGAACAGATAGGCATGACTGAGTGGGTGGTAATTCTCTGGTGTCAGCAGGGTTAGTTGAGGATGTTCAGGGCAAGAAACCTTCATTCTAAAGCTATTTCTTTTCCTTTCACCACCACAAGAAATTTTGTATTAATTTGGAATATGAAGGACACTGGTCTGAGCTGTCAGGAAGGTTTATGTCAGAGCAGAGCAGACCAAAAATCAAGCTGACAGCTGGCATTTCTTTACCAGGTCTTTTACATCACTTGAGGCTGCCCTGGATGTTATTTAAAGTTGAAAAGCACAGCCACTGAACACTGTGCTAGTCAACTAACTGTCAGTCCTTAACATATACTAACCAGATTACTCCTGAGTTTGTAACAGCAACACCAAAGGCTTTCAGCCAAATATTACATTTTAAAAAAAGAAACAACAGCTGAGTAAAAAACCCAGCAAAACTCAGATGTGAATGGAGCTTTTGAAAAGAAGGGATTCACTTGGGCACACATGGCAGTAACATAAACTCCTCAGTCTTGTGACAGTGCTCAAGAATCAACAAGCAGAGTAGAACAGCAACGGAAGGAGAAACCAAGTTGTCCAACCTCACTGTTTTCTCAGTGACACAGTTACATAAGAAATGATCATTTATATAAACACACTGAATGTATAATAGGTATTATATAACATGCCCGACATGCCTATTCTCTAGTTGATAGTGTCTTCTTAGCGTATGGACTCTTGGGCTGAAACCACAGTGGTTGTAGCATACAGGGGAATAACATTGCAGGACCATTCCATTCTGTGACTGTTCCAGTCTGTTACAGGGATTTTCTTACCCTAAGAGTAGAAAAGGTGGTGCTCTGATCCTACATTCAGTATTTTAGAAGGCCCGAGATCACCTGTGCCAACGGTCACGGTCTCATTAACATAACTGCCCAATTGTTCAGCTCCATCTTAATGGAAGTTCCTTCCAATATTCCTTTCCAAAGGCCAGAAACTGCTATTTTCCTACTGAGAACATCTGAACACCCACGGCAATCTGACCCTCACCTTATGCCCAGCAGCTCAAAGTAAAACTGGTCTGACCCACATCTTTCCATAGCTGCTGATCTAATGGACCTGCTAGGAACAACAGAAGCAAGGGCTGTTCTTCATCAGGCACTGACTATGGACCAGATCCAGATGCAAAGGGACAAGACAGTCTGGTAATAACATGTGGCTCAGGTACCTGATTGATTCAGCTAAAACATGCAAGATGGACAAGTGCTGGTGGTCTCCTAATGGCAAGCAGCACACTTTGTTGTCAGCATCATTTGACACCACCATGCAAAGCAGTCCCTTGCCACACACACTGCCATAGAGAAGGGGGAGAAGGACAGATGGACAGGGAGTGGCAGCAATGGGTGAGGAGCAAGGAAGTGATCTAGGACTTTAAGTCATCCTCTTTTTCCGGGTTTGCTGCCGGGGCAGCATAGCCCAACTCTGCCCTACCTGTAAGTTTTCCTATGGAAAAGTTAACCTTGGCTCCTTCACATGCACCACGAGCCCAGTGAGCATCCTCCTGCCAGTTCTGCAAGGGCAGCTAAGGAGTCTTGCTGGAAATCTGGCCTCAGAGAGGAACAGCAATGGAAAGCAGCCATTTCAGAAGCACATTATTAAGTCATCAGACCAGTAGCTACAGGATCCCCATGGAAAAGTTGATCCAGGCACTTTGTATAATTACTTGAGCCCTCCCAGAGTCATTTATTCCTCTCTGTGGTTGGCAGAGAAAGTCAATATCTTCTGAAGCTGCAAAGTCATAGGGCTTTTTAAGAAGCCAGGCTTGTAGGTGAAGACATTTCTCTTTGCAAAATCTGTGCTTGAGTACACTGCTCAGCAGAGGTCCAGGCTTTTTGCAGAGCTAATGCAGCAAGTTCAAATGAGCATGGCATGCAGGCAAGCTGAAGCTTTCCATTTGCTTTACCTACATATGTTTTAACACTCACATTTTTAGATGAAGAGGCATATAAATAGCTAAACTATGCATATTGCCTACAGTACTGCTGGACTCCACCTGTGGGAAGGAACTGGAGTTTAAATTTTATTAAAGTTGCACATGTTTCCAGGAGGTTGCTAATTATCCCGCATGTTTTATACAGTATTTCTGGCTCCAGGGTCTTTCTGTACTTTTCTGAAAGAAACCCAACACAAAAAAATATTTGAGCTGAGATCTGGAATGCGTGACTGAAAACCAGGCACTCACTCCAGGGTTCATCTGACCCCACATATCCTTGTTCTTACCAGGCTTTGGAAAGTGCTTTGAGATCTGCCAGTGAGAAAATACTGCCTGGATACCAAAGACCTGTCTTTCCTCTTTAATTCTCCTGCTTGCACTCACTTCAGACTTGCCTGTTTGCCTGGCATTCCTAGGACATAGCTGGGGTGTAGAGCTGATGTGTGAATTAATTCACTTTGGGTACAACGCTCCTTTCAAGTACCACTCACAGTCACACACTGCAAAGTGTCCTCAGGGATGGGGTGTTCTATATTTTAGGGTGGTTAATTCAAACCACCTTTTCTTAAAAGACGCTCCATGCCTGCAGCTTGAGTTGGGGTATGTTCAGCATCTTGGAAAAACAAAACCAAACAAAGCATCCCACAGTCTCTCACGGAGAAGACAAACCACAAGATGGCTAGAAAGAAGGCCAATTTTTGAAAACACCAGTTTTTACCTCTTCTGAACTAAGTGGCTGACCACCTCTAAGTGCTCTTCTTCTGCTCCTTGAACAAAGGCAGACAAATCTCCAGTGGCCACAAATCATCATTCTTCAGTGGTATCAGCTGGAGTTACTGACATCTGGACCTGCCATGGCAGTGGTCTAGCAGGAGGAATGTGTTAGTGCCATGTACAGGACCCAGGGACCTTGCCAGCATACAATGTGCATGCTTCCCATCTTCCCACCATGCCTGGGCTCTCTGGTCTCTTTCAGGAACATGACAAAAAGAAAACAAATAAGGCACTACCCCTTCTACCCCAAGTCTGCAGTTTGTGAGGTCCTTGGTGCTATCCCCGCATTGTTTTGGTGCATAATCACTGGCAAGTGTTCCACTAAAACATATTTAGTGTGTTACAGGTTTGACTAAGTCAGGACTTCTATGACAATGTCCAGGTGTAGTCTGAAGATATCAAGAGATGAAAGCGTACTGCTTACCAGTCTTTTGCTCTAGTAGCAACCAGTCATACCGCTAAAGTATTTGTCTAATGTCTACTGCAAGTGTAAGGCTACTGCCTCCACCATTGTTCTGCCTTTCACCACTATAAAAGGTTTTCTATTAGCCTTCTACATCACAGGGAGTCTTAAGCAGAAACCATTAATGACCTGTGTGATTTAATGGCATTTCAGGGTTTGTATAACGCACCGTAGTTACTCCACATGACTACCTGAAATAACTTCAGCGTACAAAAGGTTCTGCTGATAGATTTAAGAATCACTTCAACAGAAGGAAAAAGTATTTTACCTTACTATGGCAAAAAAAAAAATAAAAAGAAAAATTGCTAATCATTCTGACAAGCGTCTGGAAAGCAACAATCTGACTCTGATTACTAGTGTGTAGGTGATAGCTGCATTTAGGTACGTCTGGATGACATTTTTAAAGCTACTGGTCAAGCCTACTTCTACAAGAAGTACTGAAGATCATCAGGCAGAGATAATCCTAGGACTGGAAGCATGGAGGAGTTTGGAGGCTGACTATTCCCCAAAAGACAAAACTGCACTATAAGAGTCCATTCCTAATGCCAGACCTTCCAGAAACAGAACCAGCAGAGAGATGCAAAAGATCCCCATGGTAGAAACTGGGAAGCATCTGCCAAAGCTGAAATAGTGAGGGGAACCTCTGAAACTACTCTAAGTATAAGGTAATGTTACACATCTGTAACTCCATTTCTGTAAGCTGCAAGTTTATAAATCCTTCTAATTATTCAGCATCTTTTGGATGTTACACTTACTTGTTGTAACTTGATTTGAATTAATGGTGATATTACGTTTAGGTACTTAAAGTGGAGTAACAGAAGCCTCTAGTGATGCCCTCTGCTCAGGCTAGCCTAGGAGATGGCAAGGTGTAGCAGAGAAATCCATCTAGCAGAAGCTCCCAGCACCTCAGAAGCATGGCCATCCAGTCAGCTAAGCCCTCTACAGTCACTCCAGGAAAGTCTCAATTAAACAATTAACATCAATCCATTTCACAGAAAGGTAAAAGTGAGACATAGAGAAGCAACTCAAGCTGACAAAGAGATAGACATAATGCCGCAGAAGAATTCAGAGTAGGAGCAAGGGCTGGGAGATATGGACCCAAGACTGTGTTTGAATAGCTTAGTCCCAGCTACTTTAGGTTACTCAGATTTTTCATTTCCTTCCTGATTTTGGGCACTCTCAACAGCTTTGACATGCTTGAGGCCAGGACACAGATCTGCTGGGTTATGGATCCAAGACCTAAGGGGAGTACCAAGTGGAAGCATTTGTAGGCACCTGAACGGACATAATGAAGCTCTGGGCAGAAGGAGAAAAAGCTATTTCCCAGCTGGCTCCCAGAGCCCAGACATTACCAAGTTCAAGAGGTAACCCAAACACCAGGAAAATGTCTTGAGTGAATGTGGACAGAAAACCTTGGGGTGGAATGCAGCTCTAGCAGCATGGCCATGCCACCTCAAGTAGATGGTGTCACAGAAGTCCATAAAGTTCCTCACCTTCCCATGCATACCCCATATGGGGTAAAAGCAGCACCATAGGGCTGGCTTCCCCATTCCAGGACCCCCTTCCCATGAAGGGCACCAGGAGTTTCTTTGTTCAGCAGACTTGCAAAGGGCCAGTAACATTTTCCTTCCCATTCCTACAGACACTGCCATTTGGCACATCCAGTTTACATAATAATCTGTATGTATATATGAGCTTTCTAAACCCAGTATAGGAACATGCCAGCTCAGACATGGAAGATGAACTCAATATATAATGGAACAAAAGCAACATTAAGTAGACCCCCATTTTTTTAAATCTTTGGCAAGGATTTCACAGGGCAGAGTAGTCTCTATCCCCTGTTTTCATATGCCAGGATGCACACACTTAAAAAATATATATATATTTTTCACCAAAACCTGCTGGGAATGAAGTCTATCTACAGAAATGGGCAGCTGCACCTTGCAGATAGGCACAGCTGAAGATCTTTTATGTAAGACTCCCCCTGACCGCGTGGAGAGCTGTTAAGATGTCAGATCATGGTTTGTTGCTCTCAGGGAAGCTGCTGCAGCACTCAGTCAGAACAAGTTTACATCTTGGAGGAATTAATTTGTCTGAATAATGTCATCCTGGTTAAACAAAATGTTAGGGAAAATATTGCAGCATTCTGGTGCACCTCCCTGAACTGATGCCTATATATGGGGATTAGCCAGCGTGAAAGGGATCCTGCTGAGTCAAACTGGATTATAGCAGTATTATTTTATAGAGACGGAAGAGAAGGGGAGGAAGAAGCTAGGGAAACCTTGCAAAAAGATCAGCTGTTTGACATGTTAAAGCAAACAGCATGGACGTGAAAATGCATCCCGCTTACATGAGTGCAGCAGAGCCAGGTCAGCTGACAGCAGAGCAGCCAAAAATAAGTTTTTACCCCTTTTAGCCCTGTAGGCAACCCAGCTCCCAGAAAGCAAGGTGGACTCCAATCCCTTCCCAGACATTTGGAGATGTGTGGTCTTTACCAGGCATCAGCTCTGTGGCGGCACCCTTCTTGGGGTGCTTCCTCACATGGGGACAATGTCCCCAAGAGCCTTGCTAGGCCTGTCCAATTGCCTAAACAGCACGTAAGGGGGCAAACGAGCTTGCAGACTCAGCACTCTCAGCCCTTGGGGAGCTGGTGCAGATGGCAGGAAGGGAAAACACACAGGCTTTCAATTAGGTCCCTGAGGTGCCTCCATTTTTCATCACCAGGCATTCATACAACCATTTATGTGCTGATTGTTCCATGCTGGCTGGAGAGTCAGGGCTGGTGGCAAATCACAAATGAAACATGCCCTCGTACATCTTGTTTGCAGAGCTGGATCTGCAGAGTGTTCTTAGAGCAATGGAGGCCTGGTGCCCTCTCTCCAGCAAACAGCTTGACTTCACAGTGATCGCATCAATTCCTCTGCCCATTTCTCTCTGGCCCAGCAAATATTTACCCACACAACACAGAAATGCTTGCCCAGGTGAAAGCAAGAGATACCTACAGTAACCATCTGCACCCTGCAATGCAAGGGGAAAGAATGGGAGATGCCTTCATATCTCACTTCAAGATCACACCCAAATATCTGACAGGTCAGTGCTTTGAGCAGTGGAAGCATGGGAAGGGCCTGAGGTTGGGTGAAGAAGAACCACCCCCCCCCCCCGC
>VXBZ01007182.1:762631-779594 GCA_013399135.1 Heliornis fulica
AGGTTGGGTGAAGAAGAACCACCCCCCCCCGGTTACATCACTAAGGAACAGACCTCACTTAAGTACAGAACAGCAAAACTCAGGTAGGGGAGGAGGTAGTACTTTTCAGGCTAGAAAGATGCCAAAGCAAGAATCAAGGCTTATGCCTCTTTATATTGCTTCTATTCAGCAATGCTGGTCTTGGTGGCTCAAAATCCCCGTGACTTCTCCTCCTGGGAAGTGTCACAGCCTAAGTGAGTGTAATGCAGCTTTGCAACACTGAGCTGAAGTCCTCTGTGGTAGCAGTGGAAAAAAACTCCTCCATCCTCCACTGCCCAATGTCAGAATATCAAAAGCAATGCTAGACTAGCCAGAGATTACAAACACTTGGTTCAAAGGGAAAAATTCAAATGGATTTGAGTCATGGGAGTAGAAAAAAAAAGTTTTCAAAAAACCCAAATAGAACATATCAGTCATGTTGTAACTTCGAAAGCCAAAACTTCCTCCCAAAGTCAGAAGTGAAACAGTTTCCAAGATTCCAGGGCACATCTCTGTCTGGAGCTAATATAGGCATTTTTAAAATCCAAGTTTCAAGCCCAGTAAAATGCATTTCTGACAGTAAGAACCCCTCCTTGCCAGTCAGCCAAAGAAATCACACCACTCCTCCTCAACCTACCTTTTCCCACAGTTAGTAATGCAGCCCATACAGCTGTACCCCTCCAGCATCACCATGCCCATCATGGTACCCACTGCACACTTCCCATGGAGCAAGACCCTCTTCCATCCCCTTACTGTAGTCAGCAGCATTAGCCTTGTACTTTTCCAAGCAGAGAGCTGGAGCCAGTGGTGGGAGGACAGGCACAGTCCCAACGAGCACTGCCATCCCTTCCTTGGCCCTGCACACCCCAAGGTATTTTCTGTAAACTGGCCTCAGCTGGAGCTGCAACAAGACCTCTCCCTCTCCACTCACATCTCCTATCACTTCTTTGACATATAGGGTTTTGGGGTGGTTTTTCCTTCCTTTTGAGGAGGCTTCAGAGTCCAGATCACTCATCTCCAGTGCCCGTTACCTAACCACACACATCTCAGAACAGGTTGGGCGTACTGCACCTCCACTTTCCTGGCTCTCTCAAAGTAAATGGTCATAACTGCCTTTTCTGGTGGAGCCAGTCCTGAAGGAGGGTGAATTAGAGCATGACTAATCAACCAGGCCACTCGAGAGCTATAGGTGGAAGAAAACCTACTTTCTAGGTACTCAGATAAAGTTTGCCTTTAATACACCAAGCAAAGGTGGCACAGACACTGGGGTGATTACAAGAGGGTTGTAGGTAGGACTGGTTAAAATATTCTTCTGAGAGGTATCAGCAAATCTCTACCATCACTCCCAAGAGACTCCATGCCAGACCAAGCACGTGGCTTGTAACTAGATGAAGTTATCTGGGATGAATCCCCCCACAGGCAAACCCATTTAGTAGAAACTGTTTCCAAATCAGACAAAAAATGTGCTCCCTTAAAGAAATAGCAGTAAACCCCACCCCCCAATACCCTGTGTGTAAACATCAACAAAACCTAAATTGTTTAATACATTTTGCAAAAGTAAAACCAGAATAAATGCTTTGCCTCCAACACATAAGGAACATATTATTACCACATTGTCTTCAGTGATTATTCAAGCAATGCATTTAAACGTTCAGGGAGAAGAATGTTTGCTAAAATATTGTTATGTAACATGGGGAAAATGACTAATTCTGCCCTTGATATTTTCATATTTTGCTCCAAGTAAGAGTCACTAGATCTTGTTCTCTAGTTGAAGCAGCAGCATGGCCGAATTCTGACCCGATTCCCTCAGCGGCTTTTACAGAGGGCCGATCCCATCCCCTGAAGCTGAGTTACTCCAGACATACTGAGCATAACTGGCTTCTGAATCAGTCCTTCAGGGCTGCACATTTCCAAAGACAGGTGGAACAAACAGCTCGCATTTCTCCATGCTCCCTGCTGACAGAGGTCAGAGATCATTTACTTCCAGTTCCTCATGACTTGTGTGGACTCTGGAGCCTTACGCATATGCCAAGTGGGGCCAACTCCATTGAGCAGCCATAAGCATGCTTTACTAACTGTTGATTCACGGAGTAGGTTTGCTACATGGACTCCTCCCCTCTCCTCATAGCAGATGCAGAAGTTATTGAAGATCTGTCCTGTGGGTATCCTTATTTCCAGTTCATTTGCATCAGGAGTATACATAAAAGACAAATAGACCTGTCTGATCTTAGAGACACTGACTAGAAGCTGCCATTTTCCTATCCTAGTGTAAAAACCACATCCAATAAAAAAAAAACCCAAACCCTCAAAAAAAAAAAAAAAAAGAAATTTGGTGTTTAGAAACCTTCAGTAGCCTTTTTTAAGCTCTGACTCAAGCCAATCTGTATTGGAATGAAAACTGTCCCACATACACAGAAGGAAGGAGACAGTTATCCTGGGGGGTATTCTCAGAACGGCTAAAGCAAAGGCTGGTAAAAAACCTTATTCCTGACTCTCCACTCCTCCCCCAAATGGAAATTTCCATGGGAAATCTCATACTAACACACTTTCCAGAAGCGGGAGGAGAGATACTGAAATCAAATGTTTGGTATTTACCAGATATTCCACAGCCAGAATCCAGCTCCTCTGGGCTGACCCTACAACATTCTCCTGGTTTCCTAAGGGCTTCCTCAGATCACAGTTTAAAGCCACTCATGAAGCTCTGTCACTGCATTAACCTGTACCAGTGAGATTTACCCCATCTGTCACAGAAGCCCTAATCATCACACCCCGAGCACCTGCCACAGCACTGCTGCTGCTTTTAATTAACAGCAGCCAAAGTAAAATTATCAAATCCATCCTCAGTGAGTGTGACAACCCCTCAGCAACAGGTAGCTCTGCTGTAAGCAGAGGAAAAAGGCATCAACCTGCTCAGGGACAGAGAGGCAGAGAGCACCGAGCCATACCAGAAAGTTTCAGAAGGCAAACAAGGCTCCTCCAGCTAGAGCATCAGGGCTTATTTTGCAATTAGGGAAGAGAAGATAAAGGAACAAGTGACTTTCCTGCTGTGATGGGGCATTTGCAATAGAGTCCCTATAACTACATCTTGTTCCTAGCGGTACCAATCTACACAGTGCTGGGTTATTATGTAGTGTCTTGGACTGCTTGGCGGTAATAAGCATTCACCGAAAATGGACTGCTATTAGCCACTGGCAAAAGCTGATTATAGTAGTGCCAGCACTGGAATATGTTTTCCACCCATTTACAAGAGGAGTAAAATAACAGGAGGGAAAAAAAATAAAAATCACATTTGCCAGTGTTTGGAGCGTAGTGTGCTCTACATACAATTATTGAGAGAATGACAGGAAATTGACCCATTTACTCAGAAAAGTTCCTATCGTGTTCTGCACTATTTCATTTCATGCCCATTTGAGAACAAGTCATTTCTCTTCAGGGCAGAAGATAAATTGTCAGCTCGTACACACATCTCTTTTCATTGCCAGGCACAAGAATATCACAAAGAAACATTTCCCTGCCCTCTGCTTAATTTTCTTCTTCTTCATCTTCTCTAATAAATGGTGCTAACTATAAAAGTCAACGGACTGTAAATAAACTCAATTCTATTCCTACCTTACCTTATGATTGATTTTTGGACATAATGTATTCCACCCACAAGGTCTCTTGTCTGATTCAACCGCTCTTCTCAGTACCAGAGGAAAAAAAAAAATCAGATAACAACCTCGGTGGAATAGCTTTATGTAAAACCAGAAACATTTGGCAACTACAGCTTTCTTAATGGCACACTGCAACACATGCTGCACCGCATTACAGCCCGGCAGACGGGCTTTGTGTCCGGATCGAGAGCGTATGCCCTGCGCTGGGAGTGAGTCCTGCGCTGGGCCTTCACTGTGCTTTTAGGCAGAGGTGCTGCCAGCACTGCCATGAGAGGTAAAAGGAGCACGAAGAGGTGCTTCAGTTGGGGTAGATGTGTGTGGTGCAGGAAGCCTAGGCTTCCTCACACCCTGTACAGAGCAGTCCCTGCTCTGCATTTGGACTTAACCTTGTCATTTGGCCCAACCACTTCTCTTAGTGTGCCTGACAGGGCAAGAGCAGCATTTGGATCACCATAATAGACAGACAAGTCACACAAAAAGGAGCCAAAGACCTGAAGACACCAAGGTCCACTGGAAGAGGCAGCATGTGCAGGTAAAAATAAAAACAGACATCATGGAAATATCTGTGTCTGCATCCTGAGCTCTGGTTTCTAGAGAAATGAGCTTGCTGTCTCCTGCTTGTTGCTTTCACGTGACAATGCTTAGTCCTGGTTAATATCAAGGACATCACTGAACACAGAATTAGATGGCATTCCCAATGGAAGTGCCAGCAGTCTGGGTCTGCAAGCAGAACACAGATGTCTCCTGTGCTGTACGGCTGCAGAACTGCTAATGCAAGGATGAGCCTCGAGCACAGAAAGCCAGCATGGCAGTAATTTTGTACTCCCCAGCTCCAGCCATATCCTTCAAACACCCTTCCAGTCCTCAGCTGGTTTGGTTTTGGTGGTGCTCCTCCACTCCTGCCCCAGTTCAAGGTTTAAGCCAGAGCAGACCAACAAACCCTGAGTTCGTGCAACCTTTCCTGCAGCTGGCATGCTGGCCAACACACCTCAGCTTGTCTTCCCAGCTCTTGCTCTCCAAGTTGTAACATCCTCTTTTGTATGTCTGTAGTACATACAGTGCCAAACTTGCTTCCCAATTCCTCTACAACTTCATACTCAACCTGATCACTGACACAGTTCTTTCACCTGGATATTAGTTTTCCTGTGCTCCTCCATGGTGGAGCATCATTGCCAGGAGTGAGTATTATCAATCCTTTGGAGCAGGAAATGAGATGGGGAAGGGAGCCCAAAGTCAGCACCAGCTTTAGTAGTTTTAGCACCTCAATCCTACACCAAGAGCAGCAAAACTCACGTTTTGCAAGGAAACCGGTCATGGAAAATGTTACTCTGACCACAGTTTTGACTATGATGGAACTATATGGAATATGAAATTGGGAAGTGTCTTGTAAAGGAGACAAAAGCGTTTCTTCACAAACCAAGAGTTCAAGGTTCTGCTAATTCATATCAGGACTATCCCACTCAACCTCACATACAACTGCTCCCCAGTCAGGTAAGGGATGAGCACAGTAATAAAAGGAGGAGTTTCCAGGTCAAGACTCATTTGGAAGTTGAAGCCAAAACTGGATTGTTAGGGTCTGCTCTTTATCCCAGGAAAAAGCTGTTTGCTGCTGCTTAGTACAGAGCACAGCTCCCTCTGAAACCCAGAATCTGCACATGACCACAGGGAATGTGAAAAAGGAGAGAAAGAGAACAGCTCCCTGCCTGGCAGGGAGAGGCTTTTGTTCCTCTCCAGCTGACAGCATGGACCTTTGGACTCAAAGACAAGAGAGAAAGAACAGCAGAGCACTACCTGCTTGGGAATAGGACTGCTGGTGTCCCCTCATCTCCCCCCTGAGTGCAGCCAGATTCACTCAACTCCCAGAAAAACAGTGACAGCCTTAAGAGATACTTTTACCTTCCAATCGTCATCAGCTGAGGAAAGAATTTCCTGTGGCTAATTACACATTCTAGCACCAAGATAGTGATTGTCCTCTAAGTGCAAACATCTGCCTCTGGCCCACGGTAGAGCTCAGCTCTGACCACAGGACCTCAGGCACCGGCAATGGGTAGCTGCAGGACAGGATGGTGGTCTCTCACCTCCTGCCCAGGGATGCAGACGCAGTTATGGGAATGTGAATCTTGCTGAATTGGGATCCAGCACCAGAGGTACCAGCTGCCAACTGAACAGCCTCCCAGTGTGTGCAGCCCCATCAAGTCCCCCTCCCAATCACCTTCACAGCCTGCTCAAAGCCCACATGGGAGGCCTTTGGGTCGGCCAGCTTCCCGAAGCCGAGCTCTATCCTTAAGGTTGGGCTCAAAGCCCACCAATCTACATATCTGTGGCAATTTTTCAGTTGAGGGGATATGACTCTACCTCTTATCAGGTAATTGGCTTGCTGCTCATCCACAAGCCAGGCTCGTTGGGCTCACTCTTTCTAACACTGAGAAAAAGACAGGACCTCTCCATGCTTCCCACTCCTTTGTTTCTAAATGCTGAAGGTTGAGCTAAACTTTCTCTGCTGCCTCAGCTCTTAAAGTCACGTTGATTCCCATACGAGGGTGAGAGAAGGAATGCGACGTATCCACCAGCCATGCAGGAGCAAATTCGCTCTTGCACACAAGGAAATTTGCCTCCCAACTCCTCACCTCACTTCATAAATCAATGCTCACCTTCCCCCAATACAAAAAACAAAACAAAATAGGGAAGGAAACAAATACCTTCTTCTGGCAACACACACATGTATACACATGCACAAATATTTTGGAAAAAATGAAGAATCCATAGATGGAGGGGTTAGTGCCAGATTTTAAAAATTATTAAACATTATGTACAAAGAAAACATAATGAGCTCCTAGGGGATGTAGAAAAAATTACCCATGAATGAGGGGAAAATGGATAACCACTCCTGGGTTTGCCACTGGTGAATTATTTAATAATCACTCCCTGGCAGATGGAATATGTTTATCCACCCCATTGGAGCACATTTCGCAATTTATTTACGCTGCTTTAAAATATGATTATTTATTTAAAAAATAAACAAGGTATTCACAAGGGAAAAGGAAAGTAAACACAAGCTAAAGGGGGGAGAAGCGCATTTTTTTAGCTTTTCAGTTAATTTTAGGGATTTTTCCACTAAAATTCACGTGAACCCTCCTTACTTATCTTCAAGTTTAAAAACTAGAAATTGAAAACTCTGCTAATTCAGACAGTTTAGATTCCTCACACAGCTAACAGGATCACTTTATGTGATGGGGTCTATGCCTCTTACACTTTGATTAACTGTGTTATGTTGGGCACCAGATGTCCGATTCAGCTCCTGGTAACAGCAAAGCAAATATTCAAATGAGGAACAGTGGGAGCAGGCCCATACCTTAGACTAATTGGATTTACAGGATCAGGTCCCTTGTCTAATCTAGAGCGACTCTACACCCATGGCTCGCCAAACAGCACTTAGCCTGCCATTTAATTAGCTGCTTATTCTACAACGCAAAGGGTGCCATTTAGCAAGGACTGAGAATGCGACAGGTACCATTTAGTGCCACGTAAGTGCATGAGCATAACGCCTGTTCCCAAAATTAAAACAGCAATTGTGAGCAGAAAGCTTTGCCCATTGAACAGCAAAGTGTGCTACTACTGATAACTGCAGAGTGATTTGGACAAACCTGAGGGAGAGTCCATGAGAGGGAGGAATACCTTCCCTGGCAACTGCCAAATCATTTAAGACTGAATTTAGGATTCTAGATTCTTCCTGTGCAAGTCTGTGTGTTGGTACAGCTGGACATTGGTCATGGAAGTGTGCACTTATGCTTTTATGAGCTGGAAGCCCTCTGGGAGAAGAGAGGTCAAGCTACTCCACATTCTGACACAAGTTTCTATACTTTGCCCTTACAAAAGACAACCCCCCAGCTCAAAACCACTGCCACCTCACCAAAGAAAAGACTAGCCACTGTTGGTAATGCCTCTTCAAACTTAGTTTTCCAGTAATCCATTGTGATTTTCTGTAAGACTTAAGACTGTAAGACTGTCTTTCTGTAAGACTGTAAGACTTACTTCTGTAAGCTTATTCATAGATCTCAAATGTGGGATAGTCCTATGGTAAACCCACCATCAACAGCTATTGGAGAGGCACCACTTTGGACAAAACAAAATGCTACTTTAAAAAAAAAAAAAAAAAGTCAAGTATATTTGTAGATTATATCACCTTAAAAAAAATAGAGATCCAAGAAACTAAAATCCAATGCAGGTATGGATGTCAATGTTAGTTCAGTGAAAGGGCTACTCGGTGAACTGGTAGAATGAACACTGTACATCCTTAAAATTAAAATGAACAGCTGGAATACTATTACTTGAAGAGTTCAGACAGAGGAGAACAAATCAATGTGTCCTCCTTGCTAGGAAAGAGCTCAAACATAAGCAAGTCCTCCTGTGAACTGGGAGCACTCCAATTCAAGAAAACCAAACTGACCTCTAAAATCTCAATATCCCGGAAGAGCAAAAGCAAGTTCACTGTGTATTATTTCTGGAAATACAGGTATCAGATTTTAAAAGTTGCTTTCACCACAATAATCTACCACACGATTACAGACTCAGGTACAGGCAAGGGAGCAAAGTGCTCCCTCTCCAGAGAATGCAAAATGGAAGTGTCAAACGCCTCATGTGGAGTTACGCACTCATTTATTTTAAAGACAGAAAGGATTAAATACATCTACATAAAGGAAAGAAAAAGTGTTTAAACAACAATAAAAAAAAGATTTACTGCTATTAATAAAGAACTCCCTTAAACCAGCATGTCACCATTAAAGTAATTAATAGGGCATGCAAGACACTTCAGTGGAAAGTAAGCAGTGCTCACATTAGAACCTTTTAAGTTTTCACATGACCTCAAGACAGACTATGGCATTTCTGTGCAAAAGTACCCACTAAAACAGAGATGGGGGCATTCAAGTCTATAAAAAAAGTGATTTTAAAATTTAACTTACATGGTTTAAGTCTAAAATGCAAAGGTTAAGGGAATATTAGAAGGGCAATAATTCTATCTGATTAAACTTTTATCCAAAGCGACAATAAAATGTTCAAAATGAATTAAGGATTTTATTAACAGATGCAGAAGCTCTATAAAAGAGTTTGAAATCTAAGTAGCAGAGAGGAGAGGTTTTATCATGGGGTTTGGGGTTTTTTTTGTCTGGATGGAGGTGATATTGCTATAAAACTTTAATCTTATTGCCATGCCACAGCGAAAGTAAACCTGTCGGAGGTAATAGAGCAGATCAGGACTGTTTTCCTTCTTTATGTAGCCAACGCCTCTTTCCAGCATATAAGAATATGCACATATTGCACTGATACTGTAGGTGACATACTCATGTGGACAGGTTACGTGCTGGTGATTGACCTGGACTTATGTTGGTTGCAACAGTCCCAAGGTGGTAAGTACAGGTGAGCTATATGGACCACTCTGAACAAGTGCTGAAGAAAACCCAGTGCTACACCACGTAAAATTCTTCAGAACATTTCAGCCTTTCCAAAATGAAGTTAACTGTTTCAGGGCAGTTTCACATATTTTAGTCATCTGCTAGTACCCTTGTGTAATAAGACAATCACACCAACTTCTGAGCTCTTGAGCAAATATGTTTCACTACATCACAGTGATTAAGTTTAAGCCAGCCATAAATTTGTGGAACGTGATAAAATACAAGACTTTGGTGAAAATTATTACTAAAAGATGAGCACATATTACTTACAGCAGAGCTCAGCCCCATCAGAGCAGTTTAGGCTCAGCAGCATTTGCCAGGGATGATTAGGCCATCACTAATTTTTCCTTCTGCCCTACTGCTGCTAAGTTTTGGCAACTCACTTGCCTTGGTGGTAGCTGCAGTGTCTGGGGCAGACACACTGGAAGTCATCTTGCATAGTGGTTTGGCTTTTCCAGGAACTCAGGCCTTTTGGATGATGGCAGGAGGGCCACAGTGTGCCACAGTGTCTCCTCCCCAACCCACCGACCCATCAACGCCACCAGTGATTACAACCTGGTCCCCAACCTACCAGTCCCACATCACATCCTCCACACAGGACCTAGGGCCCAAACTCTCTGACTCCCTGTAAAGCCACATCATGTGCTACAGGTGCTCCTACTTGGTGCTGATGACCAAGCCCAAAAAGCAGCTACAGGGATGCCCATACCCTTCTTTTACCCTACAGTACCCATGAGAAGCACAGCTCCAAAGAGGAGCAACCGACTGCAAATTGCCAGGGAGACTAGGATGTCAAACAAATATTTTTCTTTTCACAACAGAACATAAATATTTGGCAGCATATTTAGTTTAAGTCGTCTAAAAGTTACTCAAATAGAGTGGAGAACGTTGCTATGATGTTCATTTGCTTCCTAAAATATGACCAGTCACAGATGGCTTGCTGTAGGAAATATTAAATAAATTTTAGAAGTGTTGTCTGGCTTTAACACAGATTGCATTTATACAGATACCTCTGTTGGTGGAACGCCAAGATGGTGTATTGGTTCAAACATGTTCTTAAACAAAAAAGTACATTGTCAGGAGCTAATGGAATATTCATACTTAAAATCTCTATCCCTGGTAACATCTGAAAATGAATTTATATTTCATCACTCCCGTCCCCCCAGTATTTCCTCTTAAAAGCAAGGGGAAAAGAAAAAAATAACCCAGGTTTAGTCAGTATCATTATTTGTTTAGATTTTCTGAGTAGTTTGAAAAAATACCTAAGTAAACAGCATTATAGATGATCTTTCAAGGTCCCTTCCAACTCCTAACATTCTGTGATTCTGTGATTAGGTAACATGAGAATCTGAAAACAACAAAGGACCACTTAGTGTTAACAAACAGCAAGGATGTAAATACAACTAGCCTCAGCATGAACCAATCACATGTTGACAGATGAACTTCAGCAAAACAACAAAAATCAACACAACACAAAGATCTCCAATCCCCAGCATCTGCAGGAGCAAGTTCCTCTAGTGGCTGAAGATGCTTATCAAATCCCTGCTTCATACCTGAAACCAAAGATGTTACAAGGGTTCTATGCTTTGTTGTGCCATCCATCTACTTGCCCCCCTTCAAGCTCCATTTTTGACAATCACAAAAGCCTTTGGAAATGTTGGTACAGAGCATGAAGATTAACACCAGTTTCCGATTCCCTTCGCTTACTGCACTGCCTCAGGGAGCTGGGCAATGTCTGCTTGGAGTTACTCTATCAGGTTGCTGTGGAAAACCCACATTGTGCATCTACACCAACCATTTGTCAGGAAACTGCAGCCAGGGAAAAGCAAGGCCAGGACTGTGCAGATCTCATCACGTGTTTTACACCATCTAGATGCACCCCAGCTACACACTCACCAATGCACATGGTGCCTCAAATCATACAGTCATATCATACAAGGATGGGTGCAGATACAGGGATCACAGGTCTTGCTGGCCACATGAACCACTGTGCTCTTTGCTCCTGTGGAAGCTGCTACCTTCCAGTGCACAGCTATCTCCTGTCCCCAACAAACGCTGCAGCACCAGAGGCAAGCTGTAATCTGGTCTTCCTTCTGCCAAAATACCCCTGTGGATGATTTACCTCTACTGTCAATATTGGTGTTGACCAGTGATAAGACAAGGGGAAATGGTTCCAAGCTGGAACACAGAAAGTTCCATTTGAGTATAAGGAGGAACTTTTTTGCCGTGAGGGTGACAGAGCACTGGGACAGGCTGCCCAGAGAGGTTGTGGAATCTCCTCTGGAGACATTCAAGACCAATCTGGACGTGTTCCTGTGTGATCTAATCTAGGTGATCCTGCTCGGGCAGGGCGGTTGGACTAGATGATCTTTTGAGGTCCCTTCCAGCTCCTGACATTCTGTGATTCTGTGGCTGTACTTGGCCCACAGCTTTATAATCAATGCAGCTGAGAATAAAAAAACATACTTGCAATTCGCTTTGACCCTCCATGAGCACCAAACACCCTCACCATGCTCTAAGAATCAATAAACTCCTTCCTCCTGTCCTCATTCATATGCTTGCCATGCTCTCCCTAAATTGGCAGTATTTTGGTCTTTTCTAACCAGAAATCTACCAAGCCCACTGGGGTCTGTGCGCGCCCGATGGCAAGTTAAACAGTTTCCTCCACTGCAAACAAACGTTGCACACAGGCAAAGCGATGTCCTGGAGTGAAGAAACAGAGGCAGGACGCTAGAGGGAGGATCGACTCACAGACTGAGCTTTTGCCAGAGCAAATTCCTTTGGATGTGGCTTTGCCAAAAAGCAAAAAAAGGCTGCAAAAACCTGCTCACCTCCCTGGAACTCTGGCTTGCAAATAGCTGTCCGGACCAAAGTAAGAGGGTATCTGGAATCAGAGAGTGAGACAAGACTTTCTGTTCTCTGCAAGGCTGCTAAGGGGAGATCATACCTGCCAAATCCAAACACCCCCCTCCTGGGACAAATTCAGCTTTGCTACTGACAGCTTATCACAGCCTGGCTGCAAGGCCTGTGCTTTACCTGCATAGGATGGGATCAGCAGGGCAAAATCATCAGAAGCGCTTGGTAAAAATATTAACCCCCTATTTACTTCAGTGAGTTCTAATTTTTTTTCTCTCTGGACATTATGCAGCACTTTAGCATCACTGCATTAGGAAGGACAGAGAAAATAAATTAATACATGTGTCTGATGAAAACACCCCTAAATTTCAGACCCTATTTCAAATAAATCACAGCCTTTCCAAAATACTTGTCTTGAACTGACAAAACACTACATGGGGTTACAAGCAAACAGTAAGACTTCATGGAAGGGAACACTGTCATGGTACCTCCCACCCTCCTGGGTTTTCCAATAGCCATCACTCAGCTTTCAGCTGCTTATTTGTATTCATGCTCAGTCCCTAAACAGCAGTGGCTTTAGGAGGGGAAGAAAATAAAATAGCATCTTCACTGAAAGACCTTTGCAGGTTGTAACTAGTCAGATCATCAGGACATGGAAGACCTGAGCTGCATGCTGAGGCCATGTTTGTGGTCCTGAACAGGTCACTCGAGCTCAGAAATGGATAGAGTAGGGCTAGAAAAGACCCTTGGGTCTGGCTCTGACCAGAGAAGACTCAACTAGATATTTGCTTTTTCTTTTCTTTCTTTTTTTTTTTTGTTTTTTTGTTTTTTTGTTTGTTTGTTTACAGATGTTTGCCTTACCTGTCCTTGAAGGTTTCCATCCATGCTGTAAAATACAGCATTTAATCCTCTTGTGGTAAGTTCTCCATCTGCAATATGGAGGCAATGCCACTGCCTTCCCCCCACTTGCTCCTGCTTGCCAGGAAGGTTTTCAGAGGCAGAGGCTATTGACTGTCATCCACTGACACAGTGAGATGTGATTAAAGTGGGATCTCTAGATGCTACTCAGGTAGCAAAAGGTGACAGCAGCAAATAGTTTTCTGGAAGGAGGTGAAGTACAACTGAAAGAGCAGCAGAGATGAGTGGCACAAACTCTAGACATGGCTTGCCATCTAAAACCAATCTACACTTGACTGCAAATATGGAATATCTTCTCACTACCATAAAGATGCTGGTGCATAACTTCTGTTGGCTTTTAAAGGCAGACAAGGCTACCTTTTAAAGGGAAATCTTGACATTAATTTCTAAATCAAACCCGTCTCATACTATAGTATAGTCCACAAGTAGATCTATAGCCAGGAAGCATAAAATCAACTGGTCCTCCTGCAGAATGGGACTCATTTCTTCCTAGGAATATACAGTTGGCTATTGAAATTCATCACATGAGAAGCTCACTGAATAGCAGCAGCTGATCTTTCACAATATTATCTTATTTCGATTATACCAAGAACTCCCTCCACAACGTTTCCCATTATATAGTTTCTCTAGATTATACATGTCAAATCTAAAAAATGCCTCGAATTATAAAAAGCACAAGGCAGAGACAAAGTAGATAATTCAGATTTTTGAGGCTACCAACACCCGCGGGAGGAAAGATCTGGATTCTACCAAGCCATCACAAAAGTTTCAAGTAAGCCAAAGAGCAGAGAAGTCTTCACAGAAGAACACGTTCTTAAAGATGGACCACATGAACTGATCCATCCAACCCTAGTAAAACTTTGACCTACCAAGACATCTAACACTAGTTAATCGGCATCTCATGACACAGATCCAACACAGATGTATCTTTTAAGATACTGTCCAGCACTATGGTGACTTTTCAAAAAACATTACCCTCATAACACTGGTACCATTGGTATTATCAAATTACTTCACCCCTATGTTCTCTAGCTGATCTTCCTCTAAAGCAACACTCCACTCAGCTCTCTAGAAAGACAATTAAACCAAGGTGGGGCATGACCTCTCTGTCTACTTCTATGTCAATCAGGTGCATTCACAGCAGTCAACAATATGAAAGGATCAGCAATTTTAAGCTGAAAATAGGGTAAACTACACCTTTAATCCCATCAAGTCAGTTGGGCCAGTTAGCTTGGCACAACCTGCTGCACTGAAAAAAAAGAGTAATTTCATCCTCTTTAACCCACCTTCATCAGACAAGTGTTTGGTCTTACTCAGAATCCTTGAGCAAGGTGAGCCCAGTGCAATTCTTGGCAAGGCTCACGCTCTCACGCCTTCTAAGAGCACCAGGAATTTTTCCTCCTGCAGCCTTGGTTTGTAGATTTCTTGTCCTGTCCTTGTTGGAGAGTGAGATGAATTGGCCCTGTCCTCTTTGATATGATCGTCTGAGTCTCCACAGAGGAGTGCCTATATCGCATATCTCATCATCCCGTGGTCTGCTTTCTCTACTTTCTTTGTAATTCCAGTTTAGAAAGTAGGTTATTGACCTCTGCCACTTCAGAAAGGAATATTTTCCTCCTGCCTAGTGACAAAGTAAGAGGCATGGCCCAACCTCTGTAACAGCTGGTAGGCCACTGAAAAAAACAGATACAGGCTTCAGGTCAGCTAAGTTCAGCATCCATCTCGGTTTTGACAGAAGCTGCTTCATTGATATATTCTTGCTCTCACACACATTTATGTGCCTCCTAAACTTGGACTCCTGGAAGCTCCAGGTGCAGCTTATGCAATAGCACCCCATCCTCCTCTACTCAAAGTAGTAGCACTGAGCTTATGGCCACCACTCCTCCCACAGCTTCCATCTGTATTTTTTATATCAGCTTTTGCTGGGTGGTATTAATAGAAAGGGCTGTTACACTTAAAGTGATTTATTAATTTTTTCAGTTTTACAAATGATGATCTGTTTACCAGGGATGACAGTCTTCCCTCGCCATGATTTTTAAATACCAATAGGAAACTAAACTACCAAATTATCAAAGCTAATAATCAATAAGATTAAAACATGACTCCAAGCAAACCAGGACTCTGTTTCATGTCTGCTCTGCTCACGGAACCCTTTCACTGAGGGTAAGGAACATCCAGGGCAGGAGCTCGCTGCTGTCTGGTGCGGCTGAACCGCGTCTCTCCGGTACAGCAGCTGAGACTTAATGCTTTTAGATCCACAGGTCACAGGTTCAGCTCCCTGCTGCTGATGACTCACACAGGAGCACCAAACTAAAACTAGCAACACCAGCTTTTTTATCTAGGGGAGGACTGAAGAAGAACATTGATCTCAATGAAATATTTTGAGGGCAGAAAAATTCCACCACGTAAAGAGTGCGTGACTTCTCTTTAGTTTATTTTATATTTTTGTTCCAGTTGTCATTTTGAATTCAAACTCTTTGGAAAGCAGGCATAATAGTCTTAATGATCCCATTGAGCAGTTTAAATTCAAATTGTGGAGCACTCGCAATACCACGCTGGCAGCACTTTCCATAAATTACTCTCAAATTCAATACATTGCTTGACAAAAACAAGAATAAAAGACTTTTTACTTTAAAAAGAAGAAAACTTGTATCATAAAAAAAAATCTTTAAATTATAGTTTCTCTTTTCTGGTTCAATTTAAATTGTTACATGGTTGCTAAATTAGTGCTGTAATCTCTGCTTACAAATTGCAGAATTATTTTTAAAAATAGATGTAATTTTACTGCAGGGATCAACCTTACACTTTAAACCGTGTGTGCTGGAGGTAGCTGCTCTTGCACAGCTTTCAAACAACCGCATTCACGTGCACACATGGGGTGAGGTTTACAATACTGGTCACACTGAAGCTGATAGCAGTTTTACCAGAGATTTCAATGAGCACAAATTGAGTTAACACTAACATTTCAGAATGAATAGCAAATTTAAGCTTTCCCAGGCTGCTCCATGGCACTAGCGCCTCTAGCTGTACCATTTCCTAAAACATAAGCATTGCTTGTCTTCTGGTCTGAACTATAGCCTCTGGTAGGCCTGGAAGTTATAAGCTAGTAAGTCATGGGGTTTCCTGCTCAGAAAATAACTGAGATAAAAAACCCCAAACCCCAAACCATGGAGCATTACAATCCTCAGTTTAAAGCCAGGGAACAGCCGTGATCAGAGCATGACTTCCATGCACAATTCTTCCCCTTTCAATCACTTCCAGAGCTCTTGTACTATGGAAAGATGAACCTCACCCTGCAAAATCCTTTAGAGTGATTTTCAGGGTAGGGCTTAAGGCCATGCCCTCAATATCTTACAGCAGAAAGAGGAAAACTTCAAGCCCTGGGTCTCTAGGGCACTGCAGAGCATACCCACCACCTTCCCCCACTCTGGCTGAACAGGAAGACATGAGAAGCTTCTTTTCTTCAGTCACTCATCACTTCTAGCCCACCACTTCTCTGAACTCTTTCATCTGACCCTGGCTATTTCTGCTTTGCTTGGTTAGTTATTTCTGCTTTCTTGCCCTCTTCCCCATCACACCATGGTCCTTCCCTCAGGGCCCAGCAGTGGGTCGCATTGAGTTGGATACAACAGAAGAAACCCTTAGAGGCCAGAAGCATCTGCAAGATCTTGCTGCTTTCTGTACTAACTGCCGGTGCTCAGCCTCAGAGAGTTTATCTCCAACTGCCAACCACCAGACTGCCGGGAAAGAGGATAAAGAACGGAGGAAAATTTCCACGTCCCAGAGAAAGTCATCAGGACATCAAAGAACATCCCATTCACAAAACAGCAGCATTGCTCTTGCCAGACCAGTGTGTCTGGTTAACCTTGTGTTCAGTCCTTATGATAATACAGTATTTGGAAAGCAGACAGCTGGCACTGCTCTAACATCTTGCTCTTCAATCTTTAATAACAACAGTTCCACTGATACTACTCTTAACCTTTTCTCTGCACTGAGCCCAGTGCTAAAATCTCTTCAACTACTTAAAGGAAGCAAACCAAATGTGGCTGGTTTTTGTTGGTTTTTTTT
>VXBZ01007182.1:779616-899010 GCA_013399135.1 Heliornis fulica
TTTTTTTTTTTTTTTGTCAGTAATATGCTCTGTAAGGGTGGGGAAAAGTATACTGATAACATACTGCAGACACAGCATTCATCACGTCTACAGCCGTATGCTGGTTACACTGGGAACCCTATTGTGATGTTTCAGATGTTACTTGACTGCCGTAATGACTAGGAGACATCTGTCTCCTATTAACGCTTTATTTTTTACAGTTACTTTTAGTTCAGCAGTACTCTTAATGTCTTAATGGAGAAGACTGGTACTCTTGAAAAAATGACATTAATAATGAAAGAATCCTTGGATGCAGGGCAAAACAAGTAAACACACTGGCAACAGAACTCATTGCATTCTTAAGATCTAACAGGAAACAACAGTGACTGGCTTTTGGATGGGGGGATTTTTGTGTGAAAAATTAAGTCTGGTACTCAAATTCCCATCAAGAAAAATCTTTTCTAAGCAGGTGATGGATCTCCTTGCATGTTAATTTGGGAATAATCTTAACTAGGTCAACGATAAATAAAATTGGAAACAAAACCCAAAAACCCCAACCATTCTGCAGGCTATTTAGGCTTGGTATTGACTAACTATTAATTAAATACAGCTCTTCACAGCAATCTTAATTATGGCTTCACTCTGCCACAACTAAGAAGAGTCATATAACAAACTGAGAAGATTAGCCAATTCTAACTGTTGAAAAACATGTCTTTTTATTTTTGTACATAGTTTTTATGCATGTATAGCCACAAGTCACACAAAAAGAATAAATAAAAGAATTCATGAATTTCTATATCAGAGCCAGGCAAATATTGTAGTTAATTTTATTTGATAAATGAAGCAGCTTGGCTTAATGGCTTCCATAATAGGTCAAGAGTTTTGGACTTGGAGAAATGGTGAAGCTAGAAATCAGCATGACTTAGGTAGACTAGTAAATAAGTTTCATTGGATTACTCAGATTTATACCAGCTGAGTATCTTGCTTTCTCAGCTGGCCACAGCCATGGTTTAACTGTGCAATCTTGGGCTATTCACACAGGCTCCACCTTTGCTGGGAATTCAGGTGCACAGGAATCTGAGTCTGAGACCTTCAGTCCCATTGATTTCCTACAGAACTAGAGCTCCACATTATTTTCTGATAACGGGACTTGGGGAAGCTAAAAAAATAATTAAAAATCATGGGCCACAATTCAGGAAATTCCTTAAGCACAGACTAGATTTTAGATAGGTCATTAACTCTCACTGACTAAGGTATGACTGCATCACACATTTGAAGGCACAAGCATTCAGGCTGCCTCAGGAATTTAAGGGCCCCCAATCTCCCAAGAACAACTTGCAAACCTATCTTAGGCCCTCGGTGTACTTAGGCACTTTGCATTCTACTGAATCCAACACAGACCTCATTTAATTGAAAAAAAAAATCAGTGAGATATGCTCTATGACACAAATTCCTCAGGCCTAAAGTCAATACCACGGCAGGTGCCTAGATCCCTTGTGCTTTCAGCACAGCAGCATTCTGAAGGGTCCTGAGAGTTAAGACTACCAACACTTGACTCTTCCATATTTAAGTTTAATGTGTGCTTGGGTGGGTTTTGTGTCTTTTTTCCCTTTGCTGCATCAGACTGTTGGATTCCTGCTTTCCAATTCCCACTCTCGGTACCAGCTGTCCAGAGACACGTACGTAGCCCTATCAGCATTGCCATCCTTTCCCCGCATGTGCAGCGGCAGATGGATCCAGACATGCTTTGGGTTAAGTCCATAACCAGGTTTTTGTGGACTGCATGGATAAACATTTAAAGGCCCCTTCTGGTTATATAAAAGAAAGCTATTAAACGTTTACTCTTTCCTCTGTACTCAGAGCTGCAAAGCCGTATCACAGAATGTACAAGCACAGATGCAGCCAGGCAATTATCATTCCTTTATCCCTTAAATAGATAGAAGATAAATTTGAAAGAAAAGGAGGAACAGAATCCTTCTCTCTTTCCTTTTTTATCCTTTTATCTCCCAATGTAGGAAGTTTACTGAACCTTTGCCAACAATTCACTCAGGCTAATGAAGTGTATAAGTAATAGGATTAAATAATCTTAAACCATTACTACAGTGGCTAATGCAGATGTTTTCCCAAACTAAAGCAGATGAGTGGTGAAGAATGCATGCTTGATGTAAAAAAGAAAAAGAAAATATCAATCTGCAAGCATATGAAGTCAATTCAAGCCTGAAGTCAATGAAATGTTTAATTCCAGTTACAGAAAGTTGTTCCAATCATATTATGAATGCACCTTCCTAAAGTCTGCAGTCCTTTGCACATAGTCAAACTTGCCACAAAATTAACCTTAAATTTTTTATGGCGCAGTCATTTTAGTGCAAACAAAAATGGAAATGGTTTAAAAGGTACACATTACATCAAAAGATCATTTAGTTTTTAAAAGCCAATTAACAAGGCCCAGCCATCACTGCCATTGTACACATAGCAGAATCCTCCCTTTCCATATTCAATATTTCAGAAATAATCCCACTATAAAAAGCTCTGCAGGAGCAGAAATAATAGGATATCGGTGGCATTTTCAGAAATACATACTGTTGCTTTAACTATTATCAGAATGCCAGAAATTGCAAGAAAAACATCAGTTTTTATCTTCAGAAGTGCAAATCCAATTCTGCAGGAGGTCTCAGGTCCAGCGTTTATGAAAAGACCCCTGAATAGGAGATCTAGAGAAGGACCTATCAACACTTGAAAAATGTTCTAGAGCTTATCATATTCTTCATTACAAGGATTATTCCTATATACTGTACACTCAGATCACAGCAAGATAAGGCCTCAGGCACATTATGTGATGTTTCTTTAATTTGCAACTGGTTCCAACTAGCTCTTATAGGAGCCTCCTAAAGGATGCAGATCCTCAGAACAATTATTAATTGTTTGCTTTAAGAGCTTGCTGGAGGCATGAAATGAAATTTTAGGGTAAGGTAAGCTTCAAAAGCTATCCAGTCCAAATGACCTTTAATTCAGTGGAAGAAATTCTATTAATATTTTCAAGCAATGCAAAGGTCTGGACTGTAGAAGTTTTAGTGCTATCCTACAACCCATCTTCTTAATCATAAAGGTCACCACAATCTGTAAGGGTTTGGGACTGGGTTTCACAACACAGAAAGCTTCTAAGGATACATTACCCCTTAAAAATCTCTGCATAGTTTACTCCTTACAAAGCTGAAAGGATCACAAAAAGCACTTCTTTCCCCTGTTTTGGCCAGTTCCTTTCAGAGATCGATTAGGCCAGGAAATGAAGTTAAACTGGGAAGGTGAAAAGACCCAAATTCTACTGAAGACCACAGAAGAACAGTACCCACAGCACTGCCATGGGATTATCAGATTTCAACTGTAGGGAATTGTACAGCAATGAAAGAAATCTATGTTTCCAGTGTCTGTGCATCAAAATCAGGGGGGGCAAAATAATCATGGGTACTTACAATATAGCAGGGTTCACAGTAGGCTTTCTTCTCCACTGCATAGAAAGGCTGTCCCCTCAGCTTGTTGTTGCACATCATGCAGGTGAAGCACTCCACATGGAAGACCTGGTCCATGGCAGTGCAGCCAGTGCCTTCCCCAACAACATTCTCCCCACAGCGAGCACAGCGACCTATCACCAAAGGGAAAGGACACAAGTCAAAGCAAGCTCCCAGTCTCAACCGTGGAGAAAGTCCCTCCACACACCCATGCCACACAGGGGGCAGGGGGCACAGAGCACCTCAGTCAACAGGAGAACAATTTGTGTCACTGCTGGAAGGCACTCTGGTGCTGGCCCATATGAAAAGATCTAGAGAGGCTTGAAACTGGCTCTCAAGACTCCATCAATCCAAGATGCTATGCTGCTGCTTGCCAGTAATCACTGAGAGAGCCTAAGCCCCAGTTACAAACCATTCAGCTATCATCTAACCCAGCTATACAGTCATCCTCAGCTAGATGGGATAAACCTGTGCCTAAAGCTTTGCCTCCACAGGAAAGGATTTTGTGGTAGGCTGCCTTGTAAAGCTGCCTGGTGGCAGTGCAATTGTTACAATGTGAAGAATAGATTTTGCTTGTACAGCTTAAACCAATTCCCCCAATGGAGACAATTATACTGGTAAAAAGGATTTCACTTTTTATGCTTTTGCCAGTATAGCAGTAACAATCCTTGTGGTCTTGCTAACGTGCTGATGCTGGACTAGTGGATATTTTACATAAAAAGTAGTAGGTAAAGACTGAGTGATTACAAAGAGTGTAATATCATCTCTTACATGGAAAAATGACTTTTTTTTTCTGTTTGAAGATTAATACAGATTAAGAAATTGTGTCTATTTAAAGCATGGAAGCTATATTCCTCAAGAAACTGATGTGTGGATACTTTACTCTTACCGTCCTTCGAGAAAGGTGTATTGGAAGCTGCTTGTAAAGGCTCCAAGCAAAGACAAGCCCTAAGAGCTCTGTTTCTGAAAAATGTCCCTAATGCCATATACAAATACAGATCACACAAAATATCTGCACACATGTACAAAAGGCTTTGCTGCCTCATTCAGACTATTGAAATGTTTTGTGGCAGATAGATTTAAAATGAAGACAACATATCAGAAAAGGAGGTTTCTTACATCATGGAAAAGACATTTTCCTAGGGAAGACTGTGGTGTAGGTATGATGGGAGAGGGGGGGTAGGAGTCACACCTTTGCAATTTTCCCCTACCATTCATTTAGTTCTGGTAAACAGAAATGGCCAATGCACGTCTGATGCCCTTACCCAGCAAACAGTGTTGAACGTAACTCATGCACAGAGTCATGGAAGGTACCTAGGACAACCTCAGCCACCCTATGCAGAAGAGCAGCCCCACTGAAGGCAATAGAGCAACTATGGTCTGGGCTTCCTCTCACTCAAAACAGTATTTCCAGTTTGAGAATAACTGTGGTGTCCCCAGTCTTGGGACCCTGTACATTTCCTTCAAGGCTCTATGGGTGGGGTGGGGTGGACGCTGAGAGTGGGANAGTTGATATACAAGCAGGAACACAGACTGAGTTCAAAATACAATGACTCATAAATGCATGCACAGATAGTATGTCCCTAAGAACTGGTAAATAATCCAGCAACGATACAGTGTTCTCTCATACCATGGCCTGTGTTTATTGGCCTTTTCAAACAAATGCTGCAAAACATTTGGCAAAACTTGGACACACCTCGTCGTCCCAAAAGCAGGGCCTCTGTCCCTGCAACATGAAAGTCCCTGTGCTCGCGACTTCTTCCCTGCCTGTCCCACACTCCAATAGGCTACATCCAGGGAACAAAGCGTGTAAGCTACTTTTGGATCCCTCAGGATGCAGAGGATGATATATATACACATTTGAGATATATTAGGAAAGCTTGGAAAAGAACCCAGATCATTCTTATTTGCTACAACAGCATAACCGTAGTTGGCATTATACAGGACAGACAGTTCCTGACTCAAACAGCTCCCATTCTGAGCAATGGGGAGAGAAGTCACCAGATAAATTCAGACAATCTTGGAAACCCCCCAAAAAGGAATTAATAATGTTGGTTTTATACTTAACTTTCCTTAGCGTTTGTTATTAGCATTCTGACTGACAGTGTTGTGCTTTAATCACTCCACTGCAATGCTTCTTGTGAGGACTCCTTTTTATGAGCAGAGAAGGAATGCAGGGTTCCCAGCGTGGTGGTGAGGCTACGGAGCGTGGGGGAAAGAATGGAAAAACCCATGAGGACTAGAAAGAACTTAAAAAAAAGAAATCCCACTGGAAAGAACCATGGGAGCAGCACTGCTCTAGGAAGGAGGCAGAAGAAACCTACTGTATGCACAACAGGAGCTGAATGTACAACAGGAGAGCACCGCTTGGTCCTGTGCATGGACAAGACCAAGAATGCTTTGGGGCCTTCTCCAAACTGCTCGTATAGCTGGGCTGTAATATGAAGAGATGTCTGGGGAGTAGTTAATATCTCTATATATAAAACATGAAATTGAAAGCCATTAGTGTATTACTTTACACAGTGTTTTTCCAGAGGGAATATTCCGCTGAAGAATTTATTTTCCCTGGTGTGCCATTCTGTGATCATCCGGTATTATTTTTATGAGGCATTTGGACACGGAATAATGTAGTGTCTATGCAAACACTTCTCAGCTTTCTTTGTTAACATCTGAGTAGAACATGTGGGAATCTTTTCCTCCCCTTCTCACATTCATATTTTAGCCAGCTTTAGTATATTTCAACATTTATCTTCCTCTTTGACCACAGCACCTCTCCAGTTGCTAGAGAAGCTGTCTATATGTAGACCATACTTCTGGATGTACTTCTTGTGTCAGGAGACCTGGGTCTGTTTCCTAACTCAAAGATACACTCTAGTAATCTCTGACAAATCACTTGGTGCTTTTGTACCTGTCTTTGAGCAAAGGGCATAAAGATATATCTTCTCTAAAGACATACCTTCTCTGCCTCTCAGAGGTGCCCTGAGGTGACATTCCTACAAGGCTGTGAGGCATTCCTCAGCTACACTGCTGGTGGCCAGGTACAAACCAAAGAGCAGCACAACACTAAGTCTTGGCCAACTTCTCCCCTCAAAGCTGGTATTTCCTTAGGCTTTCCTTCCTCTTTCTGGGTTTTTCCACAGAAGATTCCCAATCAGGCAGCAACAGACTAAACCCGTCTACATTTATGAGAAGTCCAGTTTCTGATATTATGTACACAGACAGAAATGTTCCTATAAACTCTCGCACGGGAAGGCTAAAAGAAAGCTTCCTTTTTCATAAGTTTATATGCAAATTGTAGCACTGTGGCCTGGAGCAAATCATGTTTTTCATGAGACATGGCCACTCCAGTAAGAATCAAAACACAAGCTCTGTGCCAAGCAACACCCCCCAATGACTCACTCGCCCGAAGGGTAAAAGCAACTAAGTCAAAATATTCAAATCTGAGAGTTTACAGTTAGGTGGCTGGGTCCATGTAAAGGCATGTGGGCAAATACACAACTGATCTGGCTTGCAGTGATGTGGCTGTGAGAGGCTGCACCTTCTGAAGGCCTTGCTGCGATCGGGGAGCTCTCAGGACTTCTGTAAAAGCAGGTCACTTCTCTCAGCTCCTGCACCTCGCTCAGATTTGGCTGAAAATGGCTATGAGTTTCAAGCATTGTTGGGTGAGGAACTGCAAGCAGACAGGCACATAGACACAGGCAGTGTGATTGCAAAAGCCTCGTTTCCTTAGAAAACCAGAAAAACCTCGCAAAAAACAATGCATCTATCATTATGTCTGATAAAAACAAAACAAAGGTCTGCTTTTCCCGTGTGCCAATTACCAACGGCGAAGGTATTTGTGGTTGGACTCACCACAATTAAGTGCCCACACATGTTCCCCATTTTAATATTTTCACACTGGTTGAAAGAACCCTGTCCGCTGGGTTCAGAATACCCATGAGTGAATACAGAACAAGTTGCACTGCTTATTGGGAAAGAAGTAGCAAAGGCAAAGCTTGCAAGACTCACGAACAAACAGATTGCACAAAAAGATTACACAAATAATCTAAGAGAAAAATAGCAGGCAGCGTATTACAGTAGAAACATAGAACAACGTGACCCATTTGCTTCCCACAGAGACAAACAGCACTTAAAAGGCAGCTTAAAGACAAAGGACAAAATTAGTACTAAACTGCACGAAGATGAAACTGTCATTTCAACATTCTTCTTTTGCCCCTTCAGCCCTTTTTAGGTCTTTTTTTCAAGATCATTTCAGCAAAACTAGAAGGTGATACATTGGCAGCAAGCCTGGGAGGCTGGAGTCTTCTATTTTTGCATGAAGTAAGTTCATAACCTTGGCCGTGACCTTCCTTCAGCCTCGCCTGGCTGCAACATGTTGGTCTTACCTTGGGGGGACACACAGAGGCGACCACAGAGGCTTCCCTGTTGAAACTGCTGGAGCTGCCATCATTACTGAGTGGCTCACAGGGAGACACTTCAGCAGCTGATAGGAAACATCCGCTACTATACTTTATTCTGAAACCTCCTCATTTGCTGTCTTGTGTTATACAAATCTGAAATACTGACAATCTGAAGGAAGAGTGGGAAGGCCAGAGAGGAGCTCATACTGTGCATTGATGCCATGATCTAACTTCTCATTATTTTATTAGTATTCTTACATGGCTTTTGCTTATACCACCACAGGTCCTGTCTGATCAAATTGTGGAACAGCCCTGTTGTACTGGATATTGGACAAACACAGAACACAAAGGAGGGCTTGGCTGCAGAAGCTTACAATCTAATACAAGTGATAGCAACTGGGTAGAGATAGGAAAGACAAAGAAGAAATCAGACAAAACCAAGCTGCAAGGACAAATGTGGTCTCAGCACTCCCAACGAATGTTTTATTGTTGACAAGGAGTCTATAGACAGCCCAGCAAAAGGAAAGGTTAAGGAAGAATTTGAAAAAAGATCCAGAGGGAGTTTGAGGGAAGTTTAATGGGATGCTTCTGAGGGAAGGACAAAGCAGCACAAAAGGGAATGTAAGTGCTTGAAGATTGAGTGTAGACACCTGCACACACGAAGGATGAGTTGATATGTCACTGGAGAATACTAAGGGAAAAAAGGGTGGGAATAGGTCATTATAAGTCATACAAGTAAAGACAAGAAGCTTCTGTATGATACGATGCAGAAACGAAACCTGAGGAGAGATTAAGAGACAGGAATGATTTGGCGTGAGTTACAAGCTAGAGAGTGATTTCTGCAGCTGAATTCTAGTTGAGTACAAACAATGAAAAATTGCATTTTTAGAAAAGGATGTTGCAGAGATTCAAGGTCACTAGAGCCTGGATGCAGGTTTTATCTGTGAAGATGAATAGGAAAGGCCATAATCTGAGCTGTAACTCAGTAAGATTCTTAAGATTTGGCCAGAGTCTGGGCGTGATCTGGAGATGAGGAATTAGATACAGGGTGTCCAACCTTATCTGGGGCATGAGTCACTTTTAAATGTCAGATTAAGAATGTGAGCTAATCAGACAAACATCCACCACTGAAGATGGATGATGGAATAGGTACATGCCATACTAATGCTTATGGCCTAATATTCCGATAGCAATCACACTGGAGCCAAATCCAGAGGCAATGTAACTCCATCCAGCTAGCTTGAGATGCTCCTGTTCATACATCCAAGGACTACATTAGCCTTTTTTTAGGCTACAGAATTATTTGTCCATCATACCTACCTAGACACTGAGCCGCTGGGGGTACTGACAGTCTCTTGCTATGTGATGTACAGTGCCTACCACAGACAATTCAGGCAATAACCAGAGATATCAAGAGTAAAGAAAGCAGAAAGAAATAGCGCAAACCCCTGTACAAAAGGCTTAAATTCATGAATTCAAAGCATGCACTCTGTGTAGAGAGGAGATACGGGATAATTTTCTGATAAAAGCATCAGAGTAGGAAGGTTCTGCATTTGCTGAAATGTGGGGAAAAAACCAACACTGATATCTCAAAAACGTCTGCATGATGGAAAGAGCTGCTTCCCACCTAACTGTACTGTGGGAATATACCACAAGGTCATATCCTCAGCGCCTATCAATTACACAATTTCCCTTGATCAGCTAAGTGTATTCCCTAGTTCTCAGTACAGCCCTGATACACTCTGCAGAAAAGAACTACAGAAATATAGCATTCTGCCTTTACAAAAGTGTACTAAGAACATTCTGAAAATATGTAAATACATTGAACAAAATATCTTGCTAAAAGTTCCCCTGGCAGCTTCAAGACAGGCAGTATTTCCGCTGTGTTATTTTTCTAATCATCTCTGTTTAGAGTTTGCCAGTGAATGCATTTTAGAGATTCATGACACATTCTGCTTTTGGACGGCTTTGAATCAGCTGGCAGTAAATGTGGAAAAATCATTATTCCTAATGAAGAAATATTGATGACAAAACAGCATTTCGAGGACAACGTTGACCATAAGTCAACAATGTAACAAGATTTTCCTCTCTCTCCCTCCTCTTTCCTGGTGACTTTTATCCAAGGGTTTTCAAGCATTTCCCAAGCACGTGGGATTCCTCAGGGCACCTGTGTCAGACAGGGACAATTATTCTATTTTAAAGGATACAGGAGCAGAAGTTAATCTGTTCGGATAACAGTGTAACTGCAGACCTTAACTACCTTAATAGAGTCAAGTCTCAACGGTAGCGATCCTGAAACTCATAAGCACCAAACAGGTTCTGGGTTCCTTGTTTTGTCCAAAGGGAAAAAACCAGAAATATCTGATCCACAAGAATGGCTTTATTCCCTTCCTGTGGAGCATAGGACGTAGGTGACTGACTGTGATCATGTTAGGTGTTGATCATGTTGTCCTAGTGTTATCCCAACACTTGGCACTCAGGGCACTGCGACAGTAGTACAACGAGAAACTCAAAACTAGTTTGTGCATTTCGTAGGAAACTATAGCATTTTTCTCATCTTATCCTTGCCTTCCTTACCTACTCTTTTTCTTGCTTTTGAACTCAGACTTCTCACTGAGTGGGAAGCCCTTGGCAAAGCTTTATTGTGCCAGGATCCAAACTTGAAGTTTCACCATTTGACAGTAGCAGGCTGTATGCATCAGTTGTCTTACACAGCCTTTGGACACGAGACAGATCAATCTTAATTCTCTCTTCTTCAGCAGATGTCAGAAAACACAATCTTTCACAGTAAACGGAGCTTCATGCTGCAACGTGTGCCTGTAACACTTCATAAATTAAATCCAAGGCCATGATTTAATTACTGTGTCCTGGTTATTCTGCTTTGACTGTGTTGCACTTGTACTCCAGATGTACAGGTCCCGGCAGTGACCTCCTTGTCATTTGTACTGTGCTTGTCCAGCAGTAGCTGCACTCGCTTGTTATTCGCATCCCTTTCCTCCAACCACAATACAACCTCATCTTCTCACTTTGCTTGGCTGCAAACCTGACACATTCTCCGTATGCCCTGGAGGCCCTGTTCCACTCCACACAGCAAATGCACTGCAACTGTGCAGGCTCGTGCTGCTAACGCTTCAGTGTACCTTTTCAAACACTTCTCCATGCTACTGAACACAAAGTTACTTCCCCAGCCAGGCATTAGCCCTCACTGCGATTCCTTCCAACACCCCAGGAAGGTAGAGGATTGTTAGGACTGTGGGAACTTGAGACCCACACAGGTTAAATAACTGGCTGAGGGTCACACAAAGACTTTGTTATGGAGCCAGGAATTAAAACCACATCTTCTCCATCCCAGACTAGTCTCTTTAACCACAAGACCATCTCTGAAAAGGCATGATGGTGAGACAGGCTCGACGCACAACAACTCCTCCATTTCAGAGGAAATCCCAGCACCAGTCCTGCTGGAATCCTCTCCCTGGAAGGAGGAAGGTGCTCGCAGGTCATGCTGTCACTCTCTGTAGCCTGGATGAGCCATGTAGCAACTGAGCATGAAGAGTTTTGTGCCTCTGCTATTGTCCTCCAAAGAGAGAGGAACAAAAGCCTGTGTTTCTTTCAACATCCATGTGGTGACAGTTCCTGTCCCTTACACATCTACAACATCCTCTCCTCGACTCCCTGGGACATGAGAGGGATTTTTGCTTATTTCTGATAGAAATCAGATTATGATGTGTGTTTACCAATGCAGCAGAAGTATCTTCTTAAATTACTACAACCATAATGCACCACTGCCACGAAGTAAAGTTTTAGAGAAGAGCACTCCGGATTTTCCCACAAAGCTATAAAAATTCAAGTTGAACAGGATCTTGAGAGGTCATGGAAACTATCTTGCTGCCTCAAAGGCAGGATCAACTCTCTACATCATTCTTGACAGATTCTTGATAAACCTGTTCCTAAGATCCTCCAGCAACAGAGATTTCACTAACAACTTGGGCAAAAAATTTCAGTGAGTACCTAACCCTACCACCAGCAACCACCTGTCCATCCAAACAAAATGTTGCTTGTAGTAATCTTGCAATGCCTATTTACCCTAATCATGCTAGACATAAAGAGCACACATCGGCTTGGTTTGGCCTACAGCAGTAGTATGGGACCAAAAGCAAAGCTGTCCCCCTTCCCTCCTCAGGCAAAGCGCCTTGGAACGAAGGCAAATGTTGACTTCACCGTGTGCCCAACACACAGACGTACCCACAACACACCCCAATTTGGGTGATCTGCAGTGAGTGTCCCAGCCCAGTGGGGGTCAGTGATGCTCTACAATATTTAAGGTCCCAGATACTTTTTTTGAAGCAAGCTTTTTTTTTTTTTTTATTGGTTGTTGTTTTATTTTTGTTACTGGAGTTTTATTCTTTGGGTTTTTTGGTCGGGTTTTTTTTTGTTACATTGTGTCAACTTTTTGGCACATGTTTTACCATGTGCAAAGGGCTGAAATAGAGCCTCAGTAACATCTGGAGACAAAACAAAGGGTGAAAAAAAAGTATGAGAGAGGAAATGTTCCTCCCTTCGCTGATCGATCAAGGAAATGTAAGGGAGAGGAGTAAAATGTACTGTATTTCCTTTATAAATGTTCCCTCTAATGCTGATGAAAGTTACCAGATGACAGAGGCTGCAGTTGTATATCCACTGAAGAGCCCCTGCTCGGGAAACAGAGGAGCAAGTTGTCCGTGTGGCTTTGCCAGGTGCTCAGCTGCAGCACGAGACGCTGTCTCTGGAAGCAACAGCTCCAGCCTCCTCCAGCCCCTGCCTCCCCCCAGGACTCCAACACCACAATCAGGGTGCCATGTCCATGCTGCTTCCCAGGCACCCCTGGCTACGGGTTTCTCTTCACTACTGCTCCCACCCTGGGCTTAATGCTAGGCATGTGTATTATAAAGTATTTTGAAGTCGAAAGTACAGAGTTGGATGGAAAAAAGTAATTTTTTTTCCCTTTTTCAATGAAAAAGTGTTCATGTTTGAGGGTGAGACTCTCAAAGCACTGATTTGCACCAAAACCCCCAGCTGACAAACGCCTAAACAAATAAGGAACGCAATAATTTCATTTGGTAAAAAAGAAATAATTTAAATGTAATTCCTCCTTCACAGAAGTCCCCACCCTCCTGTGCCATCATTCCTCTTCTTCAGTGGAAACTGATCACATATAGGAAGTTAAAAAAGCAAGAGATGTAAAAACCTTCTTTTTTCCAAAATAAAAATGGGGCAAAATTTTTAAAGGCTGTGAAAAAGTGGGGCTTTCCCATGCTTTCAAAAGATGAGAAAGCTCTTCTTTTATTTTACTTTCATAGGAAAATGAGTTTTTAAAACAAAGACAACTCTTCATGCAACACATCACTGATGTCAAATCTTATTTTTTAGTGAGACCTTACCATTACACAGCATCCAGGGAACAACCTCAGCAGCGATTCACTAAAACCCTGGTGATATGGTGAGGGGAAAAGAGTTGGTCAGGTCTTTGTGGGGCAGGCAGGAAACCTCTCTGGGTAACTCAGCCCAAAGCTAATACTGTGGGGTTTTACCCTTCCTGGGAAGGACATAAATGAGGGGAACTGCTGCTGGCAGAGCTGTGGATCAGATGAATTTTGGCAGTTCTGCTGATCCCTACAGCAACAACAACTAAGCCAGGTCCCTTTGCTCTTGGACTTGAAAAGCCATATTGTATGATAAACCCTGGGCAGTGGAAGTACCAAATATGTGTCAGCAAACAAGGTGAGCAACCATGCTTGTCTGAATCTGCTGCAAGGAAAGGAAGGCAGGACAGGGGGCAGAAACTACTCCTCCTCACGCCCTCATGAGTGGCGATGGGCAGGAGGGGGACTTCCTGGCTGATGCCTTGGCCTGCTGGTCTCCCTCTGTAATGCTGTGCCAGATTTCAGGATCCTCTTTTGGAAAGCCACAAATTAATACCTTGCAATCAGTGTGAGGGCCCGTGGCGGAGGCCCCAGCCAGCAGCTACATGAGGGCAGCTCTCCCTGGCCCGTCTGGCCGCCCTCGCAGGTGTCTCTTCGAGCGTGGTGTCCCAGCCTGCTTGCCCATTGACTCAGACTTGCTGGTAGAGCAGTGGAGGGTAGTTTCAGGGGCTGCTGCACCCAGCCCTATACATAAGCAGTGGCTGCAAAACAGAGCAGATCTGGAGGCCAGATGAGCTCTTGAGATGCTTGGTGTTCATTTCGCAATGGTTTGTGCATCTTCTCCCACCCACTCCTCCAGGTGGGGAGGACCAGCCACCGGCTGGCCACAGGCTCATGCTGCTGCTCAGTGCAAGAATGTCTTAAATGTAGATGAAATTCTCCTTAGCTCTTGCTTTCTTAAGAACTGAACTGAGGGTATAGTCAGAAGGGACCAGCGTTCTCAAAGGACTACAGCTAGGTTTGCAGCACAAAAACAGCCCCAGGAGCCCAAGCAATGGATTGAGGCCCTGTGGTGTTTGGTGATGAACAAAGACAGAGCAAACAATGTCCCCTTTCCCAAAGTCTTTCATATCCAACTGCTTCCATACTGGCAAGGGCACTTCAAAACACATCTGTCCCCAAGCTCAGCACACCCATTTCATAAGCCCAGGAGGACAGGCGCCATCAGTATGTTCACCAGACTCAAGCCCAGCCAAAAATCACATCCACTGCTGGGCATGAATGACTCAATTCACTCTTCCATAGCCTGGCTGTGCTCCAGCTGGTACTCGGCAGCTTGTCTCTGCCTTGCTGCATCACTGGAAGGGTGGCGGCATGAAGTGATTTTTACCAAAGGTTCTGTTCCGTAGAGAAGGTGAAAACACCTGAATAGCAGTGAATTTTTGAGCCAGAGGTGCTTCCCATGCCAAAAGCTCTGGCCTACCAACCTGGCATGCCTCCCAGATGCCTGCCTGGGGAAAAATGTCTGACAAAAAAACAAGAAACAGGGAGGGAATCTGTCTTTCCCATGCCAAAAGTGGGAAAAAAAAAAAAGGTGGGGAAAGGCTGTATCCCACAAAGAGTAGAGTCTTGAAGAAATGGCAGCTGTCATATCCCCAACAGCTTTGACGCCTGTGGTTTTCAAAGGTGTCTGACTTCATCAGAAGATGTCCCACCAAATTTCAACCAGCACCTCATTTATTTAAGGTCTTTTGAAAACCCTGCCTTTCACAATCCCAGCACCAGCCCAAAGTTTCTTTGCTGTTTTGAAACATGCTCTGTCTGTGTGTTGACAGCAGTTCTGCCATAAATCACATCCATCAGGTGCTGGAAACTGCCTCACCTGTATGCCGACCATCCGCTGTCCCTTGCACTGAATTCCAATACTCCAAATTTCTCAGCAGCTGGAATCAACCAACTCTGTTTTTTTCTCATTAAAGCAACCTAGTGGACAGAGGTTTCCTTCTTTGCCCCGAAACTTGGGACTTTTCCAACCAGGTGCAAGGTCCAATATTTGTTTACTCTCCTGGACAAGTACCAGGAGCTTCACAACCTGGAATTGAGAGGTGCTCCCATTCTGGAGGGGACATGCAACATTTCTTTCTACTCAGGATGAACAGAAGTCATAGCCTTAAAATGTGACATTGGTAGTGATAGCAAAATCCTCTTAAAATAACATATGGTATTGGTGACACCATATAAATTATACTCATGTAATTAGGCAATAATTACAAATCTGCTCATCCTTTGGATCATGGGATCTGCTTTTATTGGCTGAGGTAGATGGAAAGTAGTACTGATAACTCTCTAACCTATTTTCAAAATGACCTCACTGTGGCACATGTTCCATATCTGAAGTCCATGATGTAGCAGTATGATATCAGGTATCCATAGATCATTATTCTCACCTGATCATCACATTCTCAGAGCTGGATGGAAAAGGAGATTAAAGTTTTCTAGCTTGCACTCCAGTAGAAGTGAATTAGTGTAAAATATGAGATACATATTTATAAAAAATAATATTTTATTTAAGGAAAGTATGTGGAAAACCCATCTGCACAATTGCATGTGTCACTCTCACACATCCTACTGCTTTTGATTCATAATTAGCAAGGCTTAAAAATAATAAATTGTTAAAAAAAAGCCCTTACACCATAAAGCCAACCTCTCTAGTGGCCCTAAGACTGCTCTGAGGTGGTGGTTCAGTTCAAACTCTGAGGCCTGTTGACTAGCAGTAGGAGACCTGGGAAATGTGGGTTCTGATCCATATTTATCATGATACAGATTGTCCTGACATTTAACCCGAAGTCCTACATGCGGAGGCTCTGATGTTGATCCGCAACTACAAAGGCGCGCTCACAGTATTACTCATCACATTGCTAAGATGGACGTTTCTTCCTAAATTGGCTTCCGCACGAAGGGCACCGGTCCCTGTCTCCTGAATTATTCACACAATTCTTGACCTGAGAATTTTGTGCAGATGGAAACTGAAACCCCAAAACCTTTCCCTCCTCGTGACAGGGCTGAACCAATCAGAAAGGACCGATCCAATATCCAGAGGTCATGATGAGTCCTGCCAGTCCAACGTCCTTGAGCGGGCGTTGGAAAAGGCTGTTGTCAGCAGGGGTTATAAGCGTTTGCCAAAAACTTGGCGTTGAAAAACCTTCTGAACATCCCGAACCAGTGACGGCAACCTCCATATGAAGAAAGTTGGCAAACAGTTGCGCTCTGAACTTTCAGGGTGCTCTTTACTGGTTTCCTACATACACAGTTCACTGTGGAGATATTTAATCCTCATTAAGCACTTTGGTATGACAGTAGGGAAAACTGATGAACTTGTTTACGTGTGATAACAGAATCATTTGAAATCCACTAGGCCTCCAAATTTAGATCTGAGGTTTATGTACAGACACTCATTTCAGTTCATCCCAAGCCTGATTTTAACTGATGTAAACTTAGTCAACTTCACGGACTTCTGAATTTATATGACTGATCCCAGAAAGCCAACGGTGATTTAAGTCTGTTGGTTTCCATTTGCATCTAAAATGATGCAACTTTGTTATGTTGACAAAGTCAGATGTGAAGGGTAGATTGGGGAAGCTATTATTCACACCCCAGCATAGGAAACCGTGTGGGAGATTTTCGTCCCAGTGAAAGGCTAAAGCTTGCACAAGTGAGCATCCAAAACAGAGAAGTGCAACAACATGAGACCCAATGCAAATGTTTAAGACTTCAAATATTTGGAAAATATCTTCCACTCTTTTTCAGTCCTCTAAGCATCCCCTGTGCAACCTCTGCACAGATGAAGATCTGTGAAATAACATGCATTATGCAGCTCCTGGGAAGTATCAAGACGATGTTCTAGACTGGATGACTCCAGAAGCATTTGAGTTAAGCTTCAGATCCATGTCCAAACATTAGAACACTTGGAAAATGTCTGAAATCCAGTCCTGCTTCACAAGAAAGTCAAACCAACCTCTTCATAACAAGAAAGAGATAGTCTAGGATTTTGGAAACCACAGACTTAAGACATAGAATCTTCTTTTCTTGCAGATGAGCCCAGTCTGAGGTACTAAGGGTCACCATGGGATATTCCTTGCTAAGAGTGACACAAAATTAGTAAAACACTTTCCCAGGGGAAACAATATGAATATCTCATTTTATAGTGCTATTTTCACTGCATATTGTTTCATTCTCCCGTCCCCAGAGCACAAGCGTGAAGCCACTGCACTCTGATCTCCTGAGAGCTCAGTCTATACTTAGTCCACCAGACCTCTAGCCAAGCTGATGTCAGTTTGAGCATCTTCTAGTCCACATGCACCTACTGAGATGTGACCCACTATGCGTCACGATTAGACCATGCTCCCAAACATCATCCTGTAAAATGTTACTTGTTCTCCTGAACAGCTGCAATTTTCCTAGGCCAGATCAACGCTTGTCATCAGGCATTTGCTGGATGCACACCATTCCTACTTGCTGCCTAACAGCTGTTATTCATAGAATCAGGACTTTGGTCATTTAGAAGAGGCTCAAGGCCACCGGTCAGCCTTCTGTTCTCTGTGCTGGAAGAAAGTTCTTCTGCAAAGGGCAACAGGCAGTGAGAGTGCGTGTGAACACCCTGCAATTGTATAAAACACAAGGGAGCCACGGCTGGCAGACCCAAAACAGCTTAGTTATGGCTCCTCACCCAGTGCCCTTCTACAGTCACAGCAAGGAAATAACAGAAGCCACCAAGATCGCAAGACTAATTTGCTTTCTGTGAGGTATTGTTTTTATTTAAAAGACCAAGCCACACTCAGATCAACAAGTCTTGTGAACAAAGCCTTTTCTGAACAAGGCATGAGCAGGGCTAGCTCAGGGCACAGATTTTCAACCCCAGGAAAGCAATGTCCCTCTGTACCCCTAAGCTTAGGAGTGGCCTCTTTTCAGATGCCTGTCTCTGGACCTTTGGCTGAAGCTCCTGAATCCTGTGTTCTCTGCACAGTTCTATGCCTAAGTCCTCTAGACCTGAAAGTATGTGTCTCTTCCCTCAGTGAGCACACAGAGCAGTTTCCATTCTTCACTCAGCATAGAGACTGAAAGAGTTTAAATGACAAGCTCTCACTAGGAGCTGGCCATATAACTGAAGCAGCCCTCCTGGCTATCCTCAGCTGCCCTTCTGCAAGAGGGATGCCATAGATATGCCAATGCACCAGCTGTGTACATCTGCAGTTCACATGCTCCACTTCCTTCACCATTTCAATCAGGCCTGTGAAAAAAGAGTGGTAATAATTCTGACCATAAGCAACTCCACTTTTTCACTCCCCTTCTCTTCTCATTGCCTTGTATGGAAATTGAGTATACATAGAATCAGAGGTTATAGTTGTAGGCTGTGGCCACTGATAATGACCTAAGAAACCACTCAAGCCTGTGCTTTGCCATTTTATCTTTAGAAGAATCACAGAATGTTAGTTGTTGGAAGGGACCTCAATGTTTCTCAGACATGCACAGGTAAATGATGGAATATTTTAAAATGTCTCACTATTGCTGTATCCATGCCCTCCCCAGTCCTGTCCTTCCTCCAACCTTCCTCCTTCTCTAAACACACACATTGGATTTACCAATACTGGAGATACTTACACTTCACATGACCAGGAAAGCTGGATCAGTTTATCAGAGATGTTGAGGTAGAGAATGGGAAAGAAGGCAATGCCATTAGAATCCAAGGTCCATGCAGAACCCTTTATCTATCTATCTATCTATCTATCTATCTATCTATCTATCTATCTATCTATCTATATATCTATCAAAATATATACATGCACAAGACCGCACATACATATGCATTTCAGGTTTCTCACTAAATTTAGCCACAAGACAGAAATGAGAGGCAGCAGCTCAGCCTGTGGAGATGATGAGAACACATGACTAGAATTAGCTTCATGTTGGCAATGATGATCTCTAGGACTTTCCTATCCGGAAGAGCTGACTGCACATGACAGTCCTCTGCAGAGTATCAATGACCCATATAAGCATCCCTTCCTAAAGCCCCCATCCAGGAAAGCCAAGCAAGACACAATTCTAAGGCTCATGTGATCACAAACAATCCTTAGGTTAAAACAATGTGGAAAGTGAGTGTTGTCTCACTCTCTCTACAGGTTTTTTGGAAGCTAGCAGCTGAATTCACTTGCCTATCAGGACAAGCAGACAATGAAGAAATAGTGCATCTTAAAAGATTTTATTTTTTTCAGAGTGTAATTTTAATTGACAACAAACCCAACCAAAACCCCCAGAGAAACCTTCCCTAATTCTAACCTGCCTTCACGTAAAACCCTGCACATCATCTGCCCGATCTGTCCCTGACAGCAGAGACAGAATCAGAACATGAATTTAGTACACAGCAAGTTATTAACCTTTCAGGATATTGTCTAGAACCAGAATTTGGTGAGTAAACTGTATATTAAAGCTGAACACTGCTGCTAACTGAATACAGCCTGATTCACAGCTTTAAACAAATAGTTCAGCATGGCTTGGACAATAATTCGGAAGGATCTGCATGAGAAAATCATTCACATCCCAAGTCTAGCTGCCTGTCTTTAGTTGCAGACAGTGTCTTACTCTCTGGAAGATGGTTGCACCCACACTGCTAAACACTCTACAAAGGTGTCTTTATTGCCAGGGTGTTTTACTGAACAGGGTGTTCAGAGTGGAGATTAATTTGTCAACTGCTAAAACCCATACACCTACCTGTGCTGTCCCCTTTTGACCTCGGTGCTGTGAACACAGGTTAAGCTCTCATTCTTAGTTACACTACCAGAGGCAACTATTTCTACATCTCCGTGTATGCTTTGGGAGACACACAACAACAACAACAACAACAACAACAACAACAACAACAACAACAACAACAACAACAACACCCCCCAAAAAAGAAAGAATACATGCAAATGAGCAAGTTCATAAATGAAAGCTGGTGACGTGGTATCAGATGTGGTCTCCCATCTCTGGTTTGTACCCACAGTGATCCTACTGCTATTGAAGTTTTCCATTATCCCTCAATGCAGCTGGCTCAGGCAGGGCCACGGGACAGGCACCGTGCTTTGCCACTCTCTCCTAATCAGCTGACAAAATCTGTGCTGGCACAGTCCAGGCAGGTGACATCTTAACAGCAGGTTTCACAAGTCGAAACAGGTTTAGTCTCGGCTGTTGGTAGCACCCCAAAGGTCTGCCAGGGCTAGTTTCTCGTGATCTGCTGCCAGTTTGGGATGACAGTCTCCTGACTGCTGAGCACCGGTTGTGACCTTGGGTTGTAGCCAGGGACATGAAAACTGCATTCATGTCCAAGATGACACAGTGAACAGCAAGGTGTATTTGCAGACATGAAAACAGTACAGCTCACTAAAAGCAGCAGGAAAGTTTGGCTACTTTTGATTCCTTTCACTCTTTTCATCCTCCCCTACCTCTTTGCACCACCGAGAAACACTTTGTATTGATTATGCTGACATTGACAGCAGAGCTGGAATTTTTTTTTTTTGCACATCTCAGATGAGAAAGTGGGTTATGATTCATCTCACACAATCTGAGTCAAAGTGATTCCTTAAAAAAAAAGAAAAGAAAAAAAACCCAAATAGTTTTGATGCGTTTCCATCAGAAGAGAACAGACTGGAGGAGAACACTCAGCAAATGAGACAGCATCGTTTAATTTTTTTTTTTGCCACGTTTCACTCTCAGATAAAATCTGGCCTTTCCCTCCAACTAAACTTCAAATGACACTCAAAATACCCCCAAAAGTTACTGGCAAGAGACAAACCACCATATTAAAATAAAACAGCATGAAACAAATGCCACCAGAAGAAGAAATAACAAATGCCACTCCGTGCCCCCCACCCACCCCTGTGGAACAGTGATTGCTAGACTGGAAAGTAATAGATTACTGTGAGGAATTATCAATTTTCCTAACAGCCTTGAACTATCTAAATGCTGAAATGTGATAGCATTAGTGGGTACATTACATTAACAGCAGTTAAAATTACCAAGTGTGATCCTGGAGCGCTTTTTCCCCCTTTCTTATTTTCACAGCTATGTTATTAATCCTAGAAAATAGGGCATGTGATTTAAATGCTGGGAAGAGCCTTCAGACCAGTTGTGATTTCTCATCAGACAAGGCTCACAAGTCCATTTTGTTGATTTTCACATAAAATAAAGAGTGTGGCCACGGCTGTGGGTAAGGCACAGGACTTGAAGGAATTCTAGGCTCAATTCCCATTTTGCTACTGGTTCTCTGCATGACTCCGGGTGAGTCATCTAAACTCTGCCAGTCAGCTTCTCATTTGTAAATTAAGGACAATAATCATTTCCTGGTCCTTGCTGTATTTTCAGTTTGGGAGCTCTGAGGGATGCATACTGTTTCCTACTTCATGTTTAATTTGCACATAGTGCAGCATGACCACAGTCTTGCTAGCAGGCCTTGGATGTTCCTGCAGTACAAATAAGCCATAATATAACACGGAAGCAACTGCAAATTTAACACAGCCAGTTTCAAACAATAGGTGAGCTGTTTTCAGTTTTAAAAAAGAAAAAAAGAAAAAAGAAAAAAAAAAGAAAAAAGAAAAAAGAAAAAAAGAAAAAAGAGTTCATTGTGCATAGCTAACTCAAAACAAAGAGAAATTAAGCTGTTTTTGTATTGCTGGGACAAAGATTTGCCCAGGATTGCACAGCTAGAAGTGTGGTTTCTAACTACAGCTCCAAAACTGACTGTTGGTATCTCTCTACCCAACTTAGCAGTAAGTTATGACCAAAGAAAGGATGTCTTGAGGCTTAAAACTCTCCAAAGCTCTAACTGAAGTGAAAATTATTTCTATAAAATTACAATTCAGAGAAACATTCTCACTCATTCATAGACACACATACATACATTCCCTCTTAAAATACGTGAGAATCTAGTGCTTATGAAATCCTGGGTGGAAACTCCTGGTTTCACTCACCTCCATAAAACATACCTAATAGGAGGAGAGGGAGATCAATCCTTCTCCATCCTGCATGTCCCTAGACTAAGTCTGTCTTCAGCTCCTGGCCTCCTCAAGGAGATTCCCAACCCAGGGGGTCCTCTGTGTGCCACAATTTATGGTTTTTAGTGAGGTGATGACGTACCCGCAGAGAACCCCCCTGAGACCAGCCAACTCATTTCATGTGGGGCAGGAAACAGCCATAAGGTAGGTCACACTTTCGCTTCTTAATGACCTGAGTTACTTAGGGACTAATGACCTGCAGCTGAAGACTTGAAGGCTTACTGTCAATTCTTCAGCTGTTTTGGTCCATAGACAGTTTACTTTGGGCCTGCAAGTTTACTGTGAACAAGCTGGATTCTCTCTGAACTGCTTCTCAAATAAAGGCAGAAAGATTTACTTTGTTTTCATGTAGAACTAAAAACTTTGATGGGTTTGGCTAGTAGACTCATCATTGTCCAAAGGCTTTTCAGAAAGAGGCTGAGCTTTGCTATCTGTTTGTACAGCACACTGAGGGCCTATCACAACATAAGAAACATCTACTACCCTCATAGTTAATTTTTTCCATGGATATGTAAATCATTGAATCATATAATATCCTGAGTGTGAAGGGACCCATAAGGATCTTCAAGTCCAACTCCTGGCTCTCCACAGGGCCATACTGGTCTGAGTATGTGACTCTCGTTCAGACTCCTCCTGAACTCAAGTCAAGCTGGGTGCTGTGAGCACTTCTCTGGGGAGCCTGTTGCAGTGCCTGACCGCCCTCTCAGTAAAGAAACTTTTAAACATGCTAAAGAATCCTGTAGAATACAGCTGTTCTTTAGAAAGACACATTCATGATATTTCATTATCACATTTCCCTCCTCTTAGAAGACAGCAGGAAATTGTCAGCTTTCATTTACTGACTGTTGGGACAAACCTAATTCCACTCATAGACTGAAACCCACCTTTCTTTCACAGCATGCAGGTGATCATGGAAATCCCTTTGCTAAAATGCTACCTTGGTATTCTGCACTTATTCTCCATTAAATGACTTCTGCATCAAATCATTTCTGTTTAAATGTAAAAATATGTCTAAGTTGGCTGCCAGCAATTCAAGCTAAACCAGACACTTAAAAACACCACGGAAGTCATGCTGCTTTGCTACCTGTTCCAGCTGGCATTTTATCACCTACAGTAATAAAGGGTAATTTGGGTTTTGATGCAAGATTTAGATCAATCACACCTGTGAAGTGGTGCTGGTCTCTGACAAGCCTCTGATTCAGAAACATTCATGATGCAAAGTCTCATCCACTCCTGTGTGGATAAGAAGAGGAAAAGAGAGAACGTGATTCTCCTGCCTCCTGGCACATGTTGGGTACCGGGTGCTCAGGACTTAAAGGAGTGCCACCTTCTCTCATTGCTGATGGCTACATCTGCGTGATCTTCTCTAAAAGACTAAGATCCCTGGTATAAAAAGATCTTGGTGCTCAGTGTAATGAAACATTTTTTGCACAACTACTGCAGAGTAGGATGTGGATCACATCAAGGAAGAATCAAACTTGTGCATCCATTTACACAGTCCTTCACATGCTGAAAAGCAACTTAAACCAGCTCACAGCTTCTGTGTCCTTGTTTTCTCTTGCCTTTCTCATGACTGAAGACAAATGCATGTGCACATGGCATATTTTGCTCTCCAACCATTCACTGGCCTCCTTTTTTTCTCTTCTCACTTTGGAAGTGTGAGCCAAAACTTGCCTCATAGGTAATGTTGAGGTTATCCATAATATTTGCTCTCTAAATTCTACCTGTACTTACTGTGCAAGGATGCCGACAGTCACAGGACTCCCTGAAAGAAAGCTAGACCGGGGTGGCAAGCATTGACAGAAGTGAGACTGAAGAAACAGGCTCTGAAAGCCATTTACCAGGGTAATTAAAGCCCCTGGGGAGCAGAGGGAGGGTGACTCCCCTTGCGGCAGGCCACAAGAGGGCAGCTGGATGTTGATGGTGCCGCACCATGACCTCCCTTAGCGCAGGCTGCTCCTCAGCCTTTGAGGCTGTGCACCAAATGCTGGAATATGGCTTGAGCATAAAAAAAAAATAATAACTTGAATTACAATGGAGAAAAGGATCCCCATTATATGTCTGTTCCTCCTGCTTTTGTGAGCGGTTACATAACCGAAAATGACTGTCGGCTCATCAGTCGTTGAAAATCTAACCTACTATTTTCTGACCCAGATGTTGTTCAGATGAGGACATATGCTATCTTGTACCAGAAACCCTGCCTTTAAACAAAAGGCATGATGACACATCATATTACATGGCAAAATTACAATGTAATTATGCTCTTGTAATAATAATATGCATCTTTTAATGATAACCTTTTCAGAAGAGACCTAGAAATCCAGGCAAGATATGACAAGTTTCATTTTCTTTTTCTGGTAGTAATTCAGATGAAACTAAGAGGCTACTTAAGCCTTTTAGAGGCTACAGAAATGCCTGCTGAAGACTGAAACGCCATGCCATCACGTTCGATTTAGAGACACCAGAACTGTTCAGTGCACAGAGCCACGTCGAAGGAAACAAAGGCACCATAAACTGAGGAAAGCCATAACTGGACAACCTAGCATGCTTCCTCATCTGAAGCTTCTTTGAGTCTACCATCCCCTCTCCAATTTCTCACTTGGACTGCTATCTTCTAACCTGTGTCCTGCTTCTCAATAAGTAAAATTAGCCAACAACTTTGACACCATTTGGACACCAGGTCTCTGGTCCCAGTGAAAGTTTTTTAGCTTAAGAATTGAATCCTAATGGAGACACAAAGCTCGTGAGTAGAAAGGTTGACAGAGCCTTGACAGATTCAGCACTGATGCCACTAAACATTCTTTAGTCTTCACTGTGTTGCAGCACCTCAAAGAGGCACTGGAGATGAGGGCTTCTCTGTGGGGGGCACTCATACAACTGCTGCTGTTAATCAGCTCCGGTCTGAAGGATTATGTAGATTAAGTGCCCTGCAAATAGGATAAAGGGGAAAAAGAGGAATTTGGAAAGGTAAAATGATCTGCTGTAGGTCTCACAGGAGGTCAGGATAAGAAGCAGGAAAGGAAGTCAAGCATTCTGCTTGCCAGCCTCAGCCTACCTTGTTCCTCCTCATCCTAACCTCTCCTGCTGTCAAAGTTAGTGCTTACACAAATAAACCCATAAGTAAACTACACTGTAAGATTAATTATAAACCTGAAAGCTACACGATAAACCTGACTTATAAGCTCAGAGACAAATCGGGGTCCTTCTATTGCACAAACTGAATATTTCCAACAGGATCATCTTAGTACCTTTCTTCTTCCCATGTGTATCCCTCCAGCACTCTGGAACTACACTAGGAGACTGCTATGTTATCAAATACATAACACTGGTGGTTCCTCTGGTAGCTCTGAGCACTTACGGTAAAATACCAGTGAAACTTTCTTCCCACCAGTCAGGGAAACTCCTCTGCTGTGGGGAGTGACTCAGCTGGGACATAGTCCAGAAGGCAACAGGAGATGAGGGGCCCTCATGGCACTTTTCCAGTCTTAATCAGCACTGTCTGCATGGTGATAGAGACCGATAAACTGCCAAAGTAATTTCTTTCTATGAGACTTGAAACAGTGGTCCAGCACACTTGTGATCTTTGTATGTGTGAATTTTGGTTTTATTATAATGCAAAATCACGGACTTTAATTTCCCATGATGGCCAATAATTTAGATTGTTTCATCCTAATCTCCTGTAAATATCCATTTCTCCTCCCCCAACCCTACCCCATTTCCACTCCACAGTGCATCCTTTTCTTTTTCCCTGACAAACCAGACATGCCTATCTGCAATAGCACATTTATCAACGGAAAGGGCTGTGACAGAGAGAAACCATCCCAGTGCATAACACATTTGGGAATCCTTTCTAATAAAAAGGGATTTGATTAAAGACAGCCAACTACTACAGATCAGCAACTGAATCAGCAGTAAAAAAGAAAGAGTAGCTTAGACTTAAGAGACTTCAATTTGCTGATCTGCCAAGGACTTCCCAGGAGAAGTCACTCTATAAGTCACTCCATAACCGTAACCTGGAGGGTAGGAGGGGATATACACCACAGATCAGGGTGCTCCAAGTTGGTACAGTGTCAAGGCCTTCCAACAAAACTAAGTTAGGCACAATACCCAGCATGTATGTTTAACTCCTAAAAATTCACACTTTTTTTTTTAATTATTATGTTTAGAGGTGACATTTCCATGTTTAAGCATTGCCCTGCCAATGGCAGTTAGAAGATTTCCAGCAACTGGATTGTACTGCTGTGGTAAGTCTAGGCAACAAACAGCTGCAAACTGTGATCTTGCTGCTCCAAATTGTGTCTCCAACACGCTGCTTCTGGCTCTCACTACGTGCCTGGGCTCCCAGGAAGGCAGTGTGAGCCATGCATGCCATGCTGCCAGCTGTGTGTGCTTGCATGAGCGATCACTGCCTAGAACAGTTCTCAGTTCTCCGACTAGGAAAGCACCTTCTGTAATTTCTACCCAGGGAAGCGGCTGAACAGTGTAGTGAGCACAGACCTGATGGAAATGTTGGCTGTCCTGCTCCTGAACTCAGCTCACATGGTCTGCCAGTAGTACCCAGCAGGCTTTTCCAGGGCACTTCAGTGGCTCCTACTCCTCACCCCTCTGGAGGTACCTCCACTCTGCCCATGACGACTCCAGAACCAAGATGGCTTGATTGAAAATAGAGATGCAGCAAGTGAAATTGCAGAAGGAAGATGGTTACAGAAAAGATCCCAGAGTGCTGACAGGCCAAGTAAAATGACCTTTCTCCAGCCTGACAGTTCAAATGTAATTATTCCAACAAATTATTTTCATGACTTAATATAGCGCCTTGCAGCTTTCTAGCAAGGTTAATTAGATTCCTCAATTCAAAACCTATCTGCTCTTAACCAACTTTTAATACGCTGAAATCCAGTTTTCTAAATTCAAACTAATAAAAGTGATTAGCTGACAGCTATCTGGCATGCTACAATTACCATGGCATTTAGACCTCAGGCAGAAGATATTTAATGCAAATCAGAGTCAATGTCTCTGCCCATTTGTCCTTTTTCTGATTATTTGATCAATGTGCCATATGAATCTTGTACAATCCATGCCACCATGCTAAACAAATAAAGAACAAAGGCAGAGATATTGGTTGAGACAGTTAACCAAAGTTGAAAGACTCTTTTTTTTCTCCCACACTTAATTTGTTCTTTCCACATAAGCATGAAGTTACTGAAAGGCACTGGCTGACAGCTCAAGTAGACGGGTATTTAGCTCTGACACAGCCAGAATTAGTTCAAAACTCCTGGCCCGAACAGCCATATCAAAAAGGCTCATCCACTCTGACTCCAGAGACCATCTTCCCCTGGGGGTAGCTCAGGCCAGAATAAAACTAGGAAGATGAGGGCAGCCCATCTCTTTGATTTTATCCAACCATAAAAAGCAGTTTGGCTCTAGAACTGCTGTTTTTGTTTTATGTCTTTCTTGGTAGGTGTATAATTAGTTGTGGTCGTGTCTCCCAAATGACTGCATGGGACACACAGCATGCTTAGGAGAGCTGAGGAGTAGTTTCAGTCCAACACATGGTTATTCTGCACATCCAGAGTGCTGAGGCTGGACACTGCTTCAGAAATGACCTTCAGTGGGATAGACCCAGTGCAGTTAGAAGATCAATAACAAGCAGCTTGTAATTTAGATATCACCTGTCTGAGGTAGGACTATGGTTGTCGTTTGGTTTTCATCTTTTAGCTTGCATCACAAATAAATATTGCATCTCTGAATCACACTATCACTTATATAAACAACACTGGCAAAATTTCTCAGTGCTCTGGAGCCTCCTTTCCATTTTCTTGTCACCTGCTGAATTAAGAGCTATTGGCATGGCATCAGTCTGACCTACCATCTGATAGTCAAATCTATGACCTAACATTGAGAGACTTTATGTTCCCACCCTTTGATCTATGCATCCCTTCTGGATAAAAAAACTTCGATGCACCACACTCTTAAACAGAGCAGAACCATCTTAGTGATGCAGTATTGGTCTGCAAAACCCAACCATTCAAGCTTCATAAATACTAGTGCTAAACAAAACTAAAGCTCCACTTCAGGAAGCAATTTCTAAGCTGTGAAGAGAATTAATCACTAGAACAGCTTATCAGGGTAGGTTGACTCACCATTGCTTGAAGTCTTTAAGATAAGATTTTTATTTTTTTTAAGTTGTGATTCAATCATATTTCTGGGAGAAACTGAGAGTAGGACATTAGGCAGTATAACAGCAAGGTCCTTTCTGACCTTGGAGCCTGTGAGTCTGGAAGTTCTTTGTTCACTTGCCTACTTTCTTGGGCTGTGAGGAGAACTGGGCAGGCCTTGGTCAATCAACCAGCTCCAGCCACTTGCAGCTCTGCATTAAGAAAATTACTGCAATCAAATCTCATTCTTCGGGGCTTCAGCCACTTGCCTGAAGGTAGCTGGAAAAAAGTTTCTCCCTCTTGCCCACCCACACTAATGGCTAAATACATGTTATGTTTGTTTGGTTGTTGTTTCACTTTTAAAACGTCAGAGTGAAGAGAAATTGATATAGCCAGAGATGAAGTTAAACGCAGAAGCAGAGAAAATGCTCTCTGGTTTTCCTCTCTTAGTCATTCTTGCTTACATCTCAGATCTGTGCTAGTCATCAATTCTGATGACTATCTATGTTTATAGAGAAGGCACTTCGGCTGTGAGGGTGGAGACCATAGATGGTAGAAGGTACTGATGGAGAATGGAGACTGATATCAATTCCACATCTACAGGGCAATGCTTGTTTGATGAGAACATCTTGACCTTCTCAGATCCTTGTCACTGCAAAATCTTTATTAGTGAAAACTTTGTCCCACCTACTTTCCAATTAAACAAACCATGAAAGTTTCTCTAAACCAGAAATGTTTCGGTCCAACCAAAATCTATAGCAAGTAGACCTATGGAACAATCTAAATGAAGTGTTTAGGAACTGATAAAACAAAGATACAGATTCCTAACAACACAATCTCCCAAGCTTGTAAGAAATTGAGCATACAGAAAAGATGCAGAGATCAGAGGCCATATATATTTTACACCTATAGATGCCTGAGACAATTCTGTTCTATGCCACTTATAAAGGGAATTAGCTACTTATCTTTTCCAGGCAAGGAGGGTGACATGACTATATGTCAATCAGTTCAGATTTGTCTTCCTTGCACTTGTTGGACCCAGTTCTGGGATAACGGGTCCACAAGTACAACCACCCTGTCTGACTCAAAATGGATTTCCTTTTAATCTATATGAGCATACAGAAACCAAAAATCCATGCCTTGGGAGCAGAACACGTTCACAATTCCAGTTTTGTTGCTGCTGCAGTGAGAAGGGATAGGGTAGGCAGGCAAAACAGTGTACTGCACCTGAATTCAGCCTAGCAGCCTAGAAGCTGGGGACAGATGCTGTAAAAATGAACCAGACGCTGAAAAATTCAACTTTATAACCAGAAAGACCATGAACATACAGCAGTTGAGCACGAGATTTATGCTGAAATTACAGAGGAATTCCTCTGGATGATTACGCTTCCAGCCCAAGCATGGGAAGCAAATCCATCAATATGACTGTCACTACATTAACAGTGCAGCTGCCAGGCCTCCCCATTACCAAACCTAGTAGATACAGAAAGGTGCTACAGACACTTGTAATGCGGCACTGCTCACCAAAGTAGTCATCAGAGGGAGGATTCTCCATGTCATAGAGCATTTTCTTCGTCAGATGTTCCAGCTCATCCTCAGGCCTGAAGGCAGGAGTGCTTGATGTAGGTCCAGAGCTTGGATACCCACTCTAAAAACAAAAGGACAAAGAGTCTGCGATGAGATATAAAAGCATTCACCCACAGTTAGAGGGTCTATTGTCTGTTCAGCACTGAACTTCATTCTTATTTTTGCTTTATTTAAAACCCAAAGGATTCACACAAGTAAACATCTCATTTAATGTAATGAAAATGGACTCCTAAAGCTATTCAGTGAAGTGCTATATATCCTCCTAGAATGTGAAGTATTCTGTGCCTCATAATTAGGTGTCTACTGGGTAGCACATAATAATAAATAAAGGAGAAAATTATTCCAGGGATAACTTGATACAAACATTTTTCCAACACTGAATGCTTTGGAAGCATTTCAGTTTGGATTTGGCAAACACTTCCATCGCTTAACAACACAACATAAAAGATGCTGTAACAATCATTCCTACAGTGGTGGAGTATATGGACAAAGACAGATAATCCCAAGCCGCTACTTATGTTCTCTTCTTGTTTGTTTTGACACAAATCTTGCTGTTAGCATTAGTGAGAGCAGGAGCTGGTCTAAAGTCTTATAGTACAAGGAGTACAAAGGTTTCAGTATGTGCTTAGAAACTGAGACCTCTTGGCCTCCATATGCTAACAGCTGGCATACAGTATTTGCAGTCTGCCTCTGGGAGTCTTCTCCCTGGAAAACAGAAGTACGGGCATATTTTGAGAAGCACAGAAATAGTCTCATGCCTAGAAGTTTCTCAGAAGAAGCTAAGTTTAGTGTCCATAGTGAGAAACTCGGTCATTTCAGGATTAAAAGCTGCTGACACCAGATTTCCTTGCACTGCTTTCTTGAAAGACTTGCATGCGAAAACTAACTCTTTTATGAAATGCAGCAGTTCAGTAAACCAAGTTATTTCATTGATTGATTGGTGCCTTCATCACAGATGGGGCCTTAGATACGAAACTTATGAGCCTTAGTCTAGAAGGAAGCATTTTTCCATGCTCCATGCCTATTTAAACAGAAAGAAAATGTAAAATCACTGGAGAAATACACTGGCCACTTCCATCTGGCTTATAGAGACTAGATCCGACATGATGAATCTTTATTGAGCCGGTCATGTTCAACAGAGAACAGCAGCTTTAAAGTACTGAAAGAGAATTAACTAAATGTGTTCACGCTTTTTTCTTTCCGGCAAGAAGGAGATTTCAAATGAGACATCAATCAATGCAGAGAAGGACTCACAACGGCGCTTAGCAATAATACTTCAATCATCCACTCCCAGAAACCAAACACTTGCGTGTTCCTGACCTTGTAATATTTATTTTCCTCGGGCCCATGCTAAGCTGTAGACAATTGCCCTCCTCGCTTGTTGACCCGATCTATCTCACAGACACCGCACCCACGAGCGCAGACTCCCTGGAAGTGTGAGACTTGCCATGCACACGCGGTGTGGCGGTGGCACCTGCTGCGTGCCCACCACCCGCTCTCTTACAGATTAGCAGTGGAGCACAAGTGAGATGGGTGGGTGGCATGGTCCCCTGGAAGAAAGGGCACCTGGAATAATCCCCAAGAGGGATGATTTTCCCCGGAGGGGCTGTGTGAGGTCAATTTGCCGTATGTTCAGTCATCCTGACTGAGAATATAGATTGGATTTAAAACACATTCAGGTTTTACCAGAGAAATTTTCTTCTGCTGCTTAGGGATTTTTTTCCTGAGCAATATTCAAGGATTTTGTGCATTTGTCCTGGATTTTGGGATACCCAGCAGTTGTTCTGTAGAAGCTGCTGAACATCTGAAAATCCTGTATGTCCTCACACGGCCAGTACACTCTACTGTATAAATAGTATAAATACAACCATGCTGATATGTTTGATATGCTTGGGTTATTTTTTTTTTTTTTATATGGACAGACAGGTCTGTATGGTGTGCAGGACTTTGCTGTCTAAGTTATTTACATGCCATCTCTGTGGGATATATAATTTTGGTGGGGATAAGACCACTCATATGACTAGGAGTTTCAGAGTCAGGTACTTGACCTAGCATACCCAGATGCCCTTGGCCAGTGCTTTGAAGTTGTTTTTAGGAAGCTAGTCAACAACTATTTCATTAGAAATAATAAATAGCATAACAAAAAAAAAGTTTATTATTTGTCAATTAAAGGTGCCAAATGTAAAGCATTTAATCTTGGAACAACCTATTTTCTTCCTTTGCTCATTTGTTCCTAAGAGCTGATCATGAATCTCATCTGAACATATATTTTAACACAGCAAGTGCAGCCAAGGATTTATTAGCTTGAGAAATCAATCTGGCAACTGAGCCTCTTAAAATATTATTCCATCTATTGTACCTATTTCAGTTTCCATGCAGAAATGGCAACTGTCATCCCACTGAATGAGACTCCTTCCCTAGATTTTGCATGGAGGAGACAGCATGGCATGAAGCTGATGATGGTTCCATCCCTCTATTTCTCCTGTTAGCAACCACCACTGCGGCATGAACACGTGGAAACGCCAAGCTCCAGACTTTCTGCTTGGCTTTCTCCACACATGATCTGAAACCCTGCTTTTACCCTCAGGCCTTATACAAATAGACCAAAACAGAAGGCAGGAGCTGCTCTCTGTTCACAGGAAAGGGAAGCGAGATGCATGGAGCTGAAGTGATTTGCTCATCATCACACATGGGCTCTAAGGCAATGACAAAACCAGGCTCCTGCGAGCTCCACGTCTTCAGCCTTGCACACAGCCCATCTGGGCTGGACTCAGCACTGCAGACCTGTGCTGGCCACTCTCCAACCCAGAGCCACTTCTGCAGGCCATCACCAGACAGGCTGCGGTAGGACACCCTCTCTTCCTCTCTTTTCTCTCTTCCATGCCAGCTTCCCACACCTCCTGACTAGGGGTCTGCTTGTGCCCATTTTAGTAAGGGCACAGGCTGTGCATTTGAAAGATCACAAATCTGCAGATTTTCAGTTCTGTCTGACTTTTTCTGGTTTTGGAGGCCACGCTGCCTCATACACACAATAAATAGGCTGCTCTTGTATTTTATCTACATTGCACTTTTCCAAACCAGGCAGATTTCTTATCCAGTACCCAACGTCAGCAAAAATAACAAATACCAACCACAATGTCATGAGATGCTTAAACTTATTTTGACTAAAATGCTATGCCTTTTTGACCAACATTTAAGCAGTGCTAGGCACATCTTTTTCCTCCTCCCATGACACATGCTGACTGTGTGCCTCCAGGAAAATGCATTTCATGCATATGAACATGCTGTTGAGTTTGCTGGGACACACACGCACACAAACATAGAGAGAAAAGTGTATCCTTAGTCCAATCTAAAATGCTTGTTTCAGCAAAACAGTTTCCTTCCTCCTCCTTTGTTAGGTCAGGGTAAAAATATAACTCTGGCTTTCCTTACAAAACAGGCTTGCGTTGTTGTTGTTTGTTAAACTTCCTCTATTTTTTCTTGATCTGTACAACAATCAAGGATGTCTAGAAATCCACTTTGTTGTCTAATCTACCACAGTTATCTCCACGCATTCTCTTTTCTTCGTGATGCTTTAATGTACACATATACACTTCCTTAGCTAGGCACAGCTCAAAGCCAGTGTCTGTGCTAAACTGCGACATGGCCACTAAAATTCCCAGAGCACCCCTCACCCTGATTAACCACAGCAGCCCCAGGAATGCGAAAATGACCCCTGAAAATGGAAAAGAGCTTTGGCCAGCTAAAAGACAGCAGGAAGGACCATGCTTTAGGAGGAGGAACACCCGAGACCAACCTCAAAGAGGAGCACAATGACTGCAGTTCCATATGCAGATGTAAATTCATTCATGAATAAATGCTTAGTTAATGGAACATTTAGGAAAATACCAGCACTCCCAAGGTTAAGTCCCATGGCAGAAAATATCTTCGTGCTACAAATGAAGGGAAGTGAGGTAATCACTTGTGCCACTCTCAAAGCACTGCAAAAACATCTGGCTCATCTTCCTCATTACAGTTCAGTTCCTAAAAAGCCAGGTCAAAAAGAAGCAGTCGCGTGGAATCACTACATAATTATTTTGGTACACGAAGTTGATACTTGTTTCAGTACTTCCCTGGCACGTGCTTTCTACTCCAGACCTCGCTAGTAATCAGCTGCCTCTGATGTAATGGCTGCCCAGAACAGGGACCTCTGCAATTGGTGAGGTGCAGTCACTGACATGAACCTTCTACACATAAATTTTTACCCAAATGGGCAAAAAGCACAGTGCAAAATCTGCAAAGACATCTGAAGATGATGCTGTGATGAATGCATCATCATTCAGAGTGCACCGTACATGGTCATTTTTCTTGTCCATTTGCAAATGCTGTAGAAGAAGAAGCTTCTCTCTGAGAGAAAATAACTTCAATTATGTGTTCCCAATTACAGAAACGTGGAAATTATCTTCTTTTCAGAAGGTAGAATTAGCCCAATTTGGAACTGAATGGCAGCCAGAAACATCTTTCACTGATACTTACTTTCCCTTTCATTTTTTTCTCCTCTTGTTCATCTGCATAAAGTTAGCACTTCCCTTTCACTTCGCTCACCAAAACTGATCATAGGTTAAACAAACAGTTAAATAGCATTGCAGCACATTTTTATTCAATGGCCTGACAAAGACCATACTTTTTCATTTAAGTTATTGACTGTATGAAACAATCGCAAACTTTCAGACCAAGAAGTCCAGCATGGTGCCACATGTCTCATGAGTTGAGCTCCCAAAGAAACATCAAGATTGCCTGCAGCTGTAATTGAGTTTATAATTAAGGCCAACTGATCTCTCTTGCAGAGGGGATATACTGGGAAAAAATTAATTCTTGATTTATTTTCCCAGTGAAAAGTTACAGCTGCCAGGGTCTTTTCATTCCTGAAAAGACCATTCTGCCTAGATTCCCTGCGACATGTTTCAATTTCACAGCCTACAATTTTGCCCAAGTATCTCTTTCTCTTACCCTGTGACAATGGGATGCTGACAGGTGAAAGAAGAGGTATAAAAGGAAGACAAGAGCCAGAATGCAAAATCATTAAATGTCTCAGAAGTTCTCAGGACCTCTGAAAATCAGGCCGCTCATACAAATGTCTGTTTTAACTCTCTGGAGCCTGGGTTTTAGTTTACAGTCATGAAAACAAAACCTTGGTCTCTGTCTATTGACACTGAACTTACCAGGATCACCACACACGCACCCCCGATTAGTCTGTAAAATGGGTTTTAAAGTATTTTCCTCTTAATTAATCAGCACCTGCAAAGCTCTCAAATCTTCTGCAATGTGACTACGCTGAGACGGAGTGTTTTATTAATCACCAAGCACAGTAAGAAACGAGCATGACTGTTTTGTCCTTGGATTGTTTGTATTCTGTTATATGCAAACAGACTAAGTAGGTTTTCTTGCTATTCTTCATATTCTCCCTCATGCCTTGAATCTGGTAAAGCTGGTTATTTTTGCTAGGTGTTACAGACGTTGGATAATCGGTAAACACCACTACCTGCTGCTTGGTTCTGCACTGAGCAACACTGTGTTAAATGACAGTTTCCACTTCTATTATGGATAGTTGTCAGTTCTGCTAGACACCAGCTTGTTCATATATTCAGGGTTAACAGGAAATGAGCTTGATTTTTAACACTGGTCATTTCTCATTAGAAAAAGCAAACAGATTTCCAGGTAAAAAATACTTGTCATGTTTTCTCAGGAAACAGTAAATTTAAACTGTATTTCAAATAATGACACCTATAAAATATTACACTTTAATGTCCCATTGCTGTTTAAATGTATATGTAGAAAGAAACGCAACAATATTTGGTGCTGCCTGGTGCCCTTGGCCCAATCATTACACAAATATGTTTTACTTGTCAAAGCTTCTACCACATGAAAAGGGGAGAGGGCTATTTTGTGGGGTTTTTTTCCATTAACCCCACTTACTTTGGTAACAGACATTTTAGGTACTTTTTAAAAAAAAAAAAAAAAGACAGGAACTCAAGGCATAACTGGATGTTACTACTGAGAGGGGGGATGAGGCATCACATTATAACAATACACAGATTAAGAGATTGTGCCATTTTTCACCAATGTCACTGTCTAGAAGAGCTTGGTCTGCCTCACAAAATTACATCAGGAGGTCCTACACTCACTTGTTTATTTGTTTCAAGATTGAAGGCTTTATTCTGCTCTAAGCTCTTTCCTTTCTGCATCTGGGCTCAGAGTCAAGCACTCTCAAACTTCCATGCATCATCACCAGTGGTAAAGGCCCAACAGACTGCTTATCAACTCCCCTCCTCTTAATGTCATAATACTCTAAGTTTCCAGGGCTGTCTTCACAACAGCTTAATTAATTAAGCATTATATTTATTGCTATCAGCAGGTCAAAATCTGCATTTCAGAGCAGGAGCCATAAGCATCCATAGGTGATGAGTCTCCAAGCCTTAGTCCTGAGCTGCATAGAAAAGTGCTATCAATGGCTATTAATCTGCTTCTTGTCATCTCGGCTATATGTCTTGGGGTATGTAGTGCCATCTAGGGCTTCTTGCCTGGGGAGATGACGAGTCTCAAGACCTGTACAGTGCTCCCTTGTGTAAATCCTGAGTAGCACAGACACAGAGCTGTGGGGGACTCAGGTTAGTGAGTGGCACTCCAAAGTGGGGTTCAAGGTCTCCCCTGCAAACTGAGCTGCATCCTCATCTTATAGGAGAAGCACAGGGGCATATCTAGTAAAACCAGGAACGCTCCACAATTCACAACTGACGAAAATAGGAGTGTTGGCTCACACAGTACACAACTAGCCTGGGCGATTCATTTCCACAGTAAAACCACCGAAAACACTTACTCTCCTTCCAAAACCTACCCGTCCTAAAACACAAGGAAATAACTGAGATTTGTTCTTTTAAAAAGTTTTTCTTTTGCCAAACACTTCACAAAGGCAGAGCTCAACCCTTTTCACAGAAGATGAGAAACAACACTGTGTGACAGGCTTGCACACACCTCTGGTGCAGTGTGTTCTCTGGCCGACCACAGGGACGATGGAGCTCACCGCCATTCACCGCGCAGCGCTGGGGGTTGGAGAGGGTGCTGGCGCCACGAGCACCACCTGCCCCGCGGTTCAGGTTCGTCGCCTATTGAAAAAATAGGCTGTCCCAGCTGCAGTGCCTGATCAGGTAACAAAACCAGAAGTGCTGGGGCATCACTTGTTTCAAAAGAAAAATAAATCTCACAATTTTAATGGTACTAATTTTGCATGTGAAACTTGCATTCATACTGTATTAACAGTTTAAATATAGCTTTCTTGCCAGATGCCTGAATATGCTAGAAAAGACACTTAAATATGCAAATTGGGTTTCTGTTTTAATATAAAAAGAAACTTAAAATCACATCACTTTCCATCGCAAAGACAGGTTTCAATCTAAGCTTTTTTCATGTGAAAACTATAACAGCAAACAAATGGTTAACCAAATGTGTTTAACCCACTATCTGTAGTCTCACTTTTAGTCAACTGTGACATGGGCCATTACACTTCCCAGGACACCAGTGACTTAAATGAAGACTACATATTTTGCTTAACATTAAAAGATTATATATATAAATTACAGTAAAAAAAGTTTCTCAGACTGGAGCGGGTCCTTGGTTCATCATCCATAGCATTGGAGGGCAGGAGCCCTGATTTTTATCCCCAGCAATATTCTTAACCAGTCTGATCCTGCACCCTGCTGTTATAAATGCTATTCATAATGCTTGGCTGTCTCAAGAGAGTTTGAGAGTCTCAATGAACTCTTGATTACAAAATGCTTTGAGATCCTTGAATGAAAGATGCTGAATGAGTACAAATTATGACTATTATCATCCTTGGTAGCCAAAGTTGTGCCTCTTTCCACTCACATGTGCCTGCGTTTTGTCTTTTAAGATTATAACATCTTCAAAACAAACATTGGTCTCCCAACACACCCTTTAGCAGTCTTGTATAAACAAAAGTGGGAAGAATAATATTAGTGAAGGCAGTAATGTGGCAAAAGCAAATTGCATTCCTGCCGGACTCAGAAATTTCTTCCTTATCTCAGGACGGGAAGATTTCTCCACTTTACTCATGTCCTGATCACAGAATCAGCTGTTCTCTTTTCCTCAGGTGCAGCTATTTTCACTCTAAGAGCCTTGCTGGTTTTCTTTTATCGTAGTCCAGGCCACGTTTCTTAAGTGCTTACTGGAGGGTCCCAACCCCTTTTAACAAAATGAATAAAAGCTCCTTTGGAATGTGGATGGGAAGCTCTGAACACATCGGAGTGTACCCACCGAGTAGTACGATCTTTCCTTTGACCATCAACCAGTCAGGTGACTGAGTCAGGTTAAAGGAGACAGAAACCCAACAGACAGACCAGACATCCAGATTCTGCATAGGCCATCTACTGTGCTTGCCCCTCAGCTGAGGTGTGCTTCAAGGTTGACAACAATACTTAAAATGACACTTCCAATAACGTAAGAGAAAAGAGAATTTGCAAAAACATAATGAGAGGATTGCTATTCTTCAAAGCTCATTTGCTTGTACCTTAAAGACTTGTGGTGTAAGATTGTAGAGTATCAAAAGGGTACTGACACAGCTCAAAACAATACATAAGCCATAAAGATCAGAATTTGTCCTCTAATTCCTGCCACAGTTAGAACATCTCTGTATTTTATAACATCTGTGTAGATGGCTTTGTTGCTGAATTGGTTTGTACATCTTTAAGGAACTAAGGCTTTACTGCATTTAAAACAATTAATTCTCCTTATGAAGAGCCCACTGCAGGTATCTCTAGGTCACCTGAGTCCCAGCTCAGCCATCTAACATCATGTCAAGTTCCATTTGCAAATGTGCATTATTTAATTCATGAGGAGCAATTGCCCAAACCGACAGTGTTGAGGCTCACAGCAGCTCCCACGAACCACTTCTACCTGCAAGCCCTAGCCACTCTCATCTCCAGCCCAGGCTAGGACAATGACCTCTTCACAAAATTACCTGGCTGGAATTGATTGTAATGACTGGTGGTTAAAAACTTAAAGATCCCTCTCACCTTTTGTGAAACAGCGGTGTTCTCCAAAAGCGGGCAGTTTGCTTTCAGACCTGCTAGCCCATTCTGGAATTTGGAAAAGTGTTTGTCAGCAAGCTCCTGGTGCAACCCATACCCATATGGCATTAGCCATACTTCCAGGTTCTACCATGATGCTGAGCTCTGCCAAGCAGAAGATACGACACATTGGCAGTAAAGAAAAACATGCTGAGATTAAACTGTGGCATCAGGAGCACAGGGAGTAATGCATAAGAGTAGGAGGAGGAGATAGTGAAGGTCTGCAGTCCCCAGTGAATGTCATCTTGATAGTCAAAGCACTGCTGCTTCAGAAGAGACGTGTACAAGTTTCGCTATCAATTACCTCGGGATAATCAGAAATAATATTTTCAGAACAAAGCGGTGCCAAATTCTATACTGCACTTGGGGAAAAAGGCCAGGGCAAATGCCCGTCATCTAGATTATCATTTATTTCACCCAATGTACTTATGAAAATGATCTCTAATTTGGCTCACAGCAGTAGAAATTTCTCAACAAAGTCATAATTCTCCAGTAATACAGTCGAGGGCATTTAAGTATTACTCAGATAAAAGCTCCAAGTCTCCCATGAAACACTGTTCCTGCTCAGGACTCTCCCACAACCACAGGGAGGTTGTAGCTGAGAAAGGGCAGCAAGAGATGAGGAAGGATTTTCCTGCAAAGCGAACCACAGGCTGAGGACTCAGCATGTCCTACCCAGTAGCCCAATTGTGGCAAGGAGGCAAAGCAGCAGGGATGATGGGCTATCAAAAATGCTGCAGGAAGTTTCACATTGGCTATTCTATATTCAAAGGGTCTCAACTTTATCCTTGTCACCTGCTGGAACAGGAGTGGAGCTCCAAGTTGCCTGTGCTACTCATAGCTGTTGCAGATGCTACTCACAGTGCTTGAGGAGAGGGCAGGCCCCTGAAGAGGAAAAGCTGCAGGAGAGAGGTCAAGGTCAGAGCTGAAGGAATGAGGGCTCTGGCAACATGGGTAAAAAGCCAGTGGAGAGAGATAATTAGCCTTTTCCAATGCAAGTATACCCATTGAAAGGAACTACAAAGACAAGTTCCTGTGCTGGCAGGAAGAGGGGAAGGCCAGTCAGAAGGGAATGTGAGACTGAACCCAGCATCAAGGGAGAGGATGGGATGAGGCAGAGGAAGGAGGAAGAAGTGCAGCTCCTAGGAGCTTCCAGAGCTGGTCAGACCCTGGGAGAGTGCTGTGTGCACCTGCTGCACAAAGGGGAGTGCCTTAGGGAAGATTCATGTGCAAAGGAGCTGGATGCAATGAAGGATGTTCTAACAGTGTGCTCAGAGCAGAGAGCAAGCAGGAAAGCAAGAGCAAATCAGAGGTTCAGCATCAGCTAATTTTACTGAATTAATTTACTGAGTCCCTTGTACAAGGACTATCCACTGCTAACCAAAACCCTCCAGTTTCAGACTATGGGATTGGTCAGATGCTTCCAAACATATGTGCATGTGTGTTTTTGCTGGGACACTGGGGAGGGTCACCTGGACACCTGCTACATCATCAGTCTCAATTCCCACATGGAAAGGTTAAATGGTGTTCAAATGTCATATGCTCCCCTCTCTGCTTCCTCTGCTGCATCTAGTGTGTGATGCCATGTCCATCACAGGCACACTTTCCAGCCCAACAAAACCCACTTTGTTGGCATGATGCTCCAGATGGTAAAGCTTAGGTGCTTGTGTGGTGGTGACTGTGCCCTGTACTGCAGAAATACCAATGGCCTCCAAGCCAGATCAGGTTAGGAATAATGAGCAAGGAGAAGAAACTCCCTGCTCCGCGCTGGAGCCAGAAGGGGTTGAGAGGCTCCCTAGACTAAGAACCATTCTAGTGCTTTCCCTCACTCTCTGCTTTGCCATCAGCCTCTTAAAAAACTCCAAGATCTTGGCAGCCAAACCAAGCTGTGCGCTGAGGAAGGGAATCTGAGTTTCCCCAGCTGCAGCCTCTAAGACTGCTGCCAGCCTGAGGGCACAGCCACTGCAGTGACATACAGACCTAATGATCTGGGCTGTTCAAGGCATCGAATGCTTGAAGAAACTTGCCCTGCTCAGAAGGCCACGCTTGAGCTGTATTTCTGTGCCATCTTTTGTGTGAGTCTGGGACTGACTTTGAGGAGGTCAGGAAGAGCCTGATGGCTCAATAAATAAGAGACACTTGGGAGAGTTAGCAAAACTGACAGCTCAACAAGATCCATGTTTAGCTGTCAAAATGTTCCTGCATATACAGAGATGCAGCAAAGAAGGCTCCACAAAGCTCCTGGGCTAGAGACAAACTTATCTCTCTAATTGGTCAAGCGGTACTTTGTGGAGATGGAACGAACTGAAAGAGGCAGTGGCATGTGCAATTAGAGCTGAGGAGTCTGAGGGCTGAGGCAGCATGTAACATCACATCTGGACCACTTCAATGTATTAAAAAGATCCCTTTGTCCGCGAAACGATTTCGTGTCCCATCCAACCACAACAAAGGCAGCAGCCCCCTTCTGTTTTTTAATGATTAAGCAGCTCGTAGGTTGACTGAGCAAAGACTGAAGGGGAAAAACAAAGATATATATATATACACATATATAAATTTTTTTCTTGCAGTATTTACTTGAAAAGGATGGGCTAGACATTCAGATGGTGCAAATCAGAGTCGCTCCAGGGAACTCGCTGATTTACACAGCAGCGGAGGATCTAGCTCAGCATGCCAAAGTGAGCAATGTACTCAGGTGTACACCGGCTGCTAGAGAGGCACTATTTGAGTCAACAAGGCTGTCCAAGCCTGGCCCAGACTAACTGCAGCCCCATGAGCCCTCAGCTGCCTTTGCCTTTCACAGGAACATATAACACAGGGAGAAAAACGGCTCCCAGGCTGCCAGACCAAGAGCAAACACCGCAGACAAAGACCTCAGTCTCTGGGGAAGTGGGTGATTGAAACCTGCTTCCTTGCAGGTGACACTCTAGGGCTTACTTAAAGTCCATGTCCCCAACTATGGGGGCCCTCTCAGTCTGGCCTTCACAGACTCTTGCTACCACCTCTCAGCCCAGACTAAACTGCTTTTCAGGGCCTCCTCTGTCCTTGCTCCTTTTGTGGAGCTGCTTCCTCTTGGAGAGGACCTCAGAGCAAGCATGACTCCACCTCCCTTCTCACCCACCCTTGTTCCTAAGAGACAAGAAAATTTCAAAAGCATACCTAGAAAACAATTGTGAATGTCAAACACTTTGCAGACTCATTCATCTTCTTTCCCTCAAAACTACATATTCTTCTTTCCATGCTCCTTTCTACCCCTCTGCATTAATTTTACACTATTAAATACGGGTCTCAGGCCCCCTCCCTGTGTAAGGGACACATTTGGAAATCACTCACAGACTTTAGAAGTTTTGCAATGTTGAGGAGAAACAGTGAGGCCAGTAAAGTGCTGGAAAAGGTTGCCTAGGGAGAGTCTGAGATTTCCATCACTGAGGCTTTTCGGAGTAGGAACAAACAAATATTTGTGAAGAATGGCTTAGGCAGAGTTGATCCTGTCTCTGAGCAGCAGACAGATCTTCAAGGCTGTTCCAGCCTTAGTGTTTATGCTTCTGTGATTGTGATAGCAGTTGTGACACATTCTGCAAGGGAGCTGAGCAAAGCCAGCTGAAGGCCCTATGGATCATCTTCAGGGCTGATGCCGCTACAGGGAAGGAAGCTCATGGGCAGTATTAAGTTATTTTATGGTTTTGTTCCAGATGCTAAATCAAAGAAACTTTGTTCAAAAATGGTATAACAAAGAAGCCAGGACCTAAACAAGCACAAAGACTGCCCTTCTTTTACCACTCCAGCTCAGACTTAAGTTGCATGAGGCAGCTCATATTCAGAGCACCTGCTACATGGGCTATAAATAATTGTGTTAGACAAGTAGAAGACTTCCTTTGTCCTGGTCCATAGGAATGCCCATCTGGCCCGTGGCACTGAATCCTCATTCTACTTCCCAGAAGCTAGACAGGATGCAGTGGATCTGGCCAGGAGCAGGGAAAAAGCAGGCAAGGAAGAATTCAGAAATCTCAGCATAGTTGCCCCAGACAGCAAGATGCTCCACGTGTCTGTTGTTCAAAGTGCCACGTGTGTCTTCAGCGGATGTCAGGAAAGAAGTTACTCCCAAAACATCCATGCAAGCCCTCCCTGCAATCCCACCTCATGGGGAAAACAAATGGTAGGGGAGCTATCTAATCTACTCATCCCAAAATCTTTAAGCCACAAGACAGTATTTACTTGCTGGTACCAGACAACATTCAAGCAAGAACAGAAAGTCACTTTCCCAACCCTCCTTGTGAATTGCTCCCATCTGTGCAAGAGAGCAATCCAAAGTCCTTATGCCCATGACAGCACTGCAATCACACGCTTCGGTTTTTAAACCCAAAATAGCGCGAGTCAGACCACGGCAAGGCTAGTACATCACATGCAGCTGCGCTGATAAAGAGGAGACATCGCAAGCGGCTCTCCGGGGCGCGGGTTGCTAGGGAACGTCGCGAAGCCGACGCAGATTTCGCTGCCACTTGCTGGCTCTTTCCCCTCTTCCCACCTCGCTCGCGCTGTGCCAGCTTCTTCGCCCCGAGAGTGCTGTTCTTCCTGTCTGAAGTGTGCAAAAACAAATCTGCCGGCAACAATGGAGCACGATTGCTTGGCATGTGCTCCAGAGGAAAAAAAAAATATCTCTAGCCTTCGATTTTCAAAGGCAGACAGCTGATGGGTTGGGGAAAAAAACACTCACACCGTTTTCTCCACGTCTGTGTGTTATTTCACTCAACCTGTGCTATGATTAGGGGTGGGTGGAAAGCCCAGGTACAACTCAGTGGGTTGACTTTGTGGGAGCCAAGACATAAGTTCTTCAATATGAGGGTGGTAAAGCACTGACTGGAACAGGTTGCCCAGAGAGGTAGTGGAGGGCCCATCCCTGGAGATATTCAAGGTCAGGCTTGATGGGGCTCTGAGCAACCTGCTCTAGTGAAGATGTCCTTGTTTACTGAAGGAGGTTGGACTAGACGGCCTTTAATGGTCCCTTCTAACCTAACGCATTCTACGACTATGATTCTATGCTGCCCTGAATGCCATGCTGCACCCTCTGGACCCCTCCTCTTGCTCTATCGTGCTGCTCTTGTGAGGTTGTTGCAGGAGCCATCAGAGCTCTGTGAACAGAGCTGGGCACCACATGGTGTTCCCATGGCTCCAGTGGGCAGCAGGGCTTATGAGAAGGGCACACAAGCAAGGGAAGGGCTGCTGGAAAACAGGAGCGAGGGAGAATGAAACTCTTTCTCAAGAAAGAGTTGGAGTAAGAAGAGACCAGTGAGAAAGGTGGAAACTAAAGGCTTTCCAGTATTAATCAATTTTTAAACTATTTGACTGAATGATTAGGAAGTGCAGTGCTCTCTACTGATTTATATTTAGATGTTGGGTGTTTTTTTCCACCCTGTGTTATTTTTAGCTGCTAGATGATGCTAGGCTGGTGGTGGCTGCTCTCTGATCGATGAGGCTCTTCTATAGTGGCAGCTGGATGAGAGATGGCAATTGGAAATGGGATCTTGTTTGAGCTGGGAAGCTGCCTGTTGATGAAGCCCCATGCTGCACAGGGAGACAGCATGAAATATCCAGAGAGAACAGATTTCAAAGTGATTTTCAGAGATCACTTAATACACCCCGTTATCTCAGGAAAGAGAAAAATAAACTATGTGTTTGAGGACCTTTAGACACATTCATTCTAGAGAGCAAAGAAGGAGCATTTAATTTTCCTAGTAATAGCACAACAAAAATCTTGGGTTCCACGGTCCTTGTACTCACAACACCCTCTAGACAAGGAGAAGTTCATGTAATGCCCAGGGCAGACCTGATCTGTAATTTCTACCCACTGCAGGGTCCTGTCTTCAAGAGGACAACCACCTAATGATGAGGCGGTAAAAAAAACAGGAAGTATAAAACAAAGAAAGACTAAATAGGATGTCAAAATTCTAATTCCTCCTTGACTCCAGGTAATTTGTAATTAGACTGCTTAGAGATAGAAGGATTTTTGTTTCTTCTCAAAAACAGAGACTTTTACACAGTGTGACAGCATGCTTTCTTATCTCATGACAAGCCAGACAAGGATGGTCAAGGTCTCATCTTGAACTTCGCTCAGCAGCACAGCAGCAGTACACCAATATGCAAATACCCTCCATGAATTTGTGCTATTTATCACGTGTTAACCTCTAGAGAAGCAAGGATGACTCTCATTTTATGATGGGAATACATAAAGTTGAATGCAAGTGTACACCAGTACATTGGCATTCCTATAGAACACTTGTGCCGCACCACTGCGTCATCCTCCAGTGACCCTGTGGCATGACCTTCAAAATAAGAAACAATGCCAGCATCTCCCAGACCAACCGTGTGAAAAACACTAGCCCACCTTCATTTCCCTTTAATCTACATTTCAAAAATTATACTCATCTGCAGAGACATGCTAGGTTGAGACAGGCCAGGCGCATTTTATGCCTCAGTTCAAGCCATATGGTTCTAATAATAGTGGCTAATAAAGGAAGAGTATGTTTTCACCTGTAATTTTTCAAAACCCATCAAAAAGTGGTACAACACAGAACACTGCAGACTGCAGCAGAGCACATGTGCTCACATTTTGCACCGCTCTGCACTTGCTCTACTAATGGCCCTTAATTAATATGCACAACCAACTCTGCATCAAGGACAAAGAGAAAGCAGTACAACTATGTGTTTGCAGAAACGGTACCTTAAATTAAAACAAACAAAGCTGTTGCAAGTTTATTAAAAGTGAGTTTTGGGATCAGAGCCCTGTAGCAGATTTTGGAAATAACCAGGAACAAAGGACATCAAGTTATCTAATGGGGTTTTGGCAATCATTTTACTCAGAAAAAAATTTTCTGGTAGTGCAGGGACAAATGCTCAAGGCCAACCTTGACATCTTGATCTTGGCATGTCTCAATAACCTCTGTAGTTAAAATCATCCACTGGGCACTTCCAGGAAAGGCAGCCAGTAGATTTCTCACAGAGGGAAACGAGCAAGTAGCAACCATAGCTAACTCCATAAAGCTTAATGGAAAGGAAGCAAGGACTATGGCTGGTCTTAACACCTGGGTCTAGAGCTAGAGGATTTCCACCTAATTTATTGTGGAAAAAAGTATCATTCACAAAGTCATTCATAGATCACATACCGCAACACAGCATTTAATAGAACAGCCTGGCATCATCTGACTCCAGATGAAAGTGTAAGAGGATATATTTATACCGCACATGACTCCAGCCTCCAAGAATGCACCTCAAGGCAGTAGCAATGTGGTCTTTTACTCAACGGTGTCCTTAGCCTGCCACACTGCTGTGCTAATCTGCCACAAAAGCATAGGTGTGTGCAGCCAGGCTTGCTGAGGAGCTGGAGTAGGGTTAGCAATCCAGCAAGCTTTGCTCCACCACTAAGTCACTTCCATCTGCCTCCCACAACTCGTGAATGAGCCTGAAGGCCAAGCAAAATCTTCCAGGCGACCTTCTGCTTATGGAAGAGAAACCCAACAAGCCATAGAGAAGTTGGGCTGGCAGCCACATCGCAGGCTGCAGCAGACAGGTGCCCTTGGAGGTCCCAGCAATATGCAGACAGCCAGAGAAGATAAACAGTTTCAAGTTTCACAGCTCACCTCTGGGCTGAGCTAGAAACACCTTCTCTGAACACCAGAAGTCCAACAGTGAAGACAGGTTTACTCACAAGGACTGAGGTGAGGCACAAGGCCACCTCAATAGCATACTTCTCAAATAAAAGCTGAGACATCAAGCCTACACTCAGCACATAGAGGGTTAGTCCCGGGTAATTGTGGGACACAAGTCTCCATTGAGGTTGATGCCATGAACCTGACTTATCACAGAATCATAGAATCATAGAATTGCTAAGGTTGAAAGAGACCCTTAAGATCAGAGACAGTCCTTTCATCTAGGAGCTGCAGAATAAATAGGACCAGACTCAAATTTCTTATTAGATATATGTCTAATTGTGCAGGGTGTCACAAATTTAAGTCCAGCACCTAAACATTAATTCCTACCTTACTGCCATGTTTACTGGTTCAGCTCTTTAGGAGCCAAAGTCTATTATTGCTCACACCATGGATTAGGAGACCAAAAGATAGTGGCAAGAGAAAGAGCAAGATGACCATATGCCTTCTCCAGCAACTTTAATGTGTTTCCTATCACTCAGGAGATCCAACTGTTTACTGCACATACATATTCCTTTAAGGTTTCCACCCACAGCATAAGGATTTAGGACACAGTGAATGTCAGAAGCTGACATTCCTCTTTTAGGGGTCATATCTCTTGATGCACATGACCCCTACTGAAAGGCATCCAACTAGGGATATTTCTTGTTAACATCACAGAAAAAATCATCATTAAAAAGTCAAGCCCTCTGGAAAGGGAGGGGAAAAAATCACATTGCTAATAATCTGAGTGGCTCATTTCAACTCTGCATTTTTATTCCATTATCTATTTTTCTCTTATCAGCAGCTTTTGGATTTTCAAACCAGATCCCAATCAACACCTGCTGTCTCTGCTCAGTGAGTACTAGTGCTAGCATGCTAGTACTAGCTCTAGTACGAGAACTAGCTGACGCACGGTTCTCGGCTGCCTCCACTTTGCATCCCATGCACTTTCCCAAAGCTAGCTGCTGTGTTTTCAGTGACCTGAGAAGAAATACTTGTTCCCTTCGTAATTAGATTCACAGTAAATGTGGGAAGCGAAGCAAAAAGAACACAATGTTCAAAGCTGCCACTCATGGTTAAATAATTAGTCAATATTACGCTCAAATGCTGCCTCCAGTGTTCATGCCAATCTGTACAGGGAGGCATTTGTCCTTACATTACTTTGGCGCCTCGTTTCAGTAATTTCTATAAGCTGGCAGTCTGGCCTCAGCGAGAATGGGTCACACCACCGCTAATTCAGATAGATTACTAAATACAAATAAGAACAGAGAGAGATTAAAGGTGGTGAGGTGCTAACAAAGCTTTGGTAAGTAATATATGCATGAAATCCTTTCACCTGATTTTTATAAAGTAAGCCTTGTCTAAAACCAAGGGGGTAATTAGCTGAATGAGCCATAATCCTGTTTGGTCTGCACGGCTGTTACAGTTACACACAGAGACGCTATCGGCCTCTGATGAGTGGGATTCGGTTGCTTCCCCACACTGCACAGGAGCCCACTCCTCATGTTCAACAGTCAATAACACAGTGGGCCCTCCTAGGATCCTGAAATGCTTCCCCAGTCTGGAAACAGCAGTTTGTGGAGGCACTGCTCCGTCTAGGCATTTATGTTGCTCCCCCGGTGCAACGTTTATCATGGCTGTATTTTCCCCCACAGCATTTGTGCATGCTAGAAGGGTTTCCTGACAAAAGGAGTCGTGATGGCTTATAGCTGATCTAGAGCTGAACTTGATTCTTCCAGAGCACCAGGCGATGCTAAATGGATGCTGTTGAATGTCGAAATAAGCTAACTTAGAAAGAGAGCACAACCATGAGCAATAGGAACAAGTACAGACAAACTCCTGAAAAGTTCCTGTGTCACCTGAATGGCCTTTCTAAAATGCTTCCATTAAAGGAATGTCAACATTTAGCAGCTGCACAGCTGCCTAGCTCATACCTGGTTCAGCTGTGGAAGTTTCACTTCCACCTCATGCTGCCCAAAGGCAGGAATACTACAGACATGAGTTAAGTTACCCTGATGGAGAGCAGAACCAGGAAGAAAAGCCAGCTCTGGCATGTAGCACCACTTCCAGTTCTGCGACACTACAAAGCTCCTGCCTGGAAGCTGTCCATAAGGAACAACGTTATGATCTTGGGAAAAATTTTCTTCCAATGTATCTCACCAAGACTGACCTCAGTAAGGGTCAGTGAAACAGCAACACAACACAAATGCAGCAACAAATGGTGATCTGCAGCACGAAGAAGCCCAACCAAATACCATCTCCTTTTCATACTGCCTGCTCCTGAAAAGGAGCCATATTCCCTTCATCTTGGCCTGATGCAGAGGCCACTCTGACTTGGGCTACTGCAAGCATCACTAATAAAACAAAGAACACTGCTGCTAAACTCAAAAACGTCTCACCAGCAGGTCTTGCACACGCATCCAACTGGCTAAATGCAACTCTAATTTACAGCTGCTACTGGACACAGGGACTGACTGGCACTGAAGTAGGCAAAGGGGGTGTGCCTGAGAACCCTGCCCAACCTCTAAGCATGTGAAAGGAGGGGGGTGGAGAGGAGAAACATGGGTAAGATAACTGTGAAATGATTCATTTTGTCTGAGTTTTACGATGCATGCCTGAGAGTGACTTCAATAATCAGATAGCTCACATCTGGGTTGCCACCCTCCCCTGGTGTTGCATCCATCCACACAGCTTGCTGGGGGAAAAGAGATGGAGATGGGATCCAAATTAGAAACTATGATTGTTGAAGTAGAAAATTAATTGCTTTTTCCCTTCTTCCCCCCATTCTGAAACACCCCTCCCAGGGAAATTTGTGCTGAGAAGTCCTTGTGAACAAACACATGGAGAGTAACAGAACATGGTCCATATGTACTAGCAACCAAAAATAAACCAAAGACTGAAATGCATTCATAATGTCTATCTCTACACCACGGTAACAGATGGTCAGTGAACTGTTACAAGACAGACCAAGACTAGTTAAACAGATGGGGAGTATTATTTTTATACTAGTTTATAAGTGAATATTTAAGTTTCCACTAGGTTATATGAATTCCCATCAAAAAAGCTCCTGCAGACCCCATCCAGTCAAAACCAAATTCCATGGAAGCTTTTACCCAAGAAAGCTACTGTGATTGCTTCTCACAGCCCTTTGCTGGTGCTGCTAGTACTTGTGGGTAAACCCCTTCAGACCTCGGCAAGCTTGGCCCAATGCTGCATGGCTCTGGAAGTCCTGCAGCAGCCTGGCCTGAGGTCTCCATTCTCCCCTGCTATCCCCACCGTGCTGCAGAGCTCTGTCCAATGCTGAAAGAGCCATGGTGGTGGCAGCATGTGAGGTTCCTCCGGCTGCCTCCCCTCCTCTCTCTTTCACCTCTCTCTTCTTGTCCCGGTTATTAATTCACGAAGCAGTATCTAAACAGCTGGAGCTTAACTCGGGCGCTGATGGACAGTGGTAGCTAGCAAGAGCCCTTACAGCAGGGGAAAGGGAAATAAGGAATTTTAGAAAAGATGTGCATATAAAGACTCATCCACCTTGAAGGAATGTTTGAGAAAGACCAAAGACACTGCTAGCTTCTCTACACTTCTGCAGTTCGCATTGTTTTATTTTTCAAGTCTCTAACCTACAGACACACTGGTTGGGTGTGTTTTCCCCTTCTCTGGGTCTAAGCAGAACATCTGGGTTCACAAGAGGGCAGGACAGACTAAAAAAATAATTAGCAGGCCACAGTACCTGAAATTGCATTCAAAAACCTAAACCAGCATTGGAGACACTGACACATCTTGCTGCCTGACATCTCGAAGGAACTGGGCTTTTTATAAACTGAACACCCTTTGACAGTCGGAGCCACCCACTGTTTTCAGGGTGGGCAGACAAAGACTGGAGACAACCACATTGATGTAACTGCAAGAGGGGAAAATAAAAGTGAACCAAAATACCTGGGTTCTGTAAGTGCCCATACACTGAGTCAGTCTCCTGACCACAGGATGCCAGGTTCCCATCCGCCCTACATCTTTTTAGCCATTCCTGCAAAAGGCAGGTGCAGATTACTTACCCCCACTTTAAAATGTATCTTTTCACCACCAGAAGGATGCACAAAGGCTTTAAGTGTGGCTATGATTCAGGTCTCCCTTTGACATGACTCTGCTGTAACCAGATGCAGTCACAATTGTTGGAATGGTGCTTGGTTTTGAAATCTCACCATCCAAATCCATTTCGTAACTTTCACAGTGACCATTAACTTTTTACTGTTTGAAATACTGCTGACTACTGCTATGAAGCTGCAGGGTTTTTCCTGCAAACCTCAGAAGAGCTTGTACTTGCACTTCTTTATAAAAGAGTTCCACTTTGCGGCGGCATTATCTGTCCAGCTGCCATCAGAAAACAGTGCTAAAGAAAAATGAAGCTCTCTTTGCAAGTATTTATTCCCAATTTACTAAGGGCTAAAAGTATCTAGTGACAAAACCCCAAAAGTTCTCATTGAAATATTTCATTTACCTAACAGCTTGAAATCTCCAGGCTGAAGATTATGTCTGCACACATGCCTGCGTGCTAAGTCTTCAATTAAAGAAAATATAAAAGCTTTGCAGTTTAGCCACTGGGAGACTTTTAAGTGTTCACAGCCTCTTCTCTTCACACATGAAATGTTAATGGGGCATCCATGCATGGCTGGCTCCACAGATAATGGTTCAGATAACAGTGGCTTTGTGATACCTATCACTGGGCTTCAGAGGTAAGGGGGCCTGACTTACTTCATAGCTGATGACACCTTGTCAGCATGACACGTTCTCCAAGTCAGTTCAGGAGTTCATTACATCTAGATAACACCCTTTTTTCTCTCTGGCTCATGTTTATTAATGCCACGCACAACTCTGTGATTCATCACAGTAGATGGAGTGGTGTTCTGCAGCAGGCAGACAGCCTCCAGTTGATCCACTGCCCTGGTTGGAGTTCACCACAGGGCTTTTAATTTCATGAATTTATTTATTGCAATTCCTGAAAATCCATTGCTGTTACAGAACAAGCTCATAACTGCACCTGACAAAGGTTCAGGGCTTGTCAAAATTGGTCTAATTTGTATGTTGTGTAAACACCATTAAAAGTCTGGAAGTTTAGCTTTAAGACTTCAGTTATTAAAATGGCATTTTAAAATATGCATGACTGGAGAGATATTTGCAGAACACATTATTGTTAGCATGGCTGATAGCCAGCACAGGCGACCAGTCTGCGCTGCGCCGTCCCACATATGGGACAGCAACCTACTGCTGTTGTTTTAGGCCGTGTCAGAGTTCAGTGCCCTCTGCTGAGGAAATTACTTTGCTGAGACCCTCTAGCAATTACAGAGAAGAGGCTTTGTAGCTTTGTTTAGTACTTCAAAATAAACTCAACTGAGGAACTGGCAGTACCACAACCACTTGTAAGATCTATTAGGGCCTTTAGGCCTGATGCACCAAGAGTTCAATGTTTTGAGCTCCTTTGCATTAAACTTCCATTACTTTCACGTCTTTCACTTGGGTATGCTTGTGGCATCCCATTTCCACTTCTTCAGCCTCAGTCAGTTTGACAGACCCTCTCCATGTTCTGCTTTGGGTACCAGCAGAAAATAATTGCTGGGAGAGCAAGACCATGATTTTTGAAAAATCTAGTCCTAAGTATATGGTATACATACGTACAGTATAATATACAGATAACATAGCTATATAAACACCCACCCACTTATAAAGGATCTAAATCATGAATCTAGGCAGCTCACTGAAGCGAGTTGGAAGTGCTATCAAAACAGCAGTTAGAAAAAAGAGTCAATGGTATTTGTGCCTAATACAGTTGCAGGAAAATTTCACCTTGAGCCTGTATTTCTAAACTCATCTCAGGGGACTGGGGCATCCAGCCACTGGGCCTGTGGTCCTCTCAGACAGCAAGGCAGGCAGGAAACAAAGGCCCTGACATATATATACCTCTATACCAAGACACAAGATGATTCTGTGCTGCTAGTTTTTTTTATTTACCACATGCACGTTATATAGGGGCTCTGGTTGAGCATGAGAATGTGATTTGCAGGAAGATTGAAAAACACAAGGACACTTAAAGGGCCTGCGATGTGACTCTGTTTCACTTAAAGGATATGGAAAAAAGGTGCTTACTATATCACAAGTGAAATTTTGGCTCAGCCAGAGTCAATGGGAGTTTAGCCAAGGGCCAGGTTTTCAAACCGTAATTTCTCTTCAGGGGCTAGAACGATCTAGTACTGGATTTATCTCATCGTCTGACTTTACCTCTGGAGAATGTGGGCCCTTTTGGGGGCAAAAACAACAGTGAGTGTTCCAACAAATGGTCACACAAGATAACTACTGCTGTATCAAAAAGTATTACCATTACATGCAACTTTATGTCGATTGATAAATATACTACTACAAACCCAGTGGGCCAGTTTTCAGCAACAGCAGTCAGCTGAGGTTTGGAGGATAAGCAAATCCCTGCTTTTCAAGAAAAAGGGAATGATCTCTAAAACAACTTCAACAGCTAAAACCCATTCCTTTCTGTTACATAGAGGTTTATTACTGAAACACACTTTTTAGACACTTTATTTTCAACCCAATTTTGAGTTTTATGGACCAGCCTGGTGTTATGGTGGTTGCTAAAGCAGCTATTTCAGTTGTTACAATTATATCTTCCTTCTACCCAAACCCATAAACCTTCCCACTTGTTGCATAATACTGCAATTACTCCATAAACTCTGCTAGTCAGTTCGCTGACTGCAAAATAAGTAAGTGTCAATGAAAGCCATTGGCCTGCACGGAGGAGAAGAATGCAAATGGAAACCAGGGGATTCACCAAACAGATTTATGGAGAAGATTTTATTGGCCATTATCAAAATGTCCACAAGATTCAAACTTTCAGCAAATAAAATCTGCAATTGTAAAACAATGCTACTGCAATGGAACTTTCCACTGCAGGATTTGGAGAGGGAGAGAAAGAAGTCCTGCGCTCGGGGTGGTCACACTTGCATCCACTGCCACCCTCCAGCCCTTAATTCCCCTTCTGTAACCCCTGGGGTTAAAAACATCCCCTTGCTGCACGTGGCTGTTGGCCTCTACATGGGGTAGAAAACGCTCACACTCTCTCAGGGGTGTGAAGAGATGCCCTCACTCTGAATAGGAAGAAGGAATACAGACAAAATACCAGCAAGCTGGTTTTTATCTTCAATTTCTTGGACTACTGCACACTATCAAAAGCCTTTTGCTTCTTCAAACCCTGCAGTTCCTCTTCAGCTGAGCTGTGAAGTTGTTTCATCAACAAACTCAATATAAACTCTCAATGACAAGCCTGGAAGATTTATGATTTTTGTCATCTTTAAATAGCCATCATAAAAAAAAAATATTGGCACGTTGTTGAATTCATTTGCTGGGAATTGACACTTACTGATGGCTGCTGCTAAGGGATAACGTGGTGACCTGCTACAGTAACAACCAGATAAGAGCTGGCAATAAACCGAAAGGGGAAAAGGACTTCAGGTCAAACATTCTCAAATTCACGTGTCTGAAGTCAAGCTTTGAAATGCATCTGTAAACACTAAATCAGAGGTCAGCTTTTCTGAACTGCTGCATCCCTGCAGCCCCTATTGAAGTCAAATGCGTTGTGCTACGGAAAATCATACCTCAGGCTGCTTCTTTAGTAGCCAAATATAGATGTATATGTCTAATGCTGGGTTCCAGAGAGAAAAAAATTGGCCTCAAAGGAAAGAAAAATGAGAAGAGAGATTGCAATGTGTTACAGCTGTACTATCACTCTCTCACTCTACAGTTATTTCTTAATGAGAAAGATCAGCTTCTAACTTGTGTTTGCAAAACCAGTTTTCAAGGCCGTCGTTTTACTTCATAGGAAAAAATAAACCAAACACCATTTGGAAACAGAACTGCAGATTTCCTTCTTTTTACCAACAGAGAAGACAAGGCAGCCCAGGGTTCAAACCCTCCAAAACCTCCTCCTAAAATCACCACAGCTGGTCCCCACCTCTGTTGATAACAAGTTTAGCACAGAGCAAACCTCTTGATAGGGCCATCTTGATGGAAGTGGGGAGAACCTGCACATCCTCATGACACCGCACCATCAGGAACTCAGGTCAGGACCCAGTAGATATTTGGTAGATACAGTGGGATTCCCAATGAGAAGTGGCCTTTGCCAGAAGCATCTGGGAGCTGCTCCCTGGGATGTACTCAATCCTGCTTCACTGACAGGAATGTGGTGGGAGTCTCCATCCTCCAAGCCTTTTCATTTCTAAGATTCAATGAACTGAGACACCTTGGGTGACGCCAAGGCATCTGGCTGTTCCCTCAAGAATGTACAGTTTTGGCAGAGAGACATCCAAATTGCTCCTCTCTGCCAGCAGGAAAGACTTTTGGCTTCCCCTGCTGTTCTTCAAGCTGGAAATCAAGAGGGAAAGTGTAGCCAGAAAGGGAAGACAGCTGCAGGGACCTATTAGTTATATTCCACTGTCACCGTGGAGTTTCCCTACTCCCTTTCCCTGCCCTTTTCTACCCAGTGACTAGGTGCCCCCTACTTTCCCTAGAACTGTTGGTCAGCATCACCCCATTTGTTCCATGCTCTCCACTGCTGCACAGAACACAGGAAATAATGATCCCTAAGGAAAGTCACACAGATGGTTGGACCTCGTCTATCCCCACAACTGCCCATCTCCACTTTTGTGATGCCACCAAAAGTAAGCAGGGAAGAGGTTGCCCAACTCAGATGCTGTATTACAGAGCTGCTGTCCTGTGATGGAGCAGAGTTTGGGTGATGATTACACTCTTAAAATTTTGCCTTTACTGAATCAGTGCCATGTTGAGTGCTAAATGCTCCAGTCTGTCCCCATACCATGACCCAAAATGTGAAGAAATCCATTGAGTGTGAATCTTTCTGCTTAATGTGCTTGGCTTTGGACCAAACTCTATCAACATGACAGTCGTGCATGTGTGCAGGCTGTTCTGCAGAACAGCAGCAACATGGAGGGAGCAGTGGATTCTCACCATGGACAAAAGCAGGCAGTGGTTGTGTAAGGTTGAAGATAAACACCTAGAGCCAACTGGTGTCAGTCATGACAAGGTCCACCCAGACAACTGAACAGAAGCAGTGTCAAAAAGGGTGAAGACCATAGCAAAGCAGCAACTGAGCCCACAGACAGGTGAATAAATCATGGATTCTGGGGGTGCCAGCTACATCCCAATAGCCAGAAAGGAAAAGTCTGTATAAATGCAATGACCAAAGCCAAACCTAATCAAACCAAGTCCAAAGAAAGACAGCATGTGTTGGACAGAGAGAACAAAAAGAGACAGAATAAAACGAACAACAACCTTACATGCTAACCCAGAGATATTGGGAAAAAGACATTAGCACCAGCATGAGTAATGAGGCTCAGGGATTAGGCAAGTGACATCCAGGAGGTTACTGGCTCTTGGAGATGCACCACAGTGCCCTGCAAGGCATGGCAGTCACATATTTCAGCATGAGCAACCTGGCCAGCTGCAAATCCTACAGGACTTAAATAAAACGTGGCTCTTAATCAACAGATTGAATGTTGAGAAACCTGAGTGTGAGGCGGCTGCCAGAACCCACAGCCAGTGAAAGTTGCTACGCACCAGAAGACATGGCCAGACCAGGCTTTGAGCCTGAAATGACTGTGATGGGAGCAGCATGTTTTCTCTTTTTAATGCATTGCTGTTTCCTGCACCATGTGGTTACAACAGTGCAGGTGACAGTGCAGATGAATGGTGACACCACATACCGCAAAGACCAACTTCTCATAGCTCTTTTTGAGGCCAGAGAGGAGGAATCTGACCATGACTTTCATCTGATCAATCTCAGTAAATTCAACAGGGTTGCTAAATGAGGTGCAGAAATAACAGAAAGACCGTCTCTTGCTTGAAGACATTGCAAGCCCCTGGAGCTCAGGGCTGGGCTCTTGTAACCAAACCAAAGTGCAAACCCCACGTCTGTAAAAACTGCCTCACAGGCAGACTATGCTTCATTAAACAGCAACTCAGCAGCTTGCACATGTGCCCTGTTCTGTAGTGTAACAGATCTGGGCATAGCAATGGCTCAAGTTGACAAGTTTTGGAAAAGACAAAGACAGGAAGGTTTCTCAAAGCTTTTGACAAAGGGCTTTGCAGTCACTTCCGTGTAGTTTCTTGTTTCTATCATGGTTAGCAGAGGAGCCACATGGGAGAGCCCTGTCAAAACCCTTCAGAGTCACTCTAGTCCAAGTCCAGACACTGGGGTACCTGAAGCACTGTCCTATCCAGCAACCCTTTCAAAGCTGATTTTGTTTGTGGTAGACAGGAATCCTTATGTTCTGCTTTTTCTGTGTCTTTCATTCCCCAGTTTTGGTTTGCTCTGGGAGGGAACAGGACTTCTGTGCTTTTCCACTAAATGTTCCTCTACTTTGGCCAGAGTTTCTGCTTTTTCCTGCCGAAAACTTTCTATCTTCTCTTCTTCATTCAGGAAATTTTATCAATGGTTCAGAGGTTCAGCGTATTCACCTCTACGACTGTGGCCAATTCAAGACTTTGATGTCCTGTTAACATATCTTCATTTTATTTCTGATCGTAGCCAAGGATCATAGGAAATTAAAAATGTATAGCTTTTCTATATACAAGATATCTCTGCCATTCTCTCTGCCATCCATTTCCATTTTAGATACTACAAGGTAATAATGATATTGCTCTTATTCTTCTAAATGCTCAGATTCTTCAGGATCTCTCTCGTTGGCAGCCCCCAAATGGTACAAAACCCTTTCATGTGTGTAGCTAGATCTGAAGAAACTATGTAGTAACGCAGCCCTGAGAGGGGACTTAAAGGGGATGCAAAACAAAGTCCTTGACGCCCTTGTGATCATTGCTGCCAATACATCCTAATGCTACCCTCCAGGCCAAATCACAATTGTCAACATTCATTAGAGGGCACCACCTCCTAAGCTCTGGGCACCCCAAAACAGGCAAGAGCAGCTGGGTGCGCTCCTTTTGAAAAGCAGGTGCACGGGCACGTCTTCTGAACGCTGCAAGTATGCAAGAGAAAAATAACATTCCCTTTCTTGGAACTTATTTTCGGCGGTTGAACATTTCACAAAGAGAAACTGTTAGTGCAAACACTCAAAAGGTCAAGCTCTAAATAAACAGACAGACAGAGTGATGAAAGGGGTTAGTTGTTATTAATGAAGCTGAGATGATCACAAGTCAAAAAAAGCAAAGCAGCAATGAAGACGGAGAGCTAGGAGCATGCTAGAAATTTTGGCAAGATCACATGTGAAGATACAAAAAGCAAAAGTTACAGTCCCCTGCCTGACATGTTACATGCACCCCAAAAAATCCTTCTTTACTTTTCCGTGGCATTTCAGCTACTTTTCAGCTACTTTTACTCAGTTTAGGAGGATCAACAACTGGTTTTGTACTAGAAGTGAGCACCACTTATCCCCCACATAAATACTACACTCATTCTAAGGCAAAGGATGAAAACAAACCTGATTTGCACGTACTACACAAACCTTGTTTTATCTTCATGTCTGAACAGGTTTTCACTTCAAATCATTTTTCCCTGACACACAATACCAGTAAGACATGGTCTATAGCTTATATTAAAATAAATCTGTACAGAATCAATTAAGAAAAAAAGAGAAAAAAAAATCACAACTAACCAAGACGATAACATTAGACAAAAGATAATACTTGAAAATATTCAGGGAAACTTTTATGATGTAAATCCTGCCCAAAGCTTTCCTATTTTATTGCTGTTTGCTTTTGAGACTTGCTTGTTTACCAGTCATGTGGCAGTATTACACTGACTATAAATATGTACTTTGCAGAAAATGCAGAACTGTAGAAGTTACAGATCAGTTCTTGGCTCTGAGGTGAAATTCAAATCTGATTATGTATCCCAGTTAAGGACTGGCCTCTTTGTAATGAGCTAAGCCCCAAACATCAGCACAGTCAAACTTTGGCTCTATAGTTTATAGCTTGACCCTAGGTAAACCTCAAACAGAATCATTTGTGGTTCAAAACAAACAAACAAAAAAAAAATTCCCTTGATGTTTCTGAGTCATCATATTGCATTATTTCAATTTCCAAAGGTGGATTTGTTTCAGTTGGTCAGAGAGATTTTGGTGGGATCAGTGCATGCTTTGTGCTCAAAGGTGATTTGGCATGAAGGACACCACTCGTACAGAGAGGGAAGACCCATGTGAAAACAGCCACGGGTTCACAACAAGGCAGTGAGTGGCTATTTGCAGCTGCACAGAGCCAGGCACCAGCTTACTGAGAACAAGGAGGGCACTTTGGACATTCCTGTGAATATTAAACATTTGCTAAAAGGGCAGGATGAAGTCTTCCCTCACACATGAGTAAAACCTCTCGGTGCCATCTCACGTTGTGCTGTACTTCTTGTCCTCCTCCTGCTGGCATCCATCCAGGGCAGTGTAATTAGAGGACACATGGCGTGACAAGAGCAAACAATACGGCAAACACACACTGATCAACCGACCCAGCTGCAAAAGTGCCAATGTCCCAGCAAAAGTGAACAAAGGTGCTCAAGAAAGCCAGCTCTGTAGGCACCGAATGTCAATGGGAAGCTCTCCAAAGCAAAGACTGGGACCAAAACAGCTCATGCACTGATGAGAAAATTAGCAGGTCTCCCAAGATGCTGATCTGTATATGTGGCACCAGCAAATTTGCAAACCCAGGTAAAGAGAGCAATGGATTTATGCAATGACCTTCTGCAACACAGTGGATTGAAGAAACTGGTGAGTCTAACAGTCTCTCAGCTTGGGGGAAAAAAGGTGGAACAAGAAACGACTGTTGGCATTACGCACCAGGGTGGGAAGGAAATAGCAATGCACCGATGGAACTCACTGCTGCAAGAAACAACCAGGATGAATGCTGCTGGGTCTACACAGCATCAGATATGATGGAGGCCTGCCCCTTGTCTTGACCTACCGCCTCTAGCTTAAAAAATGTTTACTACATGAACAGCAAGGGAGAAAATGCTGAAGGTCAACCCTGCAAGGTGCCTAGTGCTTTCAACAGAAGCCAGACACTCACACCTATTCTTGTACGTTAGAAGATGCAAGAGAGACATGTAGAGTGAGGAGATGGGCATGCGGACATTCATGAATCAGACAGTACTAACGTGTGTTGTGTTGGCAAGAAAGTCAGATCAGGGAGACACCAAACAAGGAGGGCTGACTACGCCTTGAGCTACACTCAAAGTCTTTCTTGAGGTTTGCTCTTCCAGTGCTTTCCACAGGAGGAATTTTGGGCTTGCCCCATCATCAGGCTGCCCTACCCTTTAGATTAAGACAAGGCAGGTGATAAAGCTACATGTCATGTGGACAGCGCTGTCCCCTGATAAACACCACAACGAAATGACTGAGGTAACGTTTTACTAAGGGTGGCTGGTGACCGCTGGCCGTCCCCTTTCCCTTGCGCTCTGCAACAAGCAGACAAAGCAGCCGTGCTCTGATGTGCAAACAACCCCACACACACACACACACCCCACACCCACACAAACCCTTCGTGTTTGCTTTGCTCACTGCTGTGTGCCTGCGCATCCCAGCCCGCGAGGCAATGTCATTTTGTAGCATCAGTCAATAGATATCCCAACACCAGCTCCTTGCTGGGGCTCACCTGTGGTGCCCAGCAGCTCCCAGGAGGACACTCAGCCATGCCCTTTTCCTTCATAGCTTCTCTAGCAACCCAGCACAGAAGGAGCAAAGGAAAACAAGACGACTCACTGAAACTTGGATTTGGCGGTTTGGATGGTCTCACACAACAACTCTCAGACCTGACAGGTGCCATCACAACTTCTCCTTTTTAGAGGAAGCACAGACCACTGCATGCCAAAACCTCTGGGTTCACTTCCCCACTTCAGTACCAACTCCCTCTTCGGACTTGGGCATGCTAATTAACCCAAGCAAGGTTTGGTTTCCCCAGCTGCATGATGAGTGCCAGTTATTCAGAGGTTTTCTTACGGTCTCCTTCACTACTCGCACACACAAGTCCCCAGCCTTCTTCCCTTATGGGAAGATTTAAAGATCCTACCAGAGTACCTATGAAAGAAGAATGAGCCACCTGAACGGCACGTGCCTGGGGCAAGCAGTGTGGTCAGGGGGTGGGAAGTCAGTGTTGAGGGGCTCACCCACAGTAACTCCCAGGGGAAAGGAGGGTAATACAGGGTCTAAGGTGTCAAACCAAACTGGCAAATTCTTTCACCAGTGTGCTAAAGGCTGACATTACACCACCTAAACTAACCCACATTTTGTGTGTAAACGATTAATTGCTCATGTTCAGCTGATGGCCTTAAGTTGCAGTCCTCACCGTTAAAGTACTGTGAATTTCTTGGATAGGAGGCACAAAAGGAGCAGAAATCATGGATGATCACAGGTGAATAGCCAACACCAAGAACACAGGTAGAGCTCTAGAAGGGCCATTACACAGCTGATATTTGCCTACATACATGCACATTCATGTGGGTGTTGAAGTCCCACAACAAGCCCCAGACACAAGGTATGTCAGTCAGTTGCCAGGTTGCTTCCTTTTGTCAGGCAGGTTTTTGTATTCAGTCTTGTAGTCCCCTGATTTATGAGTCCTCATGGTTTTCCCAGCACTCAGATCTCTTGGGATCCTGCCAATCCAAATCTATCCAGTCACAGTCACAAAGGCCTGAGGAAAGCTGCACACCTTTGCCGAGAAACCAGTCTCCTACAATTCGGGTAAAAAATCAGTGCTGGGAAAGGCATCTGCAGAACAGCTGAGGCAGATTTGAGCTGATACAAAACCATCAGCAATAAACTCTCATCAGCAAAAGCTCAGTGTAGCTGTCTTTCTCACTGTCATCACAATGCTCTGGACCTCGTATATTGAACCTTGCACACAGACCTCATATATGCTCATTGCTGAGGAGGTAAATAGCTGCCTCTTCTGCAGAGCATAAGAGAAGCAGGAAGAAACTGCCTCTCTCCAAGAAAAATAGGATGTGAGATATGGAGAAATCCTTCTGGGAAAAATCAGAAGGGACTTGGAAATAAAGCTTAGGAAGAAACATATGTCTGTATAAAATAGCCCAAGTTTTCAGTATTAGTTCTGTTTGGTTCTGTGAGGATGCATATTCACAACCCACCCATTCTGACACCTACCTTTGCTCTCTGCCTATTCTGCCAACAGTCCTTTCTGACCAGTCCCACATTGCTGGTGGTGTCTGTGTATAAACAGGCCCAACCAGCCACATCCTACTCTGAAAGCTACAGCAAACCTCCCCAGAAATGGATGGGGGTGTCATTTACCTGAGCCGTTTGGTTACTGCATTCCTCTTAAGAAAGGCTCACACATGGATACCGTGTTAGAGGGGAAGTAAAGGCTCTGTTTGCTCTGAATCAATGTCTTATGAAAGAGAGTATTGAAAAATGTTAGGGCTAGTTGGCATACACCAGTCCAAACTCTCCTATGTATCGGCAAGTATAAGGTGTCCGTTCCCCTGGAGCTAACTATAAAGTCAGCGTTACACCCAAATTAGGTTCAATGTGTAATTGTTTTAGGCAGGCAGGGAGTAACAGAAGAGGCTACTCTCTAGATTCAGTGTATGAGCTTCATATACATGGTGGTGTATCTGCTGCAGTTTCTTTCAGTGTTTGCGTGTTTCCATTCCTGGCTTCTCGTCTCATGAACTGCCAACAGCTGGAATTACTGTACGGAGATAGCCTGACTCCAGCTGCAAAACAGCTCCTTTCAAAAACGAGTTTGTTTTACAGCCTTCTAAAACCAAATGGGGCATAACGTGGCCACCAAATGTCAGATGAGCCATCCCAGACTTAACACCAGAACAATCCTAACGCTGGGACCACAAGATTTATCCTCTTCCCCACTTCCCACATTCTTTACATCTGGTTCCGCATGAAACATGCAGATGCTTCAGTAACAGAAGAGCCCAAGATGCTGGCAATCATGCCTGATCTCGCTGGCCTTTCCCCATGCTCAGAAAGAAAATAAACTAGGGACTTATGCCATGGCAAGGCACTGCCTATTCTCGCTCTAAGCACACACTCAGCACCTCAGAGCCACATTCATCCTAACTCCCACCAGGAAGTGGTGGGAGTTAGCCCTTAGCTCATCCAGGCAAGGTCAGAACACTGCTCCATTCCTTAACACCAGCATGTATATACCTCACTGCCTTAAAACTAATTCATCCTTAAAACTGTATGACTCAATTAATTTGGTCTCCACCTGTGAGACAGCCTTTTGTCTTCTCAGCACAGGTACCTAGCTATGCCCCTGTCACTGCGTCGAGATGCAGACCGATGGAGGAGAAAGCCACGTGGCTGCTACCCGTGTGTGCCTGGCTGAGTTACTTTCTCCCTCTGTGAATATGGGGAAATGACCATAAAAGCAGGATACTGCCATAAGCTTTTCAGAGACTTTGTGAAGTATTTAGTTAAGATTCATAAGAGGGCTCTGAAAATATAAAACACTACATAAATGCTAAAAAGTTAACTGGTTTTAATAGCCACAGATTTAAGAGAGGTCTTTTCTTCATTTCCATACAAAGGTGCAGAAATATCTTTCATTGCAAATAACTGCCGTGCCTGCTGCGAGAGGCTCTGCACATGATTTCAATTGCCTTTCGCATAGAAAATAGGAATAATACTTTGCATTTATAGACTTTAAAACTACTTTGCAGACAATCAAGTCTGAAAACCCCCACTGTGATACAGGAGGCAAACATTATATCCGTTTTACAGAGGAAATTAGGAGGGAAAAAGGTTAAACTACCTAGTCTAGAGCTAGAAAAGAGACATTTGAGAAACCAGGCACACTAGCAAGGACTATATAGACCCACACTTGCTTGCTTGCTCTTCCTAGTAAACAATTAACTCTTCTACATAACAGGGTGTACATTCTACATAGCAAGAGTGTCCAACAGCATTTATTCATATTACCAGCATATTTAACCTTCTATAGACACCTTCATTCAACCAAAGAGTATGCCTGGAGTTGCAGGGGGACACCTCCTCCATTTTCTAGAACATACGTCAGTAGAAAAGTTGTTGACAACTAAAAGTTAACCAAACATTTATTTTTAGAACCTAAGTCCAATGTTACAGTGTCTGGACACATAACTACCCATTTCTCTGACATTAAGCTGAGCTACCACACAAGAAAATTGCTAGAATGATAGTATTTCCAGGGCATACTGAGTCACTGTCCAACATCTAAAATGGGAAATAAAATAATTTCTCAGAAACTGTCAGCACAGTGGGAGGCAAAGTTTGCAGAACTCAGTTTGTACAGAAAATTTAGGTTTCTACTCTAAACCAGGTCCCTTGGCACTAATCACTTTTTTTTTTAAATTTCCTGATGATATAAAAAAACAATTAGGTCCCATGATATTGATTTCTTGGCATTATCTTGTATTTAGAACAATTATTAAGCAACACTAGCAAAATGATCCCAGTGATAACCAGGGCATAACAGCAGTAACAGCACTGTGTAGACTCAGAAGCACATAACATTTTTTTGCTTTGATCTGATCCATCCTAGCAAAGTGCCGTGGTCCCTGCCCAGAGGCTCTTTCTGTCCAGTCCCTCGATGCTCATGAACCTTGTGAACCAGCTCAAGTGAGCCCATCTTGGCTTGCCTCCTCAATGACCCTTAGGGAACACTAATGTTAAAGAGTAGGAAAGTCCCTACAGTAGAAGTTTTTTGCCTCTTTTAATTTGCATAGCTTTTTTTTTTTTTTTCTTTTCCATCCCCTGGACGTGCAGGCCCCCACATAATGAACTGAAGCTTCCGACACCAGGCTTTCACAGATCAGAGGAAGTACAGCTCAGAAGTAATTTGCTGATGCTTGGGATTTGCAAGGTGAAAGCCACCTATCTATGGGATAGCCCGTCCTCGTCCTCGAGAGAAGCAGCTGTCTATGGTCCCACAGTTAATGATTAACTCCTAAATTGAATCAGAAAGGTTGATGAGCATTTACAGCAGCATGTCCTTTGTATTCTTTTTAAAAGGAAAACCAGATGTTCCCAACCACCAAAACCTCAATCCACAAATCTCTTGCTCTTGCTGTTACTTTGGGCCAGTGACTTCCAACAGCTGAATTAAAAACCAAATTGATTCTTTTGCTGGAAGGTTCAGGAAACAGTCCGGACTGGAGAGTCAGAGGCTAAACACATTCCTGTGCTTGCACAGCAGCACATCTCCTGCCTGCTCAGAAGGCAGGAGGCAGCATGGGAAAACCCTGTCATGACACTGCTTTTTGTGCTGGTAATCTGGGTCTTCAAGACTGTTCAACTGGAGAAGAGTCCTGGAAAGTCTTCTGCTTTGTCAGCGATATGGTCTCAAGTATAAACCCTGTCTCATCTGTCAAATACAGAGCCTGAATGCTTTCACTAGTGTGAACTTAAATTGCTAAACAAACACCCCACTCTACCAACTTCTGCAACTGAACAAGTTAGAAGTTAGTATCTGAGATGTTTGGGATTTCCCTGCTTTTCTCTCCCACTCTGAACTGATACCATCCTAATTTAGAACAAAGTAGTTGGGGGAAGAAGGCTAAGGGGATAATTTTTGAGCACTGCCTGCAGAAATGCATTTGTATGCATTTTTCATCTTTTAACTAACAAACAGGGGAAAATAAAGTTAATTTTGCTAGCAGCCTGCTGTGGTATAAATAAAAATAATAGGTACATTCACAGATTTTGAACTTTTTACAGCCACTGTTGCAAAAAGCAATTTTAATTTATAACCACAAAGTCTTGCAAAACATATAACGAAGACATAATAAAATGGAATGTTTATCCTGTGGCTCCCATTAGACCTCTTCCGTTCGATGGTTGTAACTAATGACTTGTTTTTCCACTTTTGTATTGGAAGACTTATTATTGGGTTGCGCAGAACATACCTTACTTGATTTCCCTAGCAATGTCTGCACCTCTTGCTGAAGCTTGCAATCAGATGTTTATGAAATAATATTAAAAAGCTTCATAATCTCATCTGTGGTCAATTAAAAAAAAAAAAAAATAGAAGCCAGCAACAAACCATCTCTGTTTGTATAATATTATACTGAGTACAATAGACTAATGTTCACTCCAGTGCATGTGTCCTTTTGACTAACCACTTCTATCTGACAACCTTTTTTTGGCAACAGAACACATTGTACTTTTTGGATAATTGACTGTGGAATATAATGTTGTTTATTCAAAAAGAGGTCACAGAGAACTGAGCTTCCAATTGTCTTCATCCTTTTACCTTCCTTATCTTCATGCTGTTTAGATTTATGCTGAATTTCTTTTAATTACACATATGGTTTTAATTACTGTGCCAGAAGGTGACCTGATAGAGAAAGGGTAAAGAAAGGTGGGTGTGAAGCTCAATTCGGATTCAAAAACTATATTTGGATATATTTATTGGTGAGAAATCTCACAAAGAAACAAAGACAAGCACATGTATTTCCAACACCCTCTGTTATCTACAGGGCCACATTTACCGGCAATATCACTGAATTGTTTCTTTGTTCTTAAAAGTCTACTAGAAAGACTCACGCACCACTCAGTGATCTGGAAATTCAGCAGCCACAGAAGCCTCAATTTTAAGTTTAAGCCTTGGGAGACAAGCACCCTCAGGGAAAATTATGAGGTAACACTTAGATGTCATGTGAAAAAAATCTAAATTACGGGAAATGTTGTTAAGGAAATGGGTTCAGGAGAAAGTTTCAACTCAAGTATTCAAATAAGGCATTGCAAGAATTGACATTTCTCAAGCATGTCCTCGGGATGCAGCCTGGGGGGAGAGAGGTCACAAAGAAGTGTTGTTAAACAGGAGGGAGAAAGGACTTTGAGGCCTTCTAACACAGGCTGGAGAAGGAGGTGCAGGGCACCTCTCTGACACTGACCATCAGACCAGGGGAACACGACAGCCACCTGGGAGTTTAAGTCTGCAACATACTCATGAAACTGAGTTTTACAGGAGCACAAATGCTGCAGGTCACTTCTTCATGAGAGATTTCTTCTGTAGACTGACTTAGAAAACTAAAACCCACCGGACTTCCTGGTGACAGCCTAGAAGGAATCCAGCAGTGGCAAATACACAGCAGGAGCTTTCTTGGCCATTTATGGGAGTTTTATTTCCCTGAAAAAGCCATGAGTTTTCACTTCAAGCTCTCACACAACAGCAGAAAAAGAAGGCAATTCATTTAATGAGCAACCAGCTCTCACAAAGCTGGAGGAAACCCCTGGAAAAAATATCCTTCAGGTGTTGGTAAAATAGACTCTAGCTAGGCAATAAAAGGGTGAAAATTACTTCAGCTAATCTGCTCTATTGTAGCTCAGGTGTGGTTCCTTTTTACCGATGACTAAAGTAATCCTCATACGTCATCTTAAGTTACTGCCAATTCATTTGAAGAAATTTTGTTTGTTTGTTTAGAAAAAGATTTAATTTGGGAGAATGAGTGATACTGACAGTAATAATAATTCATCTGTCTGTGCTAGTGCTAAACCACACAGTGGAAAATCCTTGCTAATGCTAGATTGATCAGTGAACACACAGCAGCTCCACTCTTCTAATTTGTTTTATGTAGCTGACTTTAGGCAGCACATTTCAATTGGGACTATTTTGAGGATCCATGTAAAACTAAGTCACTGCCCTATTAGAGTGCATAAAGAGGCATATGAATACTATTCTGCTACAAGCAAGACACAGTTCATCAGATAGTTTTTCAAGCAGAGAAAATACACTGCATCTGGAACAAAGAAGAATGTGATTGGAAAGTTTAGAGCCCTTAAATTAATTCCCTAGACAAAAAGTTAAGGCACTATATTCATAATATCATGTTATGTAACTTGCACTGGAGCCAGGCAGCTACTAAGTGAAATAGTACGAGTTATAAAAACAAAATATTATTGTGAAAACAATTTTACAACTTTATAATTCACTATTATTTTCATTTAGGAACAAAACTGTCAGTATAATTGCAGATTCCGTTTGCCTCGCAGGAGTTCTTTCAGCTTGTGATAGGAAAACTCGTCTTTTTTTTTTGTCTCTCTTTTACTTTTTTTTTTTCTTATAAAGGCTGCAATTTAATTTACTATATTTTGTTTCTTTATAGTTATCCAGAGGTAAATCTTAAGAAGAATCCTGTTATTTGGGGGTCTAAGAAAGCTTAGTATCAAATCATTTATGATCGGTAAATGTAACCATATACATTATTAACTGTTTCTAACCATTACTGTTGGAGGAAAAAATATTAACCCAGCAGCCACCGTAGCCTATTTTCCATTCTGTATAACTGAGTATGTTTCAGGTGGGATCCCATATTACTTGCACTGTTCACCATGACCATTTTCTAACTTGCCTGCTCACAGAACTATTAGGCTCAAGAGTCTACTTTTGGACAGCCATGCCTATCATGGAAAAATGATTCAACTTTTAAATTGTGCACAGTTCCCTATACAAAGTAGCACTTTAGTAGTGAAACATTACCACAAGATGTGTACACATGCCATTAAGCACTGGATTAAGACCACAAATATGTTTCACAGAGGTCAGTGGGAAAATCACCCAAATGTAGGATGACCCGCTCCAAGTGACACAATCAAAATACCACATCACCCAAAGCATCTCTGTGATGTGACCAGTTCCTTGTCTCACCACTGGCAAAACATCAGGTCACAGACCCAAAGAGTTTCATGCCAATTAGGCAGTCAGAGCTCTTCTCACCTAAAATAGAAGAGTCTTCAAATGACACCAAGATGGTCTACGTTCACCCCAGCTCTCCTACTCATGCCTAAACTTGGGCAAGTTTCCCTACCCACCCATAGCCAAGCTTCCCTGCAACAAATCTGACAATCACGCAGAGGTTACTGGATAGAAGAAGAGCTTCACCATATTCCTTAGCTTTAGAAGAATTACGATGTGGTTGGACTCCAGTGTATTTTAAAATGGAAGGAAACAGCTCCTCTAGTAACTAGCAGCAGAACCATGACACAACAGATTATGCCTGTGAAGTAATTCAATGACATTCACTTTGACAGGTGTTCCTTTTGAACTGAAAGCTGTAAACCAGCAGCAAGGCCAACCATCCTTCCGTCATCATGCTACAGACCAGGTTGCACGTTAGAGACCCGAGCTCAGCCTGCCCTGGGTATTGAGGCAAACACCATGGCTTGGGAGAGCCTCCTCACAGGATCTTTCTTTCTGCCTATAAAAAAACCTTATCTGCTAGACTGTAACATAATCTGGTAGTACCTGCCAAGGCAGACACCTGGTTATCAAGAGTTAAACAGCACAGAAACAGAGCCCTTAATTAACTTCAAGGTTTCCCTGTGCTTTATCATGTATGGAGGCATTGTCCTCAGCTTATTTTAAGAAGGAGCAAGAAAGAACATCCAGGTATTATGCCAAAAGCCTCTTTCTCAATTATTCCTCTTACATTACTAACCCATTGTGGCTGACAAAGCTAAAGCTGCAAAACCTGCATCCTGAAACTGTAAATTTAAGCTGTTTTCTCGGTATATGCTGACCTGACTTACTCCTGTAACTGCAGGATCCCTATTATCTGCAACTTCAAGGTAATTGTTTTACAACTTGTTGTTTCTTTATTTCAGGACAGCTACTCGAATGTATGATTCCTAAGAGACAAATCTGATTAATTGCTCTGTCATCAGCTGGTTCCTGCTAGTGCATGGAGTGCTTAAATGATAAAAATACAATACAAAAAAAGTTCCAAAGTAAAAGTAAAGTTCTGAAATGAAAATGTTAAACACATTGCAAGCTGAGAGTTGGATTCTTTGAAAAGTTTAGGGCATAAACCAGACTGTGTCACGATTCCTGCAGTCAGGATAAGCACACCATTCCGAAAACACCTCTTTGCACCGCCTGCCAGCGCCTTTACATCCAAAAGAAATCCACAGAGGTTTTGATGCAAAGATTTATAATACCCCAAAGAGGAAAACATCATTCTTAATGCCACCGAGTCCTAACTCTAAGCTTCTCATCTCATCTCATCTCATTGCTAGACACCACCATTGCCTTCCTTTCCTCCTCCTCGTTTTAACAGAAGCAACAGCATTTAATTTAATCCACCCAGAAGCAACGACAGAGTCAGCAGCTGATACACAGCTAGTGCTGCTTAGAACTCCGGAATTTCTGTTTTGTGAAGAATGTCAACATTTTGACATTTGTTGCTATTCTCAGGGTAGAAAGGAACTGCATATTCATCTGGAAATTTTGAAATGTCACACTGAAATCACAAATTCAACTCTGGATTTCAGAATTTCACCTTCCACTTTAAGTTAGCTTTCTGTCTTTTTTAGTTGATTAATGCCAAAGTAAAATATTTTAAATAAACCTTTTCCATTTTATTTGATTTTGCTTTAGTTTTGCATTTTAAAACCATGGGAAGCCACTGTCTCACACTGACATAAAACTGACGTAAACCACCATTTTTACACTGTCTCCAAATGCCATCCAGTAGAAATTTCCAATATGTGACTTTTTTGGAAGAGGACACTTGGGTGGAAATATGAGATTTTAGGGGAGAAGACACTCTGAGAGGGAGGTAGGCAGTGTACAGCAAGCTGCCTGCTTTCTTCCACAAGCAAAACTCAATGCTAAGAAATAATATATCCATGTGACAGCAGGAGGGAATCTGGCAGATTGCATTTATTCATCTGCAGAGAACAAAAAATTCCTAGTCACTAGATTAACAGCAAACAGCAAGAGCATTAGTCTCAGTTCAAACACAAGTGCCGGAGGTATCTACTTTACGTGAGTGATGGCAGACTGTAAAAATTATTAAACCAGTACAAGAGAAGTGCATCAGTCACAGCAAAGGACACTGGTGAGCAGATGTTTCTGAGGCAAAGATGAAACTTCCAAGTGAATGTCTCCATCACAGGTATTAAATCAGTGGAAAAACTGACAAAAGCTGTGCAAAATGAGAAAACAGTGAGCCGTCAGAGTGCCTTTTGGGCACTGCAAGTTTCATGAGACTGTTGATGCTGGTTGCAGCAGGCAGCAAAGAAACAGCACCTCCAGCAGCGCGGAAACGCTGCGGTGGTTGAGGTCTGCTAATGACGAGAGGCCACCACCACCTAAACCATGCCAAAAGCATAAGCTGCCTTGTTAAATTTACCTCCTGATCTCTAGCTTGCTCCCTACTTCACTTCCATGGCGCTGACCTAGAATGATGCATAACACTGAAGTGCTGACTGATGAGGAGGTCATGTTCCATATGCACTGATGCCTCTATATGTATAACAACGGGAATGGGACTCGTGGCTGGTGTGGGCTAACTGAGTGAGGGAACTCATTCATACATGTGTGCCATGTCAGCGAGAACAGACACAGCTACCAAAGGGACACTGCTTCCTTTCTCCTTCCAGCAAATCTGTAGGGAGGGAGCATGGATTTGGATGCTCTACTAGATCAGAACAACAAGACACTTTTGTCCTCCCCAAATCAGAAGATTGCTCTGAGGAGACCAATTTTTTTTTTAACATTTTCACCATTCTGAACCAAAACCATGAGCTACCTCAAATGATTTCAGTGGCACCCCGTCCGGATGCTGAAAATGTAAAGGTCCCCTTAGAAAGGAATGGGGTTGCCCAGGCCCAAGAGTGCATACAGAAAGAAGAAGGACAATACAAGGGATCAGAGATCTAGGAAGAAAGACTTCCCAGGTGTCTACAGTGGCATCTGTCAAATACACCACAAACTACATGGGATCCCTGAAAGGTCCACAAAGCCACCTGGGAGACACACAATAGCATCTCAAAACCACTCAAATATGATCAAAACTAGTGAAAGGACATAGACCTATTTGGAGATACAAGAGGTTGACAAAGTTATTTGGTGTCTGAATGAGTCCAGCACAGAAACATTTGGCATTAGCTGAACTGGCCAGTGGTGGGAGTTTTGTCAACTCCGTTTTGGCCACAGGGCAAACTTGCAGGAACTCTTCATGTCAGAAACACTTTGCTGTTTTGGATTCCTGCTGTGAACATCCTGGTGCCAGAAATCAGCATACCTAAATTAGTCACCCTGGTCTTGTGTTCTCTGGCCTTTAGGAGGGGAGAAGTCAAGAGAGAGGCTTCAGATTTTGTCTTGGTCTCAGCAGGCACAGCACCTCTGGCAAAAAGCACAAGAGTATTCAGTCATGTCACATGTACTGTGATGGTCTCATGATAACTCCACTGCTGCTCTTACAGAAATCCCCACCACTTACCACCCAGAAGAGAAAGCTCCTGAGGTTTTTGGCCAGGAATGCCCTTGAAGCACATGAAGGTTTAAATGAGGACATGTGCTCCACCAGTTTGTTTCCTAACTAGGACTTGGGTATTAATGCTAGAATGGGTGCTACAGACGACTAAAATGCACAAAGGTTTCACATGCATGACTCTACTTCTATAACTGGCCCAAGGACAGAATGCAATGCAGCCCTGTGTGTGAGTAAAACTCATTGTTCTCAGTGAGCTTTAAGATCCAGTACAGATTATTTGCTGTTCCCATACCAATCCAGATTTATTTTGGATCAGCAGCGACTGCAACACAATTAGTACACAGCAAAAAGCACACAGCCACAGCACTGTGAACTTCTTTCTAGACAGAATGCAAAATACAAACACCCTTTTTTTTCTCACCCTTTAAAAACCTTAAATAAATTTAATGACAAATTTTACCTCTCACAGTAACAGATCATGGTACGTATTAGAATTAAGGACTAAGAACTTCTAATATGAGATGGATTTCTTACAACATCCTTAATATTTTAAACACAAAGTACTTTAAAAATTAAAAATACACTTTAAAAATACATTTATGCCTGATTTTGGCAAAGATAGTTAGTTTTCTTTCTAGTAGCCAGTATAGTGCTGTGTTTTGGATTTGTCGTTACAATACTGTTGATATTGACACCACCGATGATTCTAGTTGTTCCTAGGTAGTTGCAATGTCTACACTAAGTCAAGGACTTCTCAGCTTCCCACACCCTTCCATGTACACAAGAAGCTGTGAGAGCAGAGTCAGGACAGCTGGCCCAGACTGGGCAGTAGGATATTCCCTGAAATATAACATGGTGTTTCAGATATAACTGGAGGAGCTAGCTGGGAGGCAGGATCACTGCTCAGAAACAGACTTGTTTTCTTTTGCAGGTGGTGAGCAATACATTTGCACACCACTTTTTATCTATTATATTCCATCGTTCCTTATTTATCCTATTAAACTGTCTTTATCTCAACCCACAAGGTGTTTTTTTTCCCCATCCTCCTCTCCATCCCACTGCATGGAGAGAGGTGTGAAAACAGCTGCATGGTGCTTAGTTACTAGCTGGGGTTAAATCACAACAATTTAGGAACTGTTTTATATTTTAAGATCATTCCCTTGCAAGAAGAAAAATTCCTAAAGGTAATCTTGTATTTTGTGTGATGTGTATTAATGCCTACTTCTCACCTTGACTTCTCAAATCAATTTCCTTAACTGACAGTCCTCAAACCAACCTTGAAAAGGCAATACACAACAAAGGCACCTCACTACAAGGACACTGATGTCCTGAAGCGGGTCCAGAGGAGGGCAACCAGGCTGAGGAAGGGTCTGGAGAACAAACCTCCTGAGAATCAGCTGAGGGAGCTGGGGGTGTTTAGTCTGGAGAAGAGGAGGATGAGGGGAGACCTTATCCCTGCCTAGAATGACCTGAAAGGAGGTTGTAGAGAGGTGTGCGATGGTCTTTTCTGCTAAGTAAGAGGTGATAGGATGGAGGGAAATGGCCTCAAGCTGCACCAGGACAGGTTCAGATTAGAGGTTAGGAAGAAATTATTCATTGAAAGAGTTGTTGGGGTGTGGAATAGGCTGCCCAAGGAAGTGGTGGAGTCCCCATCCCTGGATGTATTTAAAAGACAGGTAAATTAGCTGCTCAGGGATATAGTTTAGGAGAGAACAGGGATGGTTGGACTCGGTGATGTTAATGGTCTTTTCCAACCTGGTCATTCTGTGATTCTGTGGAAATGCAGAAACCGTTTGTGTGTAGGAAAATAGGTTAAAATTAACATCATAGCCAAGAAGTCAAATTACAGTGACAATTCTCCATATCAGATAACTGGCTCTAAAATAGACTTCCTTTTCCCTCTTTAAATTAAATTACTCCCTAAGTCGATTTTATGAATGAGTTAGGAAGAGAACAGCTTGCGGTAAAACTGGACATCACTACTTCACTGGCAAAGTAGATTTATTACTGAGCATTTCCTGTTAAGACTGTAAGATCACCTTCAGTTCTTCACTAATTAAACAGTATGTTACAAAGCTTCTATGAAGAAGTCTGCCACCAATACGTCAGAGAAAAGTTGTAAGTGCAAAAGTGAAATAGGTAACAGTACAGACATTCAGCAGGCTGGTATGGAATGACAGTTCTGGAAGGATTTGTCACCAAGAGGATAATAGTCTGGTTTTGCAGAAGAGACGAAATTATTTTTATAGAAATAGATAGTGTGTCTGCAGTGTATTTGCAAATGCCACGTGCACACACACAAACATATATATAAATATATATATGCATACATGAAACCCCAAACTTGAGCTAAATTAACTTGTCCCTCCAGCTTTGTAATGCAAATGAGACTAACAGGCTTGTGCTGTTTGTGGTTCGAGATGATTTGCGTTTCCATAGAGATGCTGACTGAACTAAAGTTTTTAAATTTTTTATATATATAAGCCTACTTGTATCTATAAAAGTCTAAATATGGATCTGCTGTACCTCAGCATTTCCTCAGTGACTCCACTGGAACCACAACGATTTACAACAGTTAAGGCTACACACATTTTGTGCCTTTCACTACTCTCCAATCTAAGCTCTATACTTGGTACCTGCAGAGCTTACTTCTCTCCCCACCCCTACTTTCTTGGTAAGGAAGGGGAAGAAAAGAGATAGTAGATAATATTTCAAGGACTTTTGTAATTTATTGCCCTCTCTAAACCACCTGGAGAAACATCTTTGCCTTCAAAAGTTCCCACTGTCAGGAAATCTGGAATTTGGGGAAAACAGTCTGTGTGCTGCTAGCAGAGGAAATGCCGAAAGGACAGACTTTCTGTTATGTGTCAGAAGCTTCTTTCCCTTTCTCTGTGAGCAGCCACAAGATGAAGAGCAGAGAAGTGCTGAGACAAGGCAGGGTGGGCCTGGACAACACCTTCCCACCTGGGCTTGGTCATTCTCAGCCTTCAGTGAAGCATAAGTTCATTGTACACTATGAGGACCCCACAAAACTACAGCACCTGTGTTCCCCCCAGAGACACATTATAGACAGACACCAGCAGAACACAAACCAACCAGGGGCAAAATGTGGGCAGAGAAACCAGGCAGACCAGTTTAGCTTTGTGTTTTAAATTGGCTTCACTTTATGAGGTCTGGGCACCAGTTCAAGTGGATAGAGGCCACCCAGAGTACCATCACCTGAGAGGAAAATCAGAGCTTAGCTCTGTGGGAGCTCATTTCCATGTGGTTTCAGCAATAAGTGATTTTTGAACAGTGACACACCAGAGGTCAACCTCCACAATCACTCTGAACCACAATCAAAAAGAGCCTCATATTTGCCTGAGGAATGATTGGTTCAGTGAACTAAAGGTGTCCACAAGTACACGGAGCAGCAACTCACACCTAAACAAACCCATGGAGCAGAAGCTCATAGCCAACCTCTTGTCTGATCTTGGGAGGGCCTGGAAGGGAAGAACTGTATGGAGGTATGGCCAGTGAGCTTTTTGGGTGTTGGCACATCAGAGGGACAAAACCTCCCTCCTGCCCACAGGGTGACACCACGTCTCTACATGTGACACTTTTCACCCTTCATGGCTGGCAGCGTTTCTAAGCTCCCACAAAAGCCTCTCTTCAAACTAGATGAGAGTTCCCTATTTCCAGCTTTTAAGAAGCAGTATGGAAAGAGACCTGCCTTGAGCCCTCACAGGCACCATTTAAGCACCCATCACTTTTCAGGGAGGGTCCCAGGGCACATTCAGCTGTGGAACTCTCCACTTCCCCGAGGAAGCCAGCGACCACCTGTGTCTCCTACCTTTTGCTGCATTGTGGGTTGCTGCGGGGCCAGCACCGGGTCAGTGATGTAGGTCTTCTTTGTGCCGGGCGGCTGGTAGAGCCCAGGAGGAGCCTGGCCCATGGTGTTACTGGCAGGATACACTGGCTCAGTCTTCCAGGTGCTCTGTGGCACGTAGGGTGCTTCGGAACCGTTCCTGCCCCCATACCCCCCATAGTAGGGGTCTTGGTAGCGGCTCTGCGGAGGTGCATACCCATAGGTGGGCTCCGAGGGCCGGGCTGGTGGTGGGGCGTAGCCATAGTCAGGCCCACGGTGCTGTGGAGAGCCATACTGTGGGGCGCCAGGCGGGCGGGCTGGTGAGGGTGTGTAGGGCTGGCCAGGCCCGAGGCTTCCATAATGTGTGGGCTGTGGGCCGGGCGGCTGGTAGTGAGGGCTGGGCTGCGCCGTCCTCACCTGGACGTTGAAAGCTGGGCGGCTGGGGGTAGAGGCTGTTGCGTAGGAGGCCGGCACTGGCTGCGGCTTCAGGGTGCCAACTGGAGTGACCGGGATGGGTGCTGGTTGCCCCAGGCCCTTGGCAGTGGACTTCTTTGTGGCAGTGAGGGGAGGCTGGTTGGGGATGATCATCCGCTTGTGGCCAGTGACAGGGGTGGACACAGATGGGGTGGTGGCAGCAGAGCTGCTTGAGGTCCCAGAGCCCTAGGGAGCAAGGAGAGAGAGCCACAGCATCAGCAGCCATTTGGGCATGAAGTTGAGCAGTGAGGAGTTAAGTGGAAACGGGGTTTCACAGTAACATCTGCACAGCAACTCAAACTGCTTAGGAAAGCAGGAATGTACCTGAGACCACATGTTATAAAATGGTAATAGCAACCTTTCCCTGCTCCGACAGAACAGGGACGGCGCCGTGGCAGCCGAGCAGAATTGCTGCGCATGGTGTTTCTTCTCTCCTCAAGGTTTTCTCCTCTGCCTCAAAACAAACAAACTAAAAAGCAATAAATGCAAGAAAAAGAGGGACTCACTGGAGAATAATTAAGGGGAAACCCATGCATTCTTGTGAAAATGAGAGTGTTTTGAAAAGGGGAGAGAAATGAGATTAGAGTCTCTATGGAGGTAGCAAAAGGGGATTGCCTGAAAGCAGCTCCTCAGCTGTAAGAATTAAGGTGGATCAAAGCAAAATATGGAGGTGTCCCTGTCTCTGCTCCTAAGCACTCCCAGCTGGAAGCCTGGAGTGACCCCAGTGAAGGCAAATGTTACACACAGCTCGTTAAAGGGCAGAAAGCAGGCCAGGATTCCTGAGAGCTTCAGAAGTCAGCTCCTGCCACAACAGCCATGGAACCCAGCACCCAGGCACAGCAGCCAGGGAAGAGGTTCACAGCGAGTGCCGCTGCTTCCTGGGATTTGGCCACCAAATGAAGATTTAGTGCAGTGACACTGTCCTAAATAGCATCATACATCCTCCTGTCTAATGTACTTGCTTGCCTGGTTTACCTTTTATTTAAATCCCACGTCCAAAACCACCAGTGTGACAGGACGCCTTTGCTTAAGAGCTAACAATGTGACATAGTGTCTGAAGAACACTAAATATCACCATTAAGACTTTTCACTAAGCCAAAGAAGAGCAAACTTGAATTTCTAGACTTCAGAATCAGATAAAATTTCTCGCCTCTCTCTATTTTCCTTTATTAGGCCCATAGTTTAATGGTTGGACTTGGCAGTATTAGGTTAACACTTGGACTTGATCTTAAAGGTCATTCCCAACCAAAATGATTCTATACCTGAATTTCATGCTTCCCTGTACAGAGAAGCATTAAAGTGAAGACATGCAGTTTAACAGAATTTTTTGCTGTTGCACTTTAGTTATATGAGCTTACATTTTATCCAAACTTTCTTCACTGGGCTTACCCCATCCATGATCTACTTGATAACCTCCTGGCAGCCCAAAGTCAGACCAGCTCAGCCTTCACCAATGGTTGTGTTCACAGTCAGGCATGAACCGTGGGAAGGCCACCTTTCCCTAAGTGACCAACCTTGTATTTGTCCCCACGTGTTCCTGCTTCAGGCAGGCACCCTGACCTCTCCCTACTGTCCCATCACACTCTTGCTGTCACCACTGGCCAGGGGAGAGCGTGATGAGTTCTCATTGGGACACCCCACACACAAGCTCTACCCATGGCAGAGAAATCCTCTGCCTGGTCAGCAGGTGGCGGCAACAAATTGCTGCCAGACCAACCCAGGCCAGTGGCTGCAGAGGAACTTCACCCATTTCTCTGGGCTTCCAATGGTACCAAACTCACATTCCATAACAGGTGGGTGACACGCCACTCTTGCCCCCACCATTTGGCAACCACCACATATGAAGAAAAGAAAGATAAGAGCAAGCCACTCAACTTGTAGTCCACAAGCAAAAGGAAGGTCTACTACCCAACTAGTAGCTCTTGTGATGTACAAATACATTTCTTGCTTATGTGTCAGTAAAAGACCTCACACCCTCAGGCCAAATCTCCCATGAGAGTAAACCTCTCAAGAGGAATCCCTATAAATGAGAAAGAAAACAGGTGAACGAGAGCATCAATCTGTTTTGAGAGATGTAAACGGTGTGTATGCACAAGTGGAAAATGATAAGGCAGTAAATTTTTGCTGGAGAAAAGAAAAACCCTCTGTGTATTCAAACCCTGACCCTGCCAACAGATCCATGACAAGGCAGTACATAGACAGACTGAACAGATTTTGAAACTGAGAGCAAAGAAGAGCTGAAGCGTGTCTCAGTTGTACTGTAAGGGCAGAAACAGGTTAAGGGTCTGTAGCCCTCCATTAATACTGTCTGATTCTTCTATTTCTGAAACACCTGATGAGGAGCAGGCATTCCTCCATCCCCGCTTCACAGCACAGCAGCGCCGGTGCTCATTGCTAGCAAGAAAATTTGCTTTCTGTTGAAATTATTCTCCCATTTCAGCTTGGCATTTACAGCTGAGAGTGCTAGAAACTTTCCCATTTCCTCACCTATTTTGTTCTTGTAAATGACAGTAGTTTGTCCACTTATTGTAATGGGATGAAAGGTCCACAACACGGTACCGTGTAATTACCACCAGAAATGCTTTCTTTTTTTCCCCATGTGAAGAGAGGAAAGGAAGATAATGTTTTATAGACAATGGCCTATTGGGAGAAGGGGGGAAGCCCAACCAAAACAATATTAGATGAGCTCTATTCATCACATCTTAGGTTTCTGAATGCAGAGAAGCAGGTGAATTCTGGAAGCAGCTGATCCCAGACCACTAGTAAAGCTCTTGAAATGGAAGTCTGTTCCATCCCAAGCACTGGAGGACTTTAATCTTACATATAAACATTTGCCTAACACTTTACTTGATGCCAGTATCCTGCCTGGAGTGGAGTATACCTTAAGAACGAACAACTCCTTCCTCCAGAAACCCCTTTACTGCCTATTGACTGGCACGCTGAAAGGCTCAGAGCAGCTCCAACCTTTGACACTATGAAGGGGATATCTCCCCTCCTGCACCAGAGCCCAGTGAAGAAAGGCAGCAAGCTGGGGGTGCCTGGCCCAGAGACCTGCTCTGCCATTAGCTTCACGGCAAAGGCTCAAGCTGACAAGTACCGGCAGCATTGTGGCATTCAAACCACAGGCTGCCTTGAGGAGGAGGAAGTTTGCATCAGTAGGAGTCCCCAGAGGCGCCCCGAGTGACTCATTCTGAATTCCTCTGAGGGTGCTGGGCAAGTGTGTGATGAAAGCTGGGCTTTGGGTGGAGGAAGAAGGTGTAAGGCTAGTTAATGTTGTATAGCGGAGAAATGGGACAGGTTAGATGGAATTTAACACTACCAGACCACTAACAATTTATGGGGATGCAAAGAGGAACATTGGCTGTAGCTCCTGAGTGAGGGCATAGGTGAGGTATCACCATAAATCCTCTGCCCTTTTGCCTGGGAGAGAGAAGGGTGGCCACAGTCCAGCCTTCTCTGTGTCCAGCCATGCACTCAAATATCATCCTAGGCTTAAACCTCTAGATTATTAATGGATTAAGAAAAGACTTTATAAATGCACATGAACTATGGACAAGATTCCTGCTCTGAGGACGGGCATGTGTGGAAGGATGAGAGAAGGGTACTCAGATACCATTGGGAAGAGTGATTTTAACAGATGTCTGGAAGGCACTAGGAGGATGGAGGGGATGGATGAGGAAGATGCCAGGTAGATGGAGAGGGAGTAATGAACACAAAGCTGGCAAGGATTACTTATAACACTGGGTACAGTTCCACCAAAACAGGTAACTTTCACAAAATGTTTCATCCAAACAAGTCCACAGAACATCTACCAGCACAACTTCTAAAAGCACATTGAATTCACAGCCCAGAAGTGTGAAAACAAGTAGAAGTAGGAGAAAGAAAAAAGAGAAAGACAATGACAAAGACAGGATTCATAGGAGTGAAGGCATTCCTTCCTCCAGCAGCTCCTGGACAGCTCATTTCAAAACCATATTGCACTTGCAAGTGACTATCGCAGCCAAACACGATCTCTGACATCCTCTAAGGGCTGTTCTCAGAGGAAGACAGGCTTTCCTCTGCTCACCATGCACTAGATGAAACTGTCTGACACACTTCACAAGTGCAAATTAGAACCACGCTACTTACCATCAACCCCTTCTTGCAAATTCATATTTGCAAAGAGAGAGTAAACTAGAAACCCCAGGTGCTGATAATTCAGAGTGGTTAACAGAAACTAAAGTAGGAAGGAGTTAAATTCAGAACCTCATCTACCACAAGCATTATAATACAAAAAATTCTTTTTTTTTTTAATGGGGAAAGCACAAGAGCCTTGTTTAAACACAGATGGAAGTACCTAAATGTACTGCCTCTTCTACAAATGAATTATCCAGCAGTTCAAATAAAGGTGAATTAATACTGACAAAATCAAGTAAAACCCAATCAATGTGGGAGGAAAAAACCCCCAAAACACTTCTAAAAAAACGTTGCCACGTGTAATCATGAGGGGATGCTTGGCAGCTCCTGCCCTGTCTTCTTAAGTGCAGTGAAAGTTTATAAACATTCGTGGGAGTTTCTTGTACCAATTATTATATGAGAAATCTATGGTGTTGTGATAAACCCATGATGTCCTAGGGGTCTGAATGTCAAAACTGAGTATCTGGAGTCAAAGGTACTCTGGTGGGGAAACAAATTCCTAAGTATTTGGGTGCTCTTCATGCTGTAGAGATTGTTTACATAGATCTTAAAATGAAATTAAATGCATATTACAGCTAAAACATCATCACATGGATGGGAGGGATGAAACCTGTTGTTCTACAGAAATTAGCCTGTAATTCTCTATCTTTTTTTTGGCATTAATCTTAAAAAGAGTACAGCATACCTATAGTCTACAGCAGGAGTATGATTCTATATGATCAGCTGGAGCCCTTAGGAAAAGGATTTCATTCTCCTTTTATTTTGTGCATTTATAGAGTATTTTCTATAGAATCCCTTCAGTTATTCACTTTCACAGAGTGGATCAAAAATGCCAACACAAAGTTTATCACATTCTATTCAATTCTCCAGGCATTCTTCATAAAGGTACAGTTGAATAGCTTTAGCCCTTTAGCTGTCAAATTATCACATATAAAGATACATTACTCCACCTCAGTGGTTTTCAACCTTTATGCTCAGCAGTCCTCAATGTTTTTCAGGAAAGGCAAGCTCCTTTACGGACGGAGCTAATCTACTGACAATAAACATGGTTTTTTTAAGTTACCTTTCACTGAATTCTTCTTAGTTACCTGAGGAGTGATCCATGGACCCCCAGGGGTTTGTAGAGCACAGGTTGAGAACCATGGCTCTGGCTGGGTCTGCCTGTTTCAAACATTTTGGGCACTATTTACTCTAGGAGAGGAATAAAACAAGACTTCTTCCTCGAAAGGCGGAAACCTGGCAACTGAACCCAGGATGCAGCACTCCCAGGGGGCTGCCAGTTCTCAGTACTGGTGCAGCATCTCTCTTCCAAACTCAGCCTCTCTTCTGCATGGTCCACTGACACAAGCTGGCCTGAAATGTGCCCAGCTCAGGTACGTGCCAGCTGAAGCCTTCTACGTGTCACTCAGTGGTGGGCAGCAGTCAGAGGCCTGGGTGAGAAGCCATTGAAGGGTGGAGAATTAACTTGGCTTCTCCTGATGCCACAGATAGGCATTCACCTTGGCTAGCTGGAGATGCTTAAAGCTCTCCCTGAGAAATGCATTTCCATGAGGTCATTTATCCCACTGTATATTGAAGCCTAAAACAAGGGAGATGAATCATCCACTGGGTGAAACTACTTCACTCCACTGACTGTAAAAGCAGCATAGAAAGAGCCAAGACAAGTCACTGAATATTTAGACAGCACAAGTTAGTGGAGACAAATTCCACAATAAGCAGGTAATTTTGACATGACTGTAAGAAGCACAGATACCTTTTCCCTGCATTAAGTGCACTGCCACTCAAGCTCAGCTAACGCTGCGCACCAAGGGGATTTCTGAATGCCAGCAGCTCAGACGATCAGTCAGGACCATGCCACACAGCCAACACAAGACCAAGAGGCTGGACTGAAAAGGCATTTCTATCACATGCAGAGGGTGATGTGGGTGGGCTGCCCTTTCCCACCTCTGAGCTGAACAGTGGCTCCCATTGGAACTAGAGCATCTTGCCAGGAAGAGTGGCTGCGCTTCACCTCCCTCTCCCTTGAGGTAGTAGATCCCAGCTTCCCCCTCAATTTGTGAAGGATAAACCTAAACAAAAATCAAATATTCTGCTTTGAAATCTGGGCCTTCAGGTACCTGAAAATACCAGCAAGCATTTTATAGGGCTTCCTGATGTGCAGACACATCTAACACCCACTGACTTCAAATTTGGTATTTGAACAAGCTGCCTTGCTAGCAATAATGTATGGCCAGGTTCCCCTGAACATATCCTATTTTTCTGTCTGAAATAACATCTGGGCAAGAAAGAGAAATCTGGCTTTTCATTTGGGACTCGCAGATGCCTGGAGTCCTGGTTGTGCTCCAGCTGGGTTGCTGAATGTCCAGAGATCCTGAACAGAAGCATTGCCCCCACCTGATGCATTTTCAATATACAGGGTATTCCGGCCTTCCTTATGAAGTACAGCTAGGAGGTCAAGCTCCTAGGACACGTCAGTCCCCTCTACACAGCTGCTATGTGGTACACACTGCGCAGCTGCCAACACAGATTTCTTCAGGTGTCAAAATTCCCTTACAAACCAGTCCAAACTTTTTGAATTTTGGTTCCAAACCTTATAACCCTCAATCAAGATAGGTTTATAATCAGATGAAGCTTTTCCCGACAGTTTCATCATTCCCTCATTTCTAGTTTGCAGTGTCACTGAGGCACGGCCTGAGCGTGGATCAGCAGCCACGCTCATACTTCCCAGATGTGTTTATATGGGATTCAGCTTGTTGGCCTGATCACCAGAAGCTATCAAGGTATTCAAACGAATAACTCCTAGGCAATATACCAAAAAGAAGAAGAGGAGAAATCTAATAACGTGTTCACCTCTGGTTCTCAAATGAAGAGAATACCTTACAGATGCCATGAAGTGTTACAAGAACACAACTGCTTCTGAGCTTTGATCTGTTTTTCAGCTGCTACTGTGGGTGGAAAACAAGTCAACATAGTTGTTAATATTTCTGTTCACAACCTCTCTTGTTCTCCTTGTGACAGCCCAACTTGAAACACAGGGGAGAAGAGGGTGTGCAAAAGAAAAGGTGATAACAAGTTGACCTCCAATATTTTACCATGGAAAACAGCCTTTCAAAACTGACGTGCGCAGTTACAGACATGCACCTTAGTTCAGCTTTCAGTACGGGTGTCAAGTGTTTTAGGCAATCTGGGTTTCCACTTTCCAACACTCCATTAATTCCAAAGAGCCTGAACACATCTGAAAAGTTTGGTCTCCAAAACACAATAGCGTTATGCCAGGGAAGGATTTTGCTTTTCCTTCTTAGTTTCATGTTTGGGTTTGTTTTTTTTTTATTTGTTTATCCCAATAGCATCACTATGATGACTACTATGAAGTTTTTTATTCATTTTTCCCCTTTTGATGTGCAATCATCTGGCATTTATGAGAAGGACTATGTCAGACACCAGTTTTAAAAGATGACCTAAATATCTGCAGCTCTGGTGGACAGTCAAGGGCCATAATTTTAGCTTAGTTCACTGGTAGGTCTAGTTACGATTAAAAGTCTCCTATTTAAGTAATTTTGCTTGACCAGCAACTTCATCTACAGGAACATTCAATATCAACACAAGACACAACTTTGTCAAAAAGCTACACAAGGTTCCAGCCATGAGAAATTCAATGTTTTCTGAATTAATCTAGGGTTATTTCTGTAATTTCCCATTCTGATCACTAAAATGACAAATTTTTGCCAATCTGGACTCAGAAACAGGCAACGGCATCCCCCTGCACTGGCTGAATCAGTGGCACACAGGCTCAGCAATATATTACATAAGAAACTGTGCACCACAGCCCTTTGGTTACATCAAAACACAGAACTACTGAATACAATCCCGGAACAGATGACCACAAAATAAGCAGAGTAGTACCATGTGAAGACAAGTCACTATGCACAAGGAGCTGTAAAACCGAGCTCCTTAAGAAGCACCTTCTCTAAGGCTTAGCAATGCAGGAATGTCCAAAGCATTTCCAACCAGCAAACCCGGCCTTTCTATTGGGCTGAACTAGCCTCCTTACTTAATTTAGGCAAAATGTTGCCCTGCTTTACAATAGGGAAGCCCCCGCTGCTCTATAAATAAGAACTTTGGGTAAGCAAAGTATTTTTATGACTTTTGCTATTACTAAACTAGTGAAGCTTGAAGTATCATAATTAGACAATCCACAGACTTAAAAACGTTTCTTTCCTCCTTTGTAACTTGCTATTTGTAATGGAAAAGAAACTCGTGTGCATGATAAATATGGGCAGGTCAGGGGTTTATACAGATTTTATCACTGTCCATGAATGTGTATCATGAACATAAAAAATGTATTAAAAAGGTATAATGGAAGATGCATGAGTGAGGGGAAGGGATGTGCACCTGTGATTGACAGGACAAAATGCACGTATTCATGGAATCTTCTGGAGAAGTCTTCTGCAACTTATATGGCAAAGTTATCATTTTCTACTGTATGTTGAACAACAGATTTAAAGAACAGTCCCCAAAACAGTTTAAAGCTTCTCATTTCGTACTAAATTGCAAAGGAAGTTTAGTGTTTATAGACTATGCAAGGTTTCGTCCTTTATTAATTCTAGAGAACATTAAAAAGAGTGTGCATATGTACACATAAAATAATATGAAATACATATGCACTCAGACACTACTTGGTTTACTCTGTGTTACTTGTTATTTGTTTACAATTCCATTTATTTGCTGCATTGCCTGCATTTAAAACCTATTTATCTTTTCAAATTTCCAAACTCTATTAAACCAGATTAAAAAAATTATCCTACCACAGGGTATAAACATTTCTTAATGTTAGTATTGTCTCTATTTCCTGTGAAAACCATGTGTTTTTATTCTTCTCTTCCCCACATTTTAAAGCCTGTGCAAATAGTACAGAAGAGCAGAAGCATCGGCGAACAATTCCGTGTTCATACAACATCTGCTTTCTTATGGTTCACTTGAGGTCCAGAACCCACTGTCATCTGCCAATATTTTTAGTGGGCTACAAAATGATTCAAGTTAGTAACTTGAGTGGTTAGCAGCAGAGAAAAACTATACAGCTTCACCGAAAAAATAACAGCTCAACCAAAGAAAAACCCCATAAAAGATCAGCAGATGTGACAGAGAGGTTATTTTCCTATTAGGTCCTATGTACACCTTTTAAAAAAGGCTGACGAGCTCCAACAACAGGTCAAATGTAACTGCTTTCCCAGATGGCTCCTTCTGGGAAGTGGAGTGGAACGTTCCCTCATTTATCCGTCTGCCCAAAATACCTTAGTCTTTCCACAATATTGCAGACTCCAAGTACAATGTTGAGAAATTGGATTATAAAGGCTTTCTTTCACGTGCTGTGGCTTTTTAAATTATTCTATAGGTATATAAATACATACACCAAGATAAATAGAATTGACTCACTGCTACATGTCCAGTCAAAACACTGGGGCAGTACTATAACAAGTCAGGAAAGCGAAAGAGAGAACATTAATTTATAGCACAAGAAAAAATGCCATCTGTGCGACAGAAATACTTGACTATAAAACAATACAGAAAGTAAGAATATTTTAAAATTGAAGTATTGACTCAGAATAATCACTGTTTCCTCACTATTTTCTCCATGTAGAGGACATAATTATCTTCAGTGCATGGTTAATAAAGTGCTTACTCAAAAGACACGTTGATAAAAATTTAGCGTCCTAAGAGTATCACTCTTAAAAAGCCTGTGTAAAGCAGTGTCAAATGCATTGCCTCACCAGGCTTGGTTCTGTTGCAAATGGCAGTATAAATTAATCCAGTTTTCCTAAACATGCCTTGAGGAAACAAACCCACAAATAACCATTGTAACTTTTAATATAAAAAACCACACAAAAAAAGGAAAAACAACAACAAAAATCTTCACTTCGTTCTTAACAGGAACGTAAAACCATGTTTGTGTGTTTGTTTGTTGTGATGTTGCAGAATAAGTTAGATACTTAGTCGAAAAAGTTTACTTTTTTTGGATGCAGCTCAGTCCCATATACTAGTTTAATGACAGGATTTCTTCTATGCCACTCTGCCCTCAGCTCAGTTTTATGAAGAAGAAAAAAAAAGTTGTTAAACTTCATCAACAGTGACATAATGAGCCCGATTAAGTTATGACTTACAGTTTTTCTTGCTTACGCTGTTCTTAGACTAAACACATCCCAAGACCCCTGCCCCATGGCTACTGATGGGGTTAAGGTTATCACAGCCACAGCCAAGAACAGGAATATTCTCCAGTATCTCCTGCTGCCTGCATTACATTTTTTAAATGTGCCTTAAACCGAGCCAGGTTCTGATCTCAGTGACACCGGTGCCAGCTTAAGCACGTCTGTTGACTCCAGCAGATTTACTCCCAATACGCTGGACTGCAGACCGGGATTTGGCCTTCTACAGCCTCTGAATTTGGAGAGTTTTCCTCCCCGCTGGGAACACAGCAAAGGTTTCTATGCAAATTGTAACGAATCCTACAGATATAACCTCCTCCAGGTAGTAATTGTTTAGCTTTGCTTAAAACTTAGCACGTGAGGAGACGCTGGCATTTCGTGCCGCTGCAACCTGAACAAAACCAAATGAAATTAGTAATCGAGACTCGAGTATCGCCCGCATTGGACTAAGCCTCAGCACCTCCAGGCACCCAGCTTGGCACGCAGCCACAGCACCCACCGGCCGGGCTCTCGGGCCAGCTGTGCGCCCTGACCTGCCTGTCTGTCCACAAACACATTTGCATGAGGAATTAAAAACAAGCGGGCTAATTCAAAACAAACAGACGTATCCTCCCTCTCTCCTCACTTCTTCCTTGTGGTGAATGTATAAATGCATACTGATGGCTACTGGGATTTATAGCCTAACTGATTGTGACATTTTTAACTTCAGAATTTGAACAGTGACTTTCTAGCCCTGAGGCAGGAGTGCTAAATGCTAAAAACTTTGGGACTAAGAGTAATAATTTAGTCCTTCTGAGCAGCTTGGCTTCAACAATGTTCTAACAAGAGCTCAATGCTCTCCAAAACTCAGCAGTGGACGCCCAATTGCAAGGAATTTTGGATCCAAAATGGAGTTTTGTGGTTTTCGTTCTTGTTTGTCACAGGTCAAATTAAGCTCCAGACCTGAACTCGAAGGGAGTGGGGAAACATCAGGTCTGAGTCTGAGTTTACAACGGGATTACATCGTACTTCATTTCTAGTTTGCAGTGCATCTTTTTTTTTCTTTTTGTGGTTCATGTTGTATTTTTATTTTTTAATAAATAAGTAATTATGCACAGAGTGAGCATCCTGGCATTACAAGTCATCAATAAATCTCTTTTCCATAACAACCCACAAGAATTCACTGCAGGACCCAATTGTTAAAACACAAAGCAGTGACATTCTATAAGCTTTCAGAAGCATCATTCTAGCCCTTGTGGACTCGCTGAATTCTCTAAATGAGTCACTGGCCTCTCAACGGAATTGTCAAAACTTGGGGTAAGCCAGGTTAATTCCCTCCCCCCTTTAATTTAGAAGTCCAGCTGCAGCCCGTGGCTTTCCAGTGAAAATATCTAAACGCTGAGCCCATTCACCCCGAACAGCAAACCTCATGGGGCCCAAAGCTCACCTTTACCTAAAAGCTAGAGATAAGCCACACTAAAGGGAAATAAATGATTTCCAAAGCCTTGTGGGCCATGTAATGTAAAAATCAATATGCCTCTTAGATGGCACAAATAATTTTCTGCTGAAGGCCAAAGGCCCATAAAGATACTACTGGGGAGTGGGAAAAGGCAGCTGCAAGAAATTGGGGATGAGGAGCGCAGGCACTGTAACCAGAGCAGGGACAAGGGAGATGCCAAAACCAACCCTGTGAGCCAAAGCAAGTGAGCTGGCATGGTGTTTGAGGAGGGCTCAGCTGGGCTCCTTCAGCTAGGTGGGACAAGAAGAAGATGTCCCATCTACCCTGCATGCTCTCCTCAGTGGAAGGTAAGATGATAGCCACTCATTCCTTCTCTCCACGGCTCCTTGTCCTGTTTTAGCTACCTTGCTTCTGAGTAACCCCACAGCATCAGCTACACTGGAAGCCCAAAAAGGGTTTTGCTGGGCAGACTCGGCATCTTGTACTCTTTGTAAAGGGATAAACTATGCTGAAAGTGGCTCAAGTTTTTATACCTCCCTCCCCACACCCTGCCAGAAGATCGTTTGAAAACATCATCTGGTTTGTAGAAAAAGACCTGAAATTTCCAGGCTAAATATTCATGTCCAGTTTCTCCTTCAGAACAGGTACAATAAACAAAAATCACAGCAGATCATGCTGTTGATTTTGATGACCTATACGAATCTGGTTGAAACCTGTAAACACTCTTATACCTCCAAACAGCACTACAGTTTTCACCACTGAGAATATATCTTACAGACAGATTTTTGCCTTGGCTGTAATTAATTTTCTATAATAAAAGAAAAAAAACTTTTTAAAGGCAAAAATAGGAAAGGAAAAAAGAAAACATAAAGGAACAAGGAAAAGAAAATAAGTAGCTTATCATACTACTACTGCAGAGAAATATTTGAGGATTTTTAAAGAGAAAATACAAATCATTTTAAACTGATCCCATGATATTTTTAACAGCTGGAGTTGATAACGCTTAAGTCAGCCAGAATTCTACTATATTTAGTTTTGTATCTATCAAAGTCCACACAACTTTTCCATGAGACAGACAGATAGATATATAGGCTGATAGACAGATGGATAGATACATAAAAAGAAAAAGGAAAAATATCATTAGGAAAGGGAACATTTTCTTGTCTGTTCTTTCAGTATGATTTTTTTCATTACAATTTCTACCTTATTATTTCCTATAAGTAGAAACAGATTTTTCTCTCTTTCAAAAAATTCTTAAACAGAAAACCTCTTTTGACAGTTTCAGCAGCAGATTAATCACTTTTGCAACCCACAAGAAAAAAAAGTTTTCTGGAAAGCATAACTGTCTGTAAATGTAAATGACAGAATTACTCTCTCTTATGCTAAGACGCCTACACATTCTCTCACTTCCATGACTCAGCACCAGATAAAAGCCTGCAAGATAATAAGCAACAAGCTTGCCTTTAGAACAATAAAAATGGTTAAAAAAACAACTCTTATGTTTCCCTCCCCCCCAAATAAAAACAAACCCCTATGGTGTTAAAGCAAATTCTGCCAACATACTCCTCTCCCACTGGAATAAAATACAAATATCCCAAGGACTTGAGAGAGGAGAGGGACTAGGCTGTAGCAGCATCAAAATCAAAACACATGCAAACAGGAGAGGCTTTTCTTTTTCTCCAAATGAGCAAGAACGGGTCTGTTTCAACAAAGAGGAATTTTATTACTGTTCATCCCCTGCTTTGCTCTAATTTGGTAGACAAATGAGTTGAAATTTTGCTCACCTATAATGAAAATTTCCAGGCACTCTAAGGCAACGCACTCATGCCAAAAATCACAGAAAGCTGTGGGGAAGGGAGGGGAATTTCGGTGGGACTTTCCCTCCTGCACTGTGGTCCTTGTCTGACTTGAACTCGTTAGAGCCAGGGTAACTTCTCCTTCAGTAAACCAAGTCAGTGGCAGACCCTTCAGACCAAAGCATGACTTTTATTTTTGGAAATCTTAAAAAAAAAAAAAAAGCTGAAAAGGAGGGGCTCCAGACCCCAGCTAGTTCTTATGATACCCCCAAAATGAACAATCTTTATACTGAAGTGTTGCCAATCAGCTCGTAAATGCTGCTTGAACAGACAGCCAGCTCCTCTCCATCCACTCCTCAGCACCAGCACGTATGTTAGGTAAACAAAGGGTGGTAATTAAGAGCAGGCTGATTATTTACTTATTAAGCAGATACGCCATGGACCTGAGGAGGGAAACTGTGACTTCCTAAGCCCTGCTAAACTCCGGAGTTCCTCTTGTTGAGTGATGGGTATTTCTGCTAAGAGCTTCCATCACCTTATGTGCTGAGTGGGTCACTGTGAGACCGTGTCCCTCAGAGGCAGCTCACTCTACCAGGAGCTGAAGATTGTCTAGTAAATGAAGCAGCAGAAGGATGCCCATGCCCGTCACCTCTGGAGGAAGCAGGGTCCAGCCAAGGAGTACTGCAGCCCCTCCCTGAACATGCTGCTGATGGTGGCTTTTGCATTTTTCACGGTGGAAATTGTAAATTAATGGTATTAGCCATTAAAGTTTAAATTTAAAGGAAAGCCCCAGGGTAAGGCTCTTTCAAGGCAGCAGACCCGCTAGGTCCTTAAACTCTCTGCTGCAAGGATTAATGTACTGTACAGCCCACAGACACGCGGCCAACTTGCGCAGCAGCAGCCAGGGCCATGGGTGCGGATGGATGCTCTGAACTGAGCCAGAGGTAGAGCCAAACCCTCCGAAACGCCTCGTTAACAAAGGGCACCTGCTCCAGGAGGAGGCTGGTGAGCAGAGCCGTCGCCTCAGCATGGTGCTGGTGGGGCTGCGGCTGGAGCACACGTGTGTCCCACACAGACCCAGGAGGTGCAGGCAGGAGCATCTCCGTCCTGGCTGCTCCCCACCACTCCATAGGGAGCACCAAGCAAGCAGAGCAGTGTCTGGGTGCTCTGGCTCAGACAGACAGCTGGCTGCCAGGAGGGTAGAGCACCGCCGCTGACAAATTCCACACCCCTCATCTAAACAGAGCAGTGCCTTGAAATTTTCGGCAGGGTCTCCTAAAAGCTGGATACTTTCCAAAGAGAGAGACCAAGGCTGGGAGAGGCGCGGGGAGAGGGTTCCCATGTACCCAAACATCATCCTTTTTCCCCAGGGAAAAGCCCTGCAAGCGCTAAGTGAGAATTTGCACGCCCAGAAAATGACAGCCCTGGCCCGTTCTCCTTCGTGTCTCAAAACCACGTTCTTTATTTCACAAATAACAGATATCCACGTCTAAATCCTTCTCAAAGCAGGTGTAGCTCCAGTGGTTTCTCTGCAGCCACATCTGCTCACACTCCAGGGCAAACGCCAAACTATTTATTGCTACTTAAAATTTATTGCATTTTTAGTCCTCCATCCTGAAACTGCTTTTGTTCAAAAATTCCTTTTAAATCCTTCGATGCCGCCTGGATAAATCAAACCTGACAATTAAAATAGTAAGCTGTTCAGAACCCCTCATTTTCCACCTGAGGATCTCCAATACTCTGGGAACTTAAATGCACGTAATCACTCCCATGCCTCCTGCAAAAAGGAACTTAAAAAAAATAAATAAAATCAAGCATCCTTTTAATTTTCTTTTTACAGATGAAAAACTGAAGTCCTGGGAGCCCAAAATGGCCTGCTAGGAGGCTGCCTGCCCCAAAGACTGTTTCTCTAGTAAATCAGAGGCCAGGCTGGGAAGGGAAGCCAGGAGTTTCAGCAACTCTCAGTCCTCTTGTTCTCACCACTTCATCAAACAACAGGCACAGCTATGTGATCATGGAGTTGTCAGTGTTTTCCCTCAAGGGGGCTGGACAGAAGATGCTGAAAGCATCTGATCCACATGGTATTAAACGTTAGCACTGAATGTTATTGTTCAATGATGAAAATTCAGACATAAATAACTGGCTTCTTTCGAATGAGTAAAAGCATGTCTGTGTTTGCAAGAAACTCACAAGAGGGAGTAAAGAACCAGGGTGTTCCTTTTCTTTTATTATTACCCTTTTTATTTCTTTTGTAGCCGTGTCTGGAAATAAACCATCAGACAGAGGAGCTGCTCCCGCTGCTGCTGTGGCAGATGGCAAGCAGGGCTCGAGACCGGGGCTCTGCTTCCGAGGGGCTGCGTGGGGAATTCTGCAGCGGGAAGAAACAAGGCGAAATGTGCAGGCAGCCGTCTGCATTCAGATAAAGCGCTGTCTGTTGCTAGCAGCACAAGTTGTTCTGAAAACAAGAGTCAATCATCTGTAGCCTTATTTCTGTACATTTCCTGCAGGGGTCTCATGAAATAAATGAGAATAAATGTAAGGGCGAGAGTTCCTATTAGGAGCAGCCTCGTCAGCATCACCCAGCCAAGCATTTACGTCATCAGCATGCTAATTTAATCAGACCTGAGCAGTGATGCTATAAATGGATTACCATCCCAGCTAGTGTGGTTACCGAGGTAACTCAGCCCTTTGTGCCACAGATACAATCGGCTTAATGATAATAAAAACCTCAGCACAAATGAAACAGAAGGAAAAGCCTGACAGGGCTGACGCATACACGACCCTTTCTCTCCTCTTCCCCCTCCCCTTTCCCAACCTCAGCCGCTTACTGCAATAAAATTAAGTGCTGCTCTGATCTGTATGCACAGCATTCCCGTAGGGAGCACGCAAGTAAATAGAACCCGCGGAAATAATTAATATAGGCCAACAAGTAATGCCGTCAGCAGTACTTAGTCATTCCACCAACCCTGAATGGGAGAGACCTGGAATGGGAGAGGGACACGGGCAGACGCCGCACGGACAGACTCCAAAGAGCTGGCAAAGGGTTTCAGAGTAGTCATTCACCCCCCAGTAGCATTAATGACACCAATGGAGTGCTTGGGACAGGATCTGACCAAACAGTGAGCTTAGTCACTGCCCACCAGGAGGGGGGCATTTCCACATCATCTCCTGCTCATCCAAACCTGGAGGGGGCCTGACAGCAGTCATGGTGTCTGCTCTCAAAGGCCAGGGAGAAACACAACTGCAGTATCACAGATTGAGAAAGGGAGGGGACCTGGTCCTTTGTGGGAGGGCTGAAATGGAGCTTGAGGCTCTCCTGTACTCAGAACTATCAACCTACTCGCCTCACAGTTTAGCCTGGGACAGGACATCCCCTGCAAAGTGTGAGCTCTGATGGGCTAAAACACAGTGCTATCCCTGCCTCAAAATGGGACCAGATCACTCTTCAGCTCCTTTAGCTCTCAGCCCAACTGAGCGCAAAGCTCCGTGGATGCTGTATGACACATATTTTCATACTCAGATGCCAAAGACCAATTTTCCCACATCTTCCAAGATTTGATTTTCTCTTCCTCCTACCCAAAGTCTCAGCACCTATGAGCTCACGCATCAGTATCTTAAGTGCCCAGCTGCCAGAGCAGCTCAGGCATTTCTGCTGCCCTCACTCCAAGTCACCACCTCACCACCTCCCAGCACTTCATCTGAAAGCGCCAAACACGGCAACTGGAGCAGCAGCACATATTATAACCTCAGCTCATCAAGCAGTTGTGGGTATTGCTCCAGTCCAGGTAGGATCTTAAGGGAATAGCATGAGACCAATAAATTTTGATGGATTCACCAGGAGTGCAATGAATTCACCACTGCCTATCACATAAACACAAGCATCAATCTTGTCGCTTTGTAAATGCCAAAACACAGCTCACACAGCCTTTGGAAAAAATCCACAGAGACTTCCCAACATTTACAACTGGACACGTACAGAAATGGCTTTGCCCTTGCCTTCTTTTCACACATCAAAGATCTGTGTGTTTTGGTAGTAGGACTGTGTGAGGGCAGCTCATTCCACCTATGGAAGACCTTCTCAGCAAGCCAACCCAGACTTCTTAACCCATCAGAGGTTACCCAAAGGTTCATACCCAAAACAAACAGTAGCGAGATCAGCTCTTCCAGAAAAAGAAGCCCGTTCTGAAGTGGCAGAACACCAGCACAGCCAAAACAGCCTCTGCACACCGTTGCATGTCCCTGCAGTGAGCAATAATAGTAGATTTGTCTATAGAACAGACACATTCAGGCTCATCTCTTGGGAAATCTCACTAAATACTTTCTCACTCCTCCACCACGCAGAAGAGCACTAGTCCTCCTGGGAAATTTATTACATACTTCTAGAGAAATAGTTAAATAGTTCCTTTAGGAGCCCTTTTAGATCAGATTACAGGAGTACACTTTTCCCTGCAAGGGAGAGAATCCTATGCAAATGACATCAAATTGCTATGAAAAGTTGCGCTCTTGGCTGGAAACATCCGACTGGCTGAAAGCAGAGAGTTGTCTGTCCTGATCTAACCATGCCCTCACGCAGCCATGCAGGTGAGCCGGGAATAACCTCGGGAAAGGAGGTGGGGTGGGAGGGATTAAACATCCTCAAATGGAGACGGCAGAGCGCCAGAACACACAGCTATGGAAACAGCGCGACTGTTGATGTGAAAAGGAAGCCACCACCTTTGCTTCAATTTAAAAGTCATCCTGACAGCTTGAGAGATTGTAACATTTAAGTGACACAGCGACAGCTTGATCCAGTCCAACAATCACAGTTCGCAGGCGTGCTCTAAACACAAACCCTGCTTCCCTGGGTGCAAAGCAGCTGCTCACTTGGGGAAGCACGTATCAAAAGGGCAGAGGTAACATTAGAAACGCTCCTCCGGGATGGTCACTCGGCCAGTTATTCTGCACATACCAGACTTGTAAGACTGGACTGCACTCTTCATCCTTGTGGCATGGAAAGGATCTGAGCAAGGACTGATGGATGGAAAGAAAAGAGGAAGAATTGGCATCAGTATCAAATGATCCATTAATTTCAATGTGAGCTACAGATGTATAGCACTCCAAAGAAAGCCCTTAGATATCTTCACAGCCACAATCAAGTGACAACCAAACCATGCAGCCTCCCTTGTTCCCATTAGACTGTGCTCCTTGTGCCAGCTAGGTGGGCCCTGAGGTGGCTGCAGCGATCTGGGACAATGCAGAACAGCCCCATCCAACTGTAGGTGTACCAGCCACATCATAACAAAAAATTAGAAAAAGAGTTAGCTGTTCATTAAAATTTACATTATACTTCTAACGTCTTTATAGTCAAGTGCTTGTTCTCCTGGCCATGGTTATTTTGGGGGTTTTAAGTTTTTTTTTTTAGCCAGCCCTATGTCCTGCTTATTCAACTCAGTGCTGTGGAGTGGTGCCAGAGTAAAAACTTCAGATACCAATATCCCCCTTGGCAGATGCACAATAGCCACTTCTTTCCCTCACATGGCTTCTTGTAGGTCCCCACAGCTCATCTGGGAGGGATTGCCCTGAGCCTCTCTGGATATGCTTTTTCAGCACAGTAGTATTTCTGGCCATTTCCAAGTGGGTCCTAATCATTGGTGCCAGTTAAATCAACAAAGAAAAAGGAAATACTGGAGAATTTGTCCATGGATAAAGAGTCACCATCCAAAACCTGTATTTCATCCCTCACAACTGTAATGCTAAAGTGCTACTGTGCCCCTTCCTGCTGCCCAAAGGCCTCGACATCCACAAGAAATGTCAAAAGAATGATTTTGGTATTGTCATTATTAACATGACTTCTTCAGTGACCCACAAAGGTAGAGCAGCACAACACACGCTTGCCAACTGTCATCGCTCCACGTACAGTACAATGCCTTCAAAAACCAAGTCTGCTCTCTGTAACCAAGCTTATTTCACTGTTTCAGGTTGTCTCAAAACCAACAAAATAAATAAAAAGCTGAATTAGTTTTGTGACTGCTTAGCTTTGTAAAGGCATATTATATACTTAAGAAATGTTAAGACAGTGGCCACCTTGAACAGGGAAACCAGTCGCTACAGAGCTCACTGTCTTCAACATCTGCTCTGCTTTGCAAGTCCCTCGGACTGCAACAGAAGCCAGAAAATGAAACCTTTGGTAATGGCTCATTTCCAAGTGTTTAAGGACAGATCAGTGGCAGGGCACTGAATTACTCTTAGAGAGAAAGCAGGGTATCTTCTGCTGTTTGCTGTGCACAAATCCGGTCAGGGACTGCAAGGCAGCTGGGGACTTGCAGGTCTTGGATGTGCCAAGGGACACCATGTACTGTCCCTGCCAGAGCACACTCAAGACTTCCAACTCCCTCGGGGAATGCGAACTGGTCAAAAGCAGCTACCTGATGAGGTAGTATGGCCTCACCTTTCTTAAGCAAACCTTACAGAGTGGAAGGGGCCTCTGGAGGGTGTTTAGTCCAGGTCTCTCCCTTAAGGCAGCTCCAACCCTGCCTAAACTGTTCCTGACCAAGGTTTGCACAACCTGACTTAAAGCCCCTCCAGCCATCATGGACCTACTGTTTCTCCATGCCATCTTGTTCTAGGGTTACTTATCCCTCCTATAGCATTTTTAGCCTTTGGCTGGATTTTAAATCCCAGACATCACCTCTCCCAAAGTAGATGTGCAGAAACTTCCATTCCCTTTTTCTTTGCAGCTGGAAGCAGACAGACCCTGAGCAATTAGGAGGCAAGAACACCCACAGGGAAGAGGTTATTTACATAAACAGGATCACAATGTGTGTGTGTTTATATATTTATTACATAAAAAAAAATATACCACAATCTCCTCTTTTTTTAATTAAAACACCCATTTTGCCCTGCTGCACAATTGCTAAGCTGATTTAAAATGGGGACTTCAGTAGCTATTTTATGGCTAATCAAATGAGTAAATATAATGATCTGCTCCAATTCCCATTCTGATTACACAGTGTAGCTATTTCATTCCCTCAATAAGATCCTTGCACCCAAAAAGAATAGTTTAACGAGCTTAAGAGCAGAATGTTAGGCTCAATTTCGCTAAAGGGTAATAGAGTGGGAGTGTCTGTATAATTAGCTTTGTTGGGCTCCCTCCCTCACTATACAATACTTTCTATACAGAGCTTTCACTGTCTCTACAGGTTCTTGTGTTAAAGGAGCAAAATAACAGAGCACGTTAGATTCATACTGCTCGCGCAGAGGAGTTTTGGAAGACACAAAAAGAGCCGGAGAAGTGTTAGTTCTTTCAGCCCAAAAAGGAGTCAAGTTTTAATTTAGCTTTAGCAATAAAAGCACTCGTTTGTGTACATATCTTATTAATCTATAATGTACTGAACTCTTAACTGTTTCTGAAAGTTGAGACTACTGACCAAGTAATTTCAAGCTTGAAATTAAATTAAGAGTGCACAATCTATGAGGTAAAACATCAGCTAACATATTTGGAAGACTCTGATGCTGAATTCTCCTAGAGAAAATAAAAGTATTTGAAATACCGATTGTATCTTTTCTACCACTTATTATTTGATAATATCAAAGTGTGCTTGGATACTGCATTCAGAAACCATCATGCAAAAAACCCTGCCAAAGAGGTAAAAATTTTGTTAAATTGTTTAATCCTACAACTATAAAAAAACCCCAAAAACAACCCACCAAACCACCAACCCCCTCCTAAAAAAATTCCCCAAAACCGAACCAAACAAAAAGCCACACAACCTTGAAAAATGGAGCACTGGGTAAGTTACTCTGAAAACAGTCACACAGCAGAATCACAGGCTTCACCCCTAACAAACAATCCACATTTAATCCATCAGAGTAAATTAACAGAAAAAAATAAAGGGAACAACCCAGGCCCAGGAGCCACCTCCACTGCTTGTCATTCCAACTGAACAGTTTGCAGGTAGACAGCAGTAACTGATCAGAAACAAATGGACAACGCACTTCTCAAATTTCCCTGAAACAACTAAATGTACCAGGAGTCTTCAGCCTCGACAAGAGGCAGCTAAAATGTGGAGTGGTACAAACAGGAGGAATAATTGTTCTGCCTCTTCCAGTGCTAGAAAGAGGCAGAATGAAACCATCCCAGTGGGAAGCAAATGGAGAGCATAATGAAGGCTGGTCTGCCCCACCTCAGGAGGACTCCTTTGCCATGGGATGCTTTAAATTCCAGAGATTTACATGAGTTCATAAACCAACCGCATGATCTGATGGAGGAAAAATCCCTGTTACAGAGACTTCATTTTTATCAAGCCAATCTCTCTGAACAGCAAATTCTTAGATAAAGGGAAATACCGTGGGACAGTACTGCTATGAATTTGCACTTCTCTTGTCTTCTTCCTTTAGTATTTACTGAGAAAGTCAGTGAGCTGGAGTGAGCTTCCATCTGACACAGGATGGACAATCTTAGGTCCTAGATCTCAGGCCTAGATACAGTGACACTTGGCAAAAAAGATATTGAAAAACAAGGCTTGAATTCCAACTCCTGATCCAGCCAGGTTCTTTTTCTAGAAACCAGACTTGTGCTACTTATGTCTTAAAAAAGAAAACAGCAGTAGTCCAACACTGTAACAATAGGAGTTAGAACAAAACACCTTTGATTGAGTGAACTCAAGATGTGCCTTCCCTCCAACCTCATTTGCAGACTTCAAGGTCCTACAACACTACAAAGGCATTCTTCTGAGTTTGGGGAGCAGGATACTGATGCTTTTATCAAATAAGCCAAGAAAGAGCTGAACCTGGTTCTCCATGACAGCCAGCATGTAAGATGCTCCAGAAAACTTGGCGGGTAAATAAGATATTAAAAATTCCCCAGGGGATAGTCTTCAAACAGAATGAAACTGCAGTCTCTTCTGCACCTGAGAAGTCAAACTAATGGAGGGACAACCCACAGCATGTGATGGAGCTAGCACTGGATGCACTGGAACACACAGTGCATCTCCAAAGTAGATGGTGGTCCTGAGCACAAAGCTTTACCCTTACACCGTACTGCACTTGTCTGCTGGAAATATTCCCAGCTGTTGGATACAACACCACACTTGGGAAGCCAGTTCAAGCATCTCTGCAGAACAAGAGCATCTCCTTCACATTTCCTTGAGTCGTGAGCTTACAGTTCCTCAGAGGTGCATTAGCAGATTGAGGGACCTGGTTTGAATGAATAGGGAGTTCTTAAACTGTTCAAGCGGAGAACAGCTTGAAAATGGAGAACAGCACCTTGGTAAGTATTTCAAAGACAAACAGACACCTGCTTTGGTGTTGGCTGTGCCAGCTTAGCCACACAGAAAAGCGAAACAGCTGCACGAATTTGCAAGGTTGTACTCAACATAAGCCTTGGAGAGAGACAATTTGTCCCAATCTACCCATGCCGCAGTCACACAAGAGTGAAGAAAGCCCGTCCCAGATGCAAATACTATAGGTTATAAATAGTACAACAGTACCTACACGTCCTCACTGCACCAGGTACTGAACACTCGCCCAAACACCTTACACTGAGCAAGCAGGCAAAGGAATGGGTTTGTCTCTATGTAACAGGACAGAGTGCAGCTCAGAGACACGAGATGTCTCAGCCAAGGTTACACAACAGCGCGCGAGAGGTCTGGGAGTCTCAGGGGCACATCTACCACACAGGTCTAAAAAGACCTCTCCTCTCCTCAGGTTCAGGGTGGGACTACATTAAAAGAGTCCAGGTTAGTGATAGATGCTTCCAACTGAGTATTTCTTTCCTTCCTCCCTCCCTCTTTCAGTATGACATTTCTATCTTCAGTAAGCTTAGAGGAAACAATTAGAAAAGCTGATGCTAAACAGTCCAACCTGACCTTTCTCAGGGCCAAAGCACCAAGTTCCTCCCCAGCAAACCTCTGACGGACATATCTGAGAGTCCTGCAGAGTGCAGCAAGGAAGGCCCCTTCAGGGCTCAATCTGCTGTTTTACAACAAGAGACGTTTTTAGCCTCTAGTTTTATCTCTTCCATCTTTCCCCATTGCTTGAAATTAAAATAAACATGGACCAGGGCCTAGGATTTTATTTTATCTGTCACATATTGCTATCATTAAACACACTTGAAACGAGTGGGTTTAGTTCAAATAAAACTGTCTCTTCCCTCTCCCTTTCTCAGCTCAACAAACATAAAATAGGAAACTGCACTCCAATACATTCAGAAGCAATACACGTTACATCATGAGTAGATGATCCATCTGGCAGGCTGACACGGTAATAAGTTTGCTTAATTGTCAGGTCAGGCATATTACAGACCCAGTCTGTCAGCCCTTTTATTACAGCTCTGTGCTGGGGAAGTTCAGCCTCCTTGCACTCTGTATGTATGGATGTAGTATGGGAAGTGAGCGCATCCACATGGTAGGAGCGCACACGCATGGACACGTATATGAAGTGTCACTCAGAACAAGGAGATTAAATTAAGCAAGGAAATGCTGAAGTCAAATAGCTCTTAGCAGCTGTATACGTTTCAGTCTGGAATAATCACCCAAAGAAAGCAATGAGATATTTACATTTAATTTATTTGAAACTGGGCTGGGGAAAGCACTGATTATAGGGGATAATCCAGCACAGGCTTGTAAGAGAAAGAGCCAAAGATCCTCAGATGTTCCCTCCATTTATACTTTCTAAGCAATCAGCCTATCATTTTGCTTTTGGCTCCATGCAGTTCCTATCATGCAGACAGTCTCCTGAGATTGTCCATATGTCCTCCTGAGAAATCACTGAGTACATTCAGCAAATAATTGTATTCATCAAATGGCTGGTTTGCCTTTAAAAAGCCGACAAAACAAAACAAAACCTTTTCCTCCTTTGCCTTTCTACCTTACCTCATCTTCCTCTCTTCATTAATGAGCTCAATTCTTAAATTATTTTATTTCAGGAAGACTTTAAGGTATTCTAAAATACAATTTGTAGGAAAGATGCCAAGTATAAAATGTATTCTCTAGACCTGCGTGCGTTTGTGATTTTACATGAGCACGCACACATATGTTCAATATAGAAACAGCAGGTGTTGTCTAAATTTTTATTGCCATTAGCTAGAAATGACCACATTACTCAACAGAGCTAAAGCCAAGTCTTGTCAAAAGCAAGTCTTGCCAAAAAGCTAAAAAGCCTGATGGTTTCCAGTGGTATACAGCTCTGCTTTGGGGTGCTGGCTCTTCCAGATACCTCCAAAACCTAACAGTTATCTACATTTACCCTAAAGAAGCATGTAATGATTGCATTTCCTGCGTGGTGTCTCCACGGCTTTTCATGCAGAGTGGAGAGTCCTGTCTTGAGCACAGTAGCAGCTCTCTGTCACAGGGGCCTTGTAACACACGGTGACCTTTGTGGCCACCCTGTTCCACAGCCAGATCCCCTGTATTGCACTTTGGACATTAGCCGTTGATGTGGACTCCAGTCAGAACGTTTCCAGAAGATTAAATAGAGTTCAATGCAATATTTGTACTATCTCCCTGCTGAACTATACAGTGCTCAAAAAGTCCCAACTGAACAACAGCAGCTTATCCATCACTTTTTAAGACTACAAAATGGTCTTAACCACACAGATATCTCCTGTAATGCACAGTTGGTCTTCCTGCAAACCAGCACAGTAATCAACCCTGACACCTTCTCTTCCCTTCTTTATAATCACAGCTTGAAAGTGCATGTGCGTCCCAGCTGAGCCAGATGGAAACAGAACTGCACCTCCCGTCTTCCTTCAATTCTCCTTGGATCATGAGTTAACGGGTTCAGAAGAGGGAATCAAAATTGTCTGAGCCCCCAGGACAACTGGAGTGATTGCTGGTATGCAAGATAGCAATACTTCATGGCTCTGAGCCTCTTGGGACAGCAATGAGCTCTCACCGGGTTCTTGCAAATCACTTCATGGAGGGTAACATACCCAGTCTCTCATCAACCCAAAGATAAAGAACAGTGCTGCTTAGGACAAGATAGCAAGGTCTCTGACCTGGGTTACACTAACATCCAGATGGGATGATTGCAACCACCCTGTCTTTACAGACTGTACTAGGCCACAAAACTGTGCAACCTGTCCTTACTCTCACTGCATTTATGTATATGGAACTACTTTTCTCCCGGCAAAGAACTTGTTTGTAAGGCCTTGATTATTTAGGCTGGGATGGGAGGAATCAGATTCAAATTCCAAACACTGGCAGAAATATTTGTAACAGCATCAAAATCTCAATTTTTCTGTTCAGGTCCCTTTTTTTTGTTTGTTTTGTTTTTTTTGGTGGTTCTTGTTTTTAAATCTGTGGGAAAAGATGGTAATACTGGACCAATGCATTATTGATTTCCCACTGAAGCAGCAGTTAGAGTGCTCACTTTCAGCTGTGAAGCAGCATGTTAGGTTTATCTTTCTATAATATTTTTTTTTCCATTTCATCCTCTTTTACATACTCATAAAAGTTTCCTATTCACTATTGAAACACCATATGGTGATAATATATGCTAACACAGGCACAGTGACACAGTTCACAAGCCTGCTATTGAGCAAAAGTTGACAACATAAGGCTGAGAAAATTGTAAGTGCTTCCAAGCCACAATACGTACGTCACCTAATTGCATTTTACTGTGATGCAAAGAAGTCTGAGTCAAGGAAGGAACTTCCTTACAATGAAACTGTAACAGCCTGGAGTAATTTACAGTTATTTGAAGAGCTATAGCAAGGATCTATCAATTCATAGCTTTCAGCTACGGGTTGGGTGTGGGTTGGGCTTTTTTTAGCCTAGGCAGCTTTAATATACAGAAAGAGACAATACGTCTCAGCACCGCAGTCATCTCTCAAAAGGTTCCAGACAGGAAGGCAAAAGGCAATCAATAAGAGAAAATATAGACACAGCTCCTTAAACCGTCCACAGATGCATCTGCCTCTTACTTTAATGGTTAACGGTTCTGAACTAGGAACATCTTGCAACAATCCTGAGATATGTTCAGGCTATAAATGTATCATGTTTATTTATGCACTGGTAGCAGGGTTTAATGTAAAAACTCCACAGCCAGCTCTCACTTTTCTGTAGGGGTCTAGATTCTTCAAGGCAGCCCTCACTGGAATGCACTGGGGAAAAGACCTGCTCTTCCTCCGGACTGCCCAGCAAGGGTTCTAGGGAAGGGTCCTCTGAGGTGTCTCCTCTCCCCAGCAGGACAGAGCCTTGTCAAAATGGGCCATGAAAGACAGGACAGACCAGAGAATGACAACACTGTACCAGAACCTCACCACTGTGTACAAAGCCTTGGTCTACAACAAGATGCACCATCTCTTTGTGCCTCAGCTCGGCCAAACAGTGAAGAATCAAACCTCTCCTTCCTTAAGGATAGGTGCGCGAAAGGCTGTTGGCACTCACATAAAGAGGCATCAGTGAGGACCCAGAACAAATTTGTGAAGGCCATACTTTAAATGCTAGGGCTCCCTAGAATGTTTTAGCCTTTGCTTTCGAAATGTATTTAGGAACTGCAAGTACAGAAGTTAGTTGCCCTCCACTTTCAAAGAGTGCAACTCGACAGTGAGTCACAGATTCAAGGCAATTCAGAGGCATAGCAAGGCAGCGATCTCCTTGCTGTGAGTGTAATGCACAAATCACAAAGTTATCATTCCCACTTTGGTGGAAATAGCCTGGGGGAAACATCCAGTGCAGGCCACAGTGGGAGCAAGGTCCCAAGTGATGCATTGCCATGCAGGTGTTTCTCTAAGTTGCTGTGCTGTTCCCTTGACTTTTGTTTCCTTTTCCCTAACAGGGAGGGAAACGCAGCTGGTTCCTAGTGTGTGCAGAAGAGAAATAATCAACACAAAAGGAACAGACATCATAAAGAGCAGAGCAAAGGAAGCCTAATTTCCTATGGACTTATGTCTTGCCTCTTGAGCAGGCTCTGACCCTTCCTGTTCTCCTCTGCCACCTCTCCTGCTTCCCCTCTCCTCCCAGCATCAGCCTTGGCATTTATCTGTGTATGTCAGTCAAACAATCCATTTCAGGTCAGAGATCATTGGTTACTGTGCAGTCTGGAAGAACAAAAGTTCAGGCTGCCTGCAGTGTGCTCAGAGCTCACTGTGCACATGTGCAGATGGATCAGCCCATGGGCTACCACACAAGGACAGCCAGCATCACGCTGCAGCTCTCTGACAGAAGGGTCTGATCCTTCCCAGCTGCTGAGTTTTGCATATAAATACCTCTCCCTATACAAATACCCCTCCCTACACAAAAACCTGACCACTTAAAAGTGGTTGCTGGATTGAGGAGCAGCCAGCTACCAAACACCAATGGGTGCTCAGTGGGAAGAATGAAACCACTTCCATTACAAAATGTGCTAGCTTCTTCCCACAAAAGAAATGTAAGGGTTTTTTAATACCCCTGCTTGATTCAGTCACTCCTAAATGCAGATGGATACATTTCCCCACATCAGACTTCTTGAAATACTCCTGACAAGGGGCACTGGCTCATACTCTCTGCGATCCACTCTCATGTACTACAGGAGGCAGATAACTCCATGCTGGGATGCCCATGGGCTGGCCTCAGCTCCTCTGGTGACCCATGTACAAACCAAGACATCTCATCTCCCAGTGCCTCGGTTCCTCCCTCGCCCGTGAAATAGAAGCGTACTTCCGTATTTCACAGGGCTGCTGCTGTTGTGGTGGTAAATCTGATGCCGCCAAGGCACTCGGATGCATCGACCCGTGGAAGGCTGCAAGCAGAGTCTGCCTCCCAGTGAAGCACAGGTCTCTGTCCCAGAGGCGGCTGCTCTTTGCTGGCTGGACACACGGACAAGCTTGTGAAGCACGCCAGGTCCCTTTGAGATGAGTGCCAAACCACGGTGAGTGCCAAAAACTGTGGATGGGGAAATGATGACAGGTTTCCTGAGATGATGGTATACAGCAGCTCGGTCCCGTTGCGTGGAAAAAGACAGAGAGCAAAACCTAACAATAGGTAGAAGGCCTTAAACTTCTTCAGAGAGTAAGAGCCCCACTCTCTACCACTCACAACAAAATAATCACAAATGCAGAATGAAAAAGAAAAAGATCAAATGATGAGGTAGTATTTGCTTTTTATTCCTGTTCCCAAAGTAAATGTTTATCTTTATCCACACACAAATCTGAGGTGCCTGCACAGATTTTAAAGTCCAATATATCCAACACTAGTCGTCATCTAAAGCTGTAGCCAAGCACGTAGGCAGAAAAGCTAAATGGATGCAAAAAAAGAGGAAGGGGAAAGGGGAAAAGTAAACCTTACTGAGATTTCTGTGAACTTGATTATATATCAGAGAAAAGAAACAGCAGGAGTGGTGCTGTTTTATTTTCACTCTGATGATAGTACAAGAGGAAGAAATAATACCCTGCAAAGGTCACTCTTATCCTGTTCATCTGTGACAAGCTGATAATCTGGGATCTCAGAAAACTTTCTTTAAAAATCTTCACGGACGTGCTCTTATCAAAAGGATTAAAGTTTAATACATACCAGCAGATGCAACCGATTCGAGCATCTGCTAATCAGAGCAGCGTCAGTTTGCTGCATGAGCCGGCTGGAGCTGATGAGCACACAGGAAGGTTTCCCCTTCTTGTGGAGAAGAAACAAATCCAAACATACATGAAGTCATCTGTTGGCTACGCCTCTCAGCCCCCATGTACACAGCTGAACATCCCTTCCCTGTGCACACTCCTCTGCCCACAGGCATGTAAGGGACAGCGTGACAGACGTGTCCTGCTCGCAGCCAGCACGCCTGCAGTGGTGCTCCTAGAAAGCTTCAACCTTGGGACCATTTCAAACACCTCCCACACAGGGTGGGAATGTCACTCTGCCTTTGTGGAGGGGAACTGCAGGAAGAAGAGTTTCCTGGATGTTCAGCCTTTGCTTCTTTCGTGCTGGGAGGAACCCAGTGAAATTCCTCCAGATGGGATGCTTCCTAAGTGATCCACTCGGATTTTCCAAACAGCACAAAGTCAACCTGCTGCAGCCAGACGCGGGAGCGCAGCTCTCAGAGGTGACCCCATCTATAAAACAGCCTGTGCAATTCCTGATGTCTGTGACTACAGCAAAAGTATCACAGCCCACTGAGAACACACCTCACCAGTAGCCCTGCAGTGAGCCTGCACAAGCCCTCCCAGTGTCACTATGAGCGTCAAGCTCACCAGTTTAACACCAGCCTGAGCACACCTCTATCACAAACTGTCACCCCTCTGTACTCACAGCAGCTATCCAAATCAGTGGTGAAATGGAAGCAACTTCATGGAAAGTTTTGTGTAGAACATATAGCTCTGGAGAACCTGGATGGTCCTACTAGAAGGTCACCAACACTTGTGGATGGACAGGGGTGGGGTGCTTCTCAGTTTCAGGAGAAGGGCTTATTCCCAACAAACCTTTCTGTCCCACAGCCAAAGAGATGAAAAAACCTACGAAAACCAAAATGCAACAACCTGAGCTGAACAAATACGGAGAGGCCCTTGCCACTGGGAAAGCACTGCCTGGCTACCACGCCATGCTGAGGACTCAGAAGCCTCTTTGGCAAAGCTCTACAGATGCCCACAGATCAGACATGTTCAGTCCAGCAAAAAGAGGCCTGGGAACTTTTATTTACCTCAAATATCATATCTGAAGACAGCAGGAGCTAAGCCACTGATTTCAGCCCAAATTGCATCGAAAAAGACTCAACACTATTCTGACTACCTGAAACAGTCAAATCCCACTGAGTCCCGAAACTGAGGAACCACAAACTCTGTCAGAGAGACTAAGAAGAGGGAATTAATTTTGAACCCACCAAAACAATTTTAATCTGCTTCTACACTAAAATTTCTTTCTTAAAAGAAAGAAAAAGCATTCCAGACAACAAGTGGGATGCTAGCAAATACTCCAGGGACAGCATGTGCCAAATCTGTTTGGTGTGTACCAAGCCAGGAAGTCATCCTCAGGTGAGTAACAGGAACAAGGACACTGGACTCGCAGATTTGCACGGGCTGTTTTGAATACAGACCCAGCGATGTTTTTCACAGAGCCCATATGTCAATCCCACAAACCAAACCAAGAGTAATCATAAGGCTCTTTTTCGATGCTGGTGGAATATGCTGCTCTTTGCTGAGTAGGAGGTTTTATTCATGGTTGGGGATAGAGCTCCAAGTAAACAAAGATAAAACACCTGAACTCTTAGCTGTGCACTCCTGGCACAGCTATAAGTGAGGCACTAAAATTAGAAATGCACATGGAAGAGTGCTCCTAGGAGTCTTCAGCGCTCAACATTCTGCCTTGTTTCGTGGTTTGCCATCCTGCAGCTGAAACTGTTCAATCCTGTCCCATCACTCTGCAAGAAAATATGTCCACTGCCTGCTCACTGCTTTTGTTATCCCCAACTGGTTGTCGAAAGAAGTGATGGAATAACAATCAATGCTGTCAAACATTTAAATCCCTTCTAAATTCCAGTCATTAGAAGAAATTATTTCCCAGTATGTTTTTAAACTTAATGAAAATGTATCACTGATTTTTTAATTGAATTCTAATTTTTTCTTGTTCTGCAGCTCACATGGAGAATGAGCTGCTTTTCCTTCAAAATATTACTCACTTAGGCTGACGTGTTGGATAATGGCAGATGTCTAGTACCCAGGGCAACAATACAGAGGCAGGAACATAGACACGAATCCTCAGACACCTCACCTAACTCTGCCTCCATTTTCCCCATCTGTTAGATGAAAACATGATTTCTTTCTCTCTCGTTATTTGTACAACCACATCACCTAAAGGCCTTCAGCCCAGATCAAGGTTTCGTTTTGCTGGATGTCATGTACATGGGTAGTAAAGAGGAAAATCACATTGAAAAGGTTGCCAAGCTACAAGGACAGAAGAGATTTTGAGAGGAAGTAGAGTCTGCTATGTTCAAGGTCATTTAGCACAGTGGTTGTAGCTGGGAATGAAAGAGGTCTCCAGAGTGCCATACCAGTCTCCTCTGGATCAAGCTGCCTCTGACAGCTGTACACAAGTAGATTTGATCTTGACCATCAAAGCACGGGGCTCTTTTGCTATCTGAATACTCCATAATTTTAGCCAGTCAGTATTTGCTTTTACAAAAAGGCTAATTACCCTTGGACCAGGTACACCTTACTACCTAGTACACCTCCCACAAAGTTCAATTTTGCCCAACAAACAAGCTGTTGGGAATCCAGGAGGAAACTCAAGAGTTTCAGAAGGTAGGTGTCCAATTCCAGACAAAGCAATCAGCATTCAATACATAATTCACAGCAGGGAGAAAAAATCCTGAGCTTTTGTATGCTGCTATTTCCAGTATTTCATTTTCACAGTCCCTGCTGGAAGCCCTCTCTCTAGAGTCCCAAAGTTTTCTTGTTTTTAAAAAACTGAAACATTTATTTTATGGACTGAAATTTGTCTGGGGTTTTGTTTTTTTTATTATTATTTGTTTGCTTCTTTGTTTGTTTGGTTTTGTTTTGTGGGTTTGGGGTTTGTTTTTTTTTTTGCATAAGGCCTTGCTACAGTCATCTCCTATGCAAGGATTTAAGCAGAGGTAAAATATGGGGGAATGCCCTATAATAGAGGAGCCAGATGACCACAGCATTCAGCTGAACCCCAGTCAGGGTTCAACCAATTTAGGAACTGCACTTGTATCCATTATTAAAGGTGCATAGTTATACAACTAAGTGCCTTGTCTAAACAACCTTCTTTTACTCCTGTAAGGCATAGCAGGTTCTCTTCACCCTGAACTTTCCAATGGATTACTGCAATTTAAAAGCTGTAGTATGTAAATAGGAAACCCAATGCAGCTACACAAGAGGAGCTCTGTACTTTACTCATCACACTAGCATTTCTAAACTTAACCAAACAGGAGGAAAATATTAATTAGATTTTTTCATAATGCATCTGCAGTTCTTCAAACAATACCTAAGGCAAGCTCATCTATTAACATGCCACTGCAGTTATGGTAATTTTGAGATTATGTCGCTCTCATTCTCCGTTTCAATTCACTGCACCAGCTCCAGATGAACTGTGGAAACACCATCTCTCCTACACCACCGCACATGACAGCAAGTGTCCTTAGATATTGCTGTGTTGCAGCTAAAGATGATTTAGTCTTTTGACACATGGGATTTTGAAAGACAAAGATATAGCATCTATATCACTTTTGACTGCTTCTGTGACTCAGTCAGAGAGACTCAGGCTTGCAAGTCACGGGCTTTGTCTGGGGATGTGGTCATGGTGAGCAAAAGCTGCTTCTCACCTGCATGTTGCTGATGGCCAATAAGAAAAAACTATCGATGCCTAGAAAACCTCTCCTGCTGCACTCTGAACATCTGCCTTGAGACAGACATGAACTAACCAGAAATGAAGCCTGACAGAATCTCTCGCTTTGAGGTTCGGCAACGTCAGGGTTAACTCACACTGGGGTACCAGACTCACAGAAGGACCTGTTCCCACCCAGCCTGCTGCTAAGGGGAGGAAAAATCTGTTCTGCTCCGTAAAGGATCCATGTTGAGAAAATGCTTTTCAAACTTACCACTTTAGAGGAGAGGGTAACACAGCTCTTTAGGACATCAGCATCCTATCACCTCTGCCCGAGGCACGGGAAACAGCCAACAGGACCTGGATGACTTTCCAGCCCAGTCACCTTGAACTGGGCAGGACCACCAGGTACTAGGAGGGTGCTGCTGATCACACGCATGAAAAATCTCTCCCTGGCTTCTATCAGCAGTGGTCAATTTTTGTTTGTGGCAATGTGCTCATCACCTGCCTGGTGCACAAGAGTGTTGTCAGAGTGATGCCCAGGCAGAATCACAGAATGGCTAGAGTTGGAAGTGACTCCCAGAGGTCATCTAGTCCAACCCCCCTGCAAGAAGCAGGGACACCCTCAACTAGTTCAGGTATAAACCCCTGTGCTTCAGAGGCACATCCCAGGGCACTGTGTCTCACCACAATCCTGAAGCCCTACCAAGGATCTAAAGAGCTTCCCTCTGTGTAACTTTATGCCAATGGGTAGGGCAGGTTAAATAAACTGCTTGTCATTATCACGCTATCTCTCCTACTCCAGTGAGAGAGGACTATTTTACAGCTTAGTTTATGTTGCTTTAAAACTATTTCGAAGATAAAAAAGAAACCTAACAATAACATTTCTCTTATTCCAAGAGTGTCCCCAAGGGCAAGGTATACCTGTAAAATTATTATAATGCTTTAACCGCGTAAGGACAACTGGAAACGTCTTCTCTGAAAACAAGTCGTAACTCTATTTTCCTATCTGCAGCCATTATCCTGATAAATTTGGGAAGGTCAGCTAAGGTGTAATCCAATAAATGTGCTGATGTTCTGAGTAAGTACCTCACAATTTGCAGCCTAATCTATTATCCTACTATAAGACCATCAAATGACTCACCAGTTTTAATACTTAGTACAGATCAAACAAAGGAAAATATCAAAGCTTTACGCTCTAGTTCCACCTTTCAAGGACTTGTTTGAGTACTCTTTAATTACAGCAGATGATACATTCAACTCTGGCTTTTCTTTCCCTAACAGTTATGGTTAGAAGTTGCTGTAGTTATACTTTTCATGGGACATCATTATGTTAACCAATAAATCCTGAAAAGTCTGATAAACTGAACAAAGAAAGTTGGGATTTGGTGCCAGGGATTAAATTCAGCTGCCTCTGCCCGCTGGACCACACGGAGTTATTGTAATGCACCAGGGAGCAGCAGTACCCTGTCACTGCTGGGTACGGGGGACAAGTCTTCAGAGCCCTGACCTGAACTGTGGGCAAAAAGCCACGGCACACACTGATCTATTCAGAGAACACCAGCTCCCAAAGGAAGAAGCATCTGGAGAGAGTCAGCAGTACTGTCTGCAAACTGCAACTGCTCAGCAAAGTGGTTACAGAAGTTACATGTCTTCTAGTGGAGCCAACCACAGGCACTGCCAAGGAAAATCATAGAATCATAGAATCATAGAATTTTTAAGGCTGGAAATGACCCCTAAGATCATCCAGTCCAACCATTAACCTACCGCCACCAAGTCTACCCTTAGACCATGTCCTCAAGCACTGCATCTACCCGTNTCTCCCCTCAGTCCCCTCTTTTCCAAACTAAACCCCCCCAGCTCCCTCAGCCGCTCCTCGTAGGGCCTGTTCTCCAGACCCTTCACCATCCTCGTTGCCCTAAAATGGTGAGTACAAACCTCTCCTAGTTAACTCTCCCAGAGCTTCAACAGCATAAAGCATTCCCAGGAACAGTGTGCATTTGTATGTGCTTGGCTCATGCAGACAAAATGAGCGCAGGTTATTTGACACAATGCCTCAGCGCTATCACTGTTAAAACTTGTCTCATTTATCGCAACAAGAAAAACCCACTGGGAAAAGGACCAAACTGTATATGGTTTATGTTGTTGCTCTTTTTGACTGACTAACCCAAATCAGATTGTTTTTCCAGGACAGGTCTGTAAGTTTATGCAAGAACTGTGTACGTGCTGCTAGAATGAAAGAAGGGTTTACCAGGAGGTCCCTGCAGAAGGGTTGAAAACCACACAGGCCACCATGCCAGAGCATTTGTGTGCAGACACTTTCAAAAGTCTGCAAATCTGATTTAACTCCGTTTTTGCTAAGTTCATATATTTAAACAGGAGCAAATCTAAACCAACTCTGATCACTATTTCAGTTCTGCTCCAAAGGTATCGCTTCTCCATTACTCTAAACAGAAGTAACAATGAAAAGAACCAAAAAAGCCCCAAACTAAAGAGATGGCCTATTGGATAATGGGTGTGCACCCCATCACTCAATTTTCCCTCTAATTCTTCTGACTTTTGGTGGTTTATTTAGGGCTGACATTGGTAAGACAAACACAACATACACACATTGCTACCTACAGACCCATACACATATAAGAAATGAGACCAGACCAGCCATAAGACTAGGAAGTGAAGGCACTGTGCAGCTGGACACAAACATACCAGGGACAATTTCAAAGATCTCAAGAATCACCCCTTTTACAGTGCCACTGGGGTGTCACCGCTTCTTCTGTTAAACAGACGACATCTTACCAGAACTTAAATAGCTCCACTCAAGAACTACCTTAGATGAGTGACAAAAATTAGCTAAGCTGCTGTCACCCCTGCAGTCCTCGTCTAGACACAGCAGAGTAAGTGCGAATTCCAGTCTGCCTTGCTGGGCTACAGCCACCCTGACAGCTGAACTACGATCCAAGCCACTTCGTCGCCACTGATTAGACAACAAAAACAAAAGAAAACAACTTGAGACACGGATATCTGGATTATTCTGGCAGCATGACAGATAAAAGTTAGCAAAACAGAAAAACAAGAAGAAAATCCAAGTGTAAAGTACTTGAGAACTGAACAGGTTTTAATTCATGAGCTATTGTTGGTGGAAAGTGGAGGCAAATGAAATGCCATTTTGTGCAAGGATTTTTCTAGCAATCTCCATAGCAATCTAACGATTGGGACAGAGGCCCTTCGCTCAGAGATACAGCAGCTTTTGATCCGGTGCCCCCTTCAGAGCAGCTGCGCCCTTCTCCCCACTGACAGCCACATCTGGATGCTATCAGGAGGAGCTGGCATGCCCGCTCACAACAAATACCGAGCGGTTAGCAAATTGACTCCAGCAGTTGATGCTGGCCACTTGCCCCCTGTTTATGCAGTGTGCCACTAACCTGTTGAGTCCGAGGTTTGTATGGAGAGCTGCTCTCTAGGTCAGCCAGGATGCTGGTCAGAGAGTCGATTTCTGCATCTAAACTGGACCGTCTCTCCTCAAGCGTCTTGCCACCAGGATTCACCTTAAAGAGGAAAGAAAAGTTCCTGTTATTCAAACCACTTGGTCTGGCACATGGTTTCTTGCTGTCCTCATACAGCTGCTACCATGCCCAGCAATAATTCTCGGGTTGCAGGCACAATCATGCTGAAATGCTACAGATCTCTCCCAGAACCAGGAGTAAACTTCAGTCTCACAAGGATTTAAGCTGATGCTGGGGTTTTTCTTCATATACTTCCCACAGGGTCCATTGTGTTAAACTGACTTGGAGGATTGTGCAACTTGATACGCAACCTGCTGCTGAGGTGAAGAGGCAGGACAACCCGCACTACACTATTGTAGAAGGATGCCTGGCTGGACAGCCAGAGCTGGGGACAGACAGGCTTGGAGCATCTGGATCCTGAGAGCATCTCCTCCTGCCATGTTCCCATCCCAGGCAAAGCATAAGCAGAGCAGAGCTGCAAGCCATAGTGGTCAGAGACTGGCCACCTGCACCTTTGTTATTTTAAATCAATTTCAGGCAGCTGCACCTGTCTGAATCTACATACCTTCACAGTATCTATCTAAAACCGAGCTACTTCAAGGAGGAGTGAAACTTTCAATTAGTTTCTTGCAGATTCAAGGTGAAGGGCATGATTTGCAATAAGCAGTCACAAAAATAACATAAACATGGTCATTGTGAAAAGGGCTATTACACAGGAAAGGCCATGCCCAGAGCGAATACCAACCTACAGTCAGGACCCTTTCTGATTCAATACATCTTGCCTTCTCTCTGCTTTCAAAACAGCCCAGCCCCACTTGTACCCAGGCTAGCAGGGATGCTCACTCATAAGGGAAGAGACGTGAACTTTCACATCACCACCTACTTCCAAAAGTAAACCCCAGGTCTCAGCACTGCAGGAGCGATCCCCAAGCCGCTGTTCAAGGGCTGATCTGCAATCCCTGCCAGAATATGCATTTTAAAAGAGTATTCACACACTTTGTTATTGAAAAATCAACCTAGTCCAAAACCTCTGGGAAGGACCTCTGTGCCATACAGTGGAACCTCCAAGCAGCGCACGAAGGCAGGTACAAGCTAGGAAACATCTCTCTCCTCAATGTTTTCAGTGCTTTGGAATTGAGGCAGTTCCAGGAGGACTGAGAAGTTCAAGGAAACCATCTGGGGATCCCTATCAACATAGGCACCAGGAGCTGGTCCCAGTGAGCCAGCCGACATTGAGGGCATGCGCAGAAACTGAAGTTCTCGAGTCAAGTGAAATATTACACATTGAAAGTCTTTTCTCAACCTGAGTCACAGTCAATATTTTTCTTCTGTCCTTCCATGTCTGACTTATCTGCAAATCCCCCAGACAGAGCCTCTCCGCATACATGCGACTACAGAGCTCGGTGCAGAAGAGCTCGTTTACAGCTTGACTGCTACGATAATAAAAATACTAAAGAATTACCTAACAACGCACCTAATTTCAACTATAAAGCCTGTTCAGAGCATATCAGCATCTCCCTGCTGACAATCCAGCTCTGTTTGCCTTCAACTCTCACCAAGTTACTTCGATTTTCCAAGCCAAAAATTCTCCTTTCCCTTTGGCTCGCTGGCTGTTCCAGATAGTTTTTATTTCAATTTCATTTCAGGAGCATTCGATCATTACCTGCTCTACAGAACTCCCCAGTCATCAATCTGACACATAAATGGCAAGTTGGTCAAAGAAAGACAGACTATGCAAAGCAGGAGGGATGTGATCTGCCAAGCTTATACGTGCCGGAGCATTCATTAGTTCCTAATGATTATTAAATCTTACTGGATTACAATAAATTTGGCTTGACTAACAAGAGAATGGAAGCTCCAGTGTTCTTTATGCAAGAACACGTAATTTAAAAGGCTGAGAGTCAGGATAGAAACTACTTGCAAACTCAGTTCCTCTTGCCTGTTTTTATTATAGAGACAAAGTTTTTCCAGCCAAACTATTGTTCAAAAAAAAGAAAAAAAAAACTTTTCACAGGAATTACCCCAGGCTGTTACTCCTGTCTAGCTGGAGGCACCTGGATTTTTAAATCTGCAGAAGTATTATTTCCTTTCCACTGTTAGTGCACTTCATGGCTCTTGGTTGGTTTTTCTCCATCCTGTAGTTGTTGGCCTATAACTACAGGGCAGTCACAGGCTTCCCAAACACAAAAACCGTGATTGCTCCACTCCACAGAATTTTTAAGTAGCCAAAAATCACTCTGGAAAGGGGTGGAGATGCAAAGGGCACCCCAGGCCCAAACATTTGAGGTGACAACTCAAAACAATGGCAGACACAGGAATAAAACTGGAGCCCACACATGGCCTGTTTGGTACCCTGGCCCTGGAGAGGAGGAATGGTGGCACATGAGAAGATCATCCGATTTCATTTCAGCTTCTTAGCATTTCTGGGCCATATTATTCCCAGGTTCTCATTCCCCAGAACAATTATGCAATAGCTGACTAGCAAACGCTGCAGAACAAGTTGTAAGGTTGTAAAAGTTAAATGTCCTTAGGAAACCTAGAAAAATAAAATAGAATAGTGTGGAAGCATCTCTATTGATTCTGGGATCTGCAAAAGATTTATTTATTCAATTAAAACATAATCAACATAGATTAAGAGCCCAAACCTGCAAATGCTGGAGCACAATGCAGGATGACAGTGCCAACAAATAATGCTACCGATGTTTGCAAGGGCCTATTGGGACAGGACTGGACTTTAAGTACATTTAAGAAATGGTAATCCTCACAAAGACAGGTTCCTTCTTGCTCTCTCTTCCCCATCTCCACAAACCTCACAGTTTTCTCCCTACAGCGACCCAGATTTGACCAAGGGATTTGCTGCATGTGGAAACAGGAGAAGAATTTGCAACGCTGACTTTAGCAAGTGAGGGTTAAGTCATTTCTCTTCTCATGCTCTTCATCATGACATTGCTATAAAAGTTTTATGATTCTGCTCTGGAACAAAACCCGAGCACCAGGTCCCAAGGCACAACAGGTTCGCACAGACACGGCTCTGCCCCGAGGAACCCAGACAAGTTAAGCCCACGACCTCGCAGATACAACCACCGGAACCAGAAAGAACTGCTACTTCTATTTCTGTCTGGATTTATGGCGTTGCTGCAGACATGTCGCTTGTGCACCCTCCCTTCCAGCCAGCAGAATATGGAAAAACGGGTTTAAAAAGAAAAAGGATGCTATCTTTGGCCTGGCCAACGTGAGTTCGACAAAAAGCAAACATTAACCAACCCAGTCCAACAAATTACTCATGCCAGAGACTATCCACTCACGTGAACTTCTGCAACGCCTACACTCCTATCCCCTGGCTCAGTCCCTGCTGCGAGGCAAGAGAGAGAAAAACAGCAGAGAGCTTCACTGCTTGGCTTGTCTGTCCGCCCCTGAACTCCTGGTGTGCAGCTCCGAGCAGCTGCGGTGGCAATCCGCTCCTGAGCCCCATCAGCCCACCGTGTTTGGATGAAAACTGCCTTGAGTTTTACTAGTCCTACCACCCAACACTAGTTAGTACCACAGGTCCCCCCGCACCTCCCCAAGTGACATTTGTTACAGAACATGCAGTGCAGAGCACAACCTAGGGCCTCACTGTGCTCAAAAGGCCCTAAGACTCTCCATCAAGCTAGAAGACATGCAAAGCACAATGACGTCCCTGGATGCCACCTTTCCCTGGAACCTAGATCACCTCTTCTTATCACAATTTGCAGGTCACAGCAAAGAAACAAGAATGCTTCTCATTTGTCCATGCCAGCTCCTTGCAATGTACTCCAAGAGAAGGATCTGGCATCCATATATCCTTCCTAGCTACTGCTCCAAATTCTCTTCCCTGACCAGACCCAGTCACCTCTCTTCTCCCTTCTCTCCATGTCATGCTTGCTGCAATCAGTCATCAGTCCTTGGGATGAAAGATGCAATGTGGTCAGGGCTGTCAGGCTGACAGGAGATCATGTTGATGCTGTTGTTGGAAGGTGGCTTTGCAGTAGCAACTTACTGACTTACATGGACAGGGGTTTGGAAGTGACTCCTGAGCCCAGGGGGTATTTTCTTCCAAAGCAACTCAACAGCCAAGCTCCTGAATGCTTTCAGAGCATCAGGACTTTGCTCACCACTGTTCCATTTTCCAGCATCCAGACCCACCTTCTCCCCATCCACCTTAGCCTTGCTGAATTCTTCCCTAAAGTAGGTTGAGCTGAGTGCATTTCAAGAGTGTTGTGGCCGGGTCATCCTCTGAGCTATGCCCCAAGAACATGGGCTGTACCTACTGGAGAATGCAATGCTGTGACATAGGTACAGACACGTCCAAGATAGCAGAGCTGCAGACAGACACGCAGCCTTCCTCGCAGCATGATCTCATGGCACACTGTGCTATCACAAGTCACTGATAACCTCAGAACTCAGAAGTGAAAGAATGAAGGTTAACACCATGGATATTAAGAAAGGTTATAGCTAATGACTTGGAACAAATGGGCTGCCCCCCCACCCCCTCCAGCGCCCTCTGCTCCTGGTACATTGGTTTTTCCTTGGAGATCAAGGTAGCTGGGGAGTTTTCTTTGGGCTGCAACAGGTCAACTCTGCAAGAATGGGGAAAAGCAGCCAGCAGAAAAGCCCTTTCAGTAAAACATTAACGGAAAAGAAGTACTAAAGTAACAAGAGAAGGAAGGACGAGGAGAGTTTAGGCAAATCAGGGGTTATGAGAAGGTAGATAGTAAATAAGGACTTTTATTCTGAAAGACCATTATATTTTTCTCCAGTAAATGTGACTGAGCCACAGATGAGGTGGCAGAACTGATAGACTGAGAACCAATGCCTGCACCCACAGCAGCCACCTGCCACACTCTGCAGACTGCTGAAATCCTCTAGTAGGCACTGAGGTGGTAGGAAGAGTAAATGAAACAGCTATCTAAACAAGGAGTTACCATCTTTCTACTCCATGGCCTCAGGCACTGGGCTTAGACAGAGCCGCAGACAGAAAAAGAAAGATGGGGCTTTTATTTCCCATTTTAGCTTGGGGCACGCGGGGGAGAGGAGGGAAAGATGTTTGAAGTCGATGGCATTCACTATACATACAAGAAGAGACTGTGAAATATGTTAACCAGGAAGAAGAAGTGATTCAGTCTTGATATACTTCAGCCTGGGGTTGAAGTTCAAATTTTCTCTTTTTTTCTGTTTTTTTTTCCTTTGCACTTTCTCCAACAATGCAACTGCCAGAGGCAGGATCCTTTTCAGGCACACACCCTTGGTACCTCATCTCCCTCCCTGTAGAATCTTCCAGTCTCCTTTATGAGTTCTCAAAAGCCATCTAAAGTGCAAAAAAGACACTGCAGTGGCAAAAGATGTGTCCTCAAGAGCATCTATCAGGAAAACGAGGCACCCTAAAGATAAGCTGCTGTGTCTATTCTCCCCTGAGCCTAAAGACAAGTGCAAACATCTTTCAAATCCCCTGGTGTTAATTGAAACAGTCCCAAGAAGCAGCCCCACTAGCCAGGCACGTGGAGACTCGAGCTGACTGCAGCATTTGGGGCAAGGGGTCTCAGATGCTTGGCTGATGCCTAATCACCATTCCAGACACTAAGGAGGGGCTGGAAAAGCAGTCCTGCCCTTTAAAAACAGAAAGATTGAGTCTTTTGAAACAAATCCGAAATGATGGAAGATTTCAGCAGATGTGACCACAGTGATTTCACCAGACGTGATTGTATCAAGGATCTAATAGAAAAGAACTTCCCTGCTGTTCCATCAGGCTGAAGCCAGACCTGAAATATCCTTTTTAGTCTTTTGATGACATCAAGGATAAAAGCCAAAGGGAAGTTAGGTTTTGATTTATTTTTTTCCCCTTTCTTTTTTTTTCAGGCATGGAATAGTTTTACCTGGTTTGTGTTGCTGGATATCAGCTGGACCAAAGGAAAACACTTCAAAAGTTTGAAGTGGGCTGTTCAAAGGCATTGTTCAGGGCCTCTTGGACCCCGCTGCCATTTAACTGAGCAACATATTTCTACAACTCTCTCTGCTTTTGAAAATCTTCCTGTAAGGAGGTGGGTGAGGCTACCGGGAACAGGAGTCAAATGAGGCAGGGGACAATCATAAACTAACCCTCAGCCTACTTTACTGCCTCAAAATGGCCAATAAATGTGCCAAATGCCTCCCCGGCAAAGTTCACGGCAGCATCTGTGCCACACCAAACAGCAGGAGATGTGGCAGGATAAAGGGGGTGAAGGGGGCTGCCCTCCTGAGGGCCAGGCTCAGCTCTACTCCCAGACCTATGGTACAGGAACCCACAGACCCATATGCAATTTCTCCACCCATGTAAAATGCAAACAAAGGGTATCCCAGGATTACTTATCTGTGAAGCAACAAGGTGGTGTAAAGAACTGCACGGGCTTAGAGCTGGGGCAAACGAACAAGCAGATAAAGACAAGTTATTTACTAAGCATTGCTAGGAGACATCTTGCAAAACCTTAACAACCAGTTTATAAACTCAATGTGGTGTAGGAGGCTTATAAAAAGGACAAACAATATATATATATATATATATTTAAATACAGAAC
>VXBZ01007182.1:899067-1065109 GCA_013399135.1 Heliornis fulica
ATATTTTTAAATACAGAACAAAAGAGAAAGCAAGTAACAGAAGAAAAAAATAAGAAATGAGAAGGGTTCAGACTCAAAATAAAGAAAAGGAGATAGGCATTTCATCCTACAACATGCTGCTAAGCTTCAGAGCTGCTCTGCTGAAGGATGCTGTGGTTGCTATGAGTTTATATTGACTTCAGAAGCAGCTAGAGAAGCACGTGGAAGAAAACTCCATAAAAATATATTTAATAAAACCAACTCTGTCCTTCCCCTTTTACATTTTTCTCCAGACACCCACTACTGACCACCAGTGATCTGATTTAGCTCTATACAGACCTTGAGATGAAGCCTCCACTTCTATTTCCTATCTGCCAGCTGGCACCAGCCAGGAGTCACTCCTGACGGTGGGGGTACTTGTCAGTCTCTACAGGTTAATAACTGACCATCACCTTAGTGCCAAGGCTTGGACCAACACCTGGAAGCACACTTCTTCCCTTCTGTAGCCGAGACAACAGCAACCATGGCTGGCTGCACTCATCCTCCTGGGACACATACGTAAAAGACAGCAAAGACTTTGAGGCAGTTATGAACCTGTATGACAATAAAGATTTGTATTTCTCCAGAGATCAGTGTGGCAGGCACTGCTCATGCACAACAGTTAGGAAACATCCCTGTCCCAAGGAGCTTATTGTCAACTGGATGCCACTCCTGAGAAGGGTAGAAAGGTAAGGAGTGATGTGCTGCAACTCAGTTGGCTACCAGATGAAGACACCAATTCACCAGGCCAACCCAGCTCCTTAATAGACATTTCATTCTCTGCATCTGCTCTCTCAGCCCTGACAAGACACACTAGAAGACACAAACTGTCATCTAAGCTCCAGCTGCAATTTCACAGCAGCATGGTCCTGACTTCAAATAAGAGGGCTGGATCCTAGCAGCCACCATGCCAAGCTCTGGTTTGGGGGCTGGTGGCCCTTCTTAATAAACCTTTTATGCATCCTGAAAGCAACCCTAACCTAGAGACAGGCACCTTGGCCTGACTCAGGCAGGGTGCCACCAGTGCAGATGGTCAACTGTAACAGCAAGGCCCAGGACTGCATTCCCTTCCAAACAGCTCGTGCCTCTAAAGCTGGAGAGAAGCTTCTCCCACAAAAACCGATGGTTTGTCCAGACTTCTCAAGACCACAGGAAGATGATTTGATCCCGGACATCAACAGATGAGTACAAACGAGCATAAGGATGAAGATTCCTCATGGAGATTTACCCAACAGGTTCCTGCTCAAAGAACTAGGTCCATGGCCAGCAGCCAGTGACCCCAGTGGCTATGATGGGACACAGACAATAGCCCATGAAGAGATGTGTAACATTCCATGTCCCACTGCTGCCCATAAGAACAACAGAAGGCAATTATGCAACTGGAGTAAAGGGGATGCAGCAAATAGGTCAATAGGACAGCAAAGGAAGAAGAAAATAATAATAATGCTAATAAAAGAATATACAAAGCTTGTGATACACAGTGCAATTTGCTCATCACCTGGAGCCCAACAGCCAGCCCATCCCTAAGCAGTGACCCCCTCTCATACACTGGGCATGACATCATATGGTATGAAATATCCCTTTGGCTAGTTTGGGTCAGCTGTCCTTGCTGTGCTGTCCTTGCAAAAATTAACTCTATCTCAGCTAGGACAGCACTAAACAAGTGCTGTCAATTGCAACCTGAGTGTGTGCTTGCAGATGCCCCAAAGCTGAAGATGACAACACAGAAGTCCTGTGCTGTACCCTCAGCTCCCATCTGCTCTGCTCCAGGATGGTGTTTCCCAGTGCCCTGCTCCTCACATCACAGGCTGACACCTCTACCTTAGGCAACTAACCTGTACCAAGCTTTTCACGGCTGCATTTTGCTCATGGAAGGAAGTTCTGGAGATTTCAAGGATGGCTATAAAGGGTTTTCAAAATTGCAGTGCCATCGAGACACAGCAAAACAGCAAGTGTCATTTAGTCAACTGGAGGATCTTTGTACTTTGGGCCAGCTAGTACATTGTGAAGAGGCACTGAGATCCTCAAGCACATGAAAGCAACAGGATGGATTTGATAAGGAACAGTTGGGGGATGAAGAGAGAGGAGGAGTCCCACAAGCTGACATCTGCCAGAGCAGCAGACCCGACAGTCCTGATAGTTTACTTAACATGTCTGATCAAAAGCTTTGGGAGTCTTGTCTGTGTTAAGTGCTACCAGATGCAAAATCAGCAGCAAGATGAGAGTGTATTAGCAAACTAAGGAGGCGCATAAAGTTATTTGAAAACTGAATGGGGAAGATGGGGAGAGAAGGAGGAGTATAAAACCAGTTTATTTTTCCATTAAGGCAATTTAATATTCTCCTGGTGGAGTTACAATCACTCGTCCTTGGGAATTAAATTGAATTAGTGAAATGTTCCTGTTCATCAGCAGAATATACAATATAAAATGGAATATATCCGTTTTTTCTTTATGCCTTCTGTGGGACAGCGCTACCTCTCTGTTCACGGGGCAAGAACAGCTGGCCACGAAATCCCTTTGACCCAGCATGACTTTCACCAACTTCAACTTTACAGCAGCAGGGAATATATCATTTTTCTTTTAATTAATGCAATTACATTAGGGCTCATTATTGATAATTATGGTGACTATTAAAAGTTTCCCCTTTCTTTGCCCACTCCCCCGTCAACTTAAAATCTGCTCCAATATCGTCACAAATTAATGTTTAATTAGCTATCAAGCAGAGCTGATGTTCCCCACAGAGTATTGCTGCTTGCAGAAAAACTGAGAACTAAGAGGAGATATCGGATATTTCATCATCTGCCTCCAAGGGGAACCATAACCAAAGAGTAACCAATTACCCCAATACAGTTGCAAAGTTTAATCAATGTAGAAACCAAATAGCTCATTAAGTGTCTGCTGCAATAAAGGAAGACCTTCCCACTGATTCATACAATGTGAAAGTTACATCTAAACCAGATCCCATGTTGATGTCCAAGACCAAAGACTCCCTTCACCTCCACATCCTGGACAAGTTGTGATCTTCCTCTTTCTCTTCCTGGCATAAGAAAAGAGGAAAGTAAAGGATGCCTCCAACGGCACAGGACGTGTCTGACAAGCCATGAATTACACACGCCTACACACAGGGTAAGCTGTCACATCCAGCCCCCCAACTCAGGATTTATATTCATGGGAGAAAACCACACCAAACACCAGCTCCTGCCTGGTGCCGTGCCATCCTGGAGCAAGGAAAGTGCAGAGCTGATGATGATTTTACTCCTTTCAACACTTCTGGTAAGTCTGGCTGAAAGACCGTGTCCAGTATGGAAGGCAGAGACACTCTAGAAAAGCAGAAACAGGTGACAAGGAGACACAGAGAGAGCTCACTTGGTTTCACTTGGGAAGGATACTGAGTATCTTGGTATCAATACCTAAATAGCTTCACAGAAAGAAAATGCCAGATACCACAGATTGTCCAATCTAGCAAAACAGAAAAACACACAGCAGCTGGGGACCTGAAGCAGGGAAATTCTACTTAAAAATAACAGAGATATTCACTTATGTGTAATCCTGCAGATAATTAAACGCTAGAGCAAACTCCCAAGATTTCTCCATCTCTTGATGTCTGAGGATCAAGGCTGGATGCCTTTGGTCTCCTGGGGTGACTGGGTGAAGCTTTATGATCTGTGACACACAGGAGGGCACAGCTGAGGATTTTATGGCTCTGCCTGGCCCCCACATCGACAGAGGTGAGAAAGCAGCAGCACTGCCACGTTCATAAAGACCTACTGAAATTACTTTGTGTTTGTACCACTTTAACTGGAAATTAAATTTACATGAACAAACTCTATCCCACACAAGCCTGTATATTGTGACAGTTAAATGAAGAGCTTTTTAAAAGGGACACGTCTCAGGCAATTTTAATCAAAAAAGATAGGTTTTGTTAAAGCTACCAATTTCAGAAAATTAAGGTTGACTAAAACTGTCTTTAAAAACTCCTTTTGGAATTTAATCACATGTTGGAAACCCATATGCAGCTGCTCGTGTCACCTGCAAAAAGGCTGTATAAAACACAAGCATATGCTTAATTCTACACGTGTGCTCAAGTTCTATCAACTTTAATGAAGTTTAAGCACACAGTCAAGCTTCTCCGAGTTCGAGAAAGCATTCCTGAACACGAGCTTTGAAGCTATTAGGAAATCGCCACTGACAACAACAACAAAAAGTTGAATTAAAATTGGCCAGTCAATTTTCACAGCCTGAATAAGCTCCAAGTGCAGAAGTTAAACATATAACATACTTCTGAATTTGTTTGCTTGTTTTGCTGTAATAGGAAGGAGTGTGTGCCAAAACATTTGCAGGGATTCAAGAATCTCCCAGAGAGCCTGGCAACATGTCAGCAAAATGGATGTATAAAACTACATGAAAGTCAATGGCTTCGGTTTGGCTTCAGCAGAAATGAGTCATGGTAAAAATCTACTATATGTCTCTCAAAGCTGAGAAGAGCAAAACCCAGACTCCACCTCAGTCTGCACATTTTTGGGGTGGTTGAGGGCTGCAGCCCACGGGGCAAGCAAGCCTCAGCCCAACAGACCCCACATCTCTGATTCTCAGAGGGAAGTCCTTGCCTCCAAGAAGTCTGCAATCCCATTTTCCAAACCATCATGCCCACTTTTACCTTCCCATCCAGGCTGCCAGATGTGTGCCTGGTATTCCATTTGGCTGGATGACCATGCGTTTTCTTTTTTAACAACAACCTCCGTGTTTGGACACCTGACTTTCTACACATTTCCTATGTGAGAACCCCAGATGAAGAAAAAGGACATGAATGGCACAGAAAGCTGAACAACAAATAATCTGCACTGCCCAAAGACTGCCAAAAACTGAGCAGAGATAATTTCCAGTATGCAGATCCTTCCCAGATGAGCTCCACGGTTTATTTTGGTACTCCCCATATACAGATAAATACATGCAATTTGTTGGTTTTCAATAAGAAATCAGAAAACATGGTGTCCCCAGTACACATCAGGCCCCAGGAAAAATCTTTTAACTCTATTTCTGCTTAGGACAAATACAGCCACAGAACCAACACAGGCTTTACTCCTGCACAGAAGTAAATATCTGTGGCAAATATGAAGCTCACATGACCTCAGCAGTGACCAAATCCCACTCCCTACCACCAGCTCTGGAAGTGCTGATGCCTGAAGGCAAAGGACCACTCAGAAGTGGCATCTTTTGGGAACACAAAGGGGTACTGCAGGGCTGAACCAGCGTATCTGCAGAGCCACAGACAGGGAGAGGAATGGGGGAGCGAGCCAGGAGTGAGAGGAGCCAGGAGCGAGAGGAGTAACAGAGCTCAAGAGGAAGGCCAGACCTGGGATGTGACAAAACACAAGGCTGTTTCCATGGCAAGGGAGAGATGAGGAAACAAGGAGATGGAGAGTGAAGGAGCTGTAGCTCAGGACTGCTGTCTGAATGGAGTTTGTACAGCACCTCTGGCAGAGCTGTCACTTGTGGGCTCCAGCAACACTTGGAGTTGCTACCGCTTTCACAAACATTTCTATTTTACCTCTCACACCACTAAAACCCAACACCTTAAAAGCATCACATGATGTTTGCCAGATCCCCTTCCTTACCCGTTCTTTATGTGTTAAAGACAATCAATTGCATTTTCATCAGCAAACCAAAACTGAGAAAGGTAACTGTGATGAATGATCCTGCAAAGACTGGCAGAAGACACAGATAATCATGTCTGTCTTCCTGTCCTAGAATAAATTCCTCCAGCTCTGGCTACAACAACATTCCTCCTTCTACCACCTTTCAGCTTGCTCAGTCACTCTGCCACACACTCTTTGCAGAGGCAACATTTCCAGACAACAAAACCACCCATCATGGCAGCTGAGGATGTTTTTCACCAGCAATAGAATCTAAAAAACAGAGACAGGAACTTGCATTTGAGCCACTTCCATTCTTGGAGATGAGATGCTCTCACAACTTCTCCATATCCACACCTCATTACTGCCAGGCAAGATTCACATCAAAAATCAGATGAAGTGTGCCCTGCTCCTCTAACTACTCCAGGGCTGTAAAACTGACTTTAGAAAGACAACTGGATTCTTCAATCAGTCTATCTCTATTTCCTTTCATCTTGTTTTACCAAAGCTCTTTTTCTTTCAAAACATCAAAACCAAGATGGGAATCTGACTCTGTCTGCTCCATCATGTTCCAACTTACCACTATGCCCAAGTTGCATAGAAAGACTTTCTAAATCACATCTTCCAGTCCTAGCAACCTTCAGACAAAAGGTGTAATGATTTGTCTGCTACAATTTTTAGAATCCCTCCTTGCAACTGACAGTCTGTTTGTCTCAGTCTCACCACTGCATTACCGTTCCCTAATGTAACACAGGCTCCCCGGGATCTGGCACTGGTGCAACCGATCTTGCAAGTGATCTTTCCTAGGACCTGCTAGTCCAACAGAAGATTTGAATAGCACTCAGAAATGAGAATGGAACTATCTTCAATTCTGATCATGTTATCTCACTCTCTTCCATCACTCAGCTCACCTGCTTTGATGAGAGAATTCCCACATCTTCATTATCTTTTTATTTTGCCTTGGATACAATGATGTTTTTGCTTCTTTTTGTCACAGGCCAGTACTAGCTCTGACAGGAAAAAACCTGCCTTTTTTTTCTGCATGCTCTCCATGGCTTCCCTGTGATTCTGTGATTACATTCCACATTCATGTCCCTATTATCCATGGTGGATAATCCAGATTAACATCTCCACTGGTGCCAGGGAGCACTGCACTCCAGCACCGGCAGTGTGACAGTGCCCCATAAAGAGATGCACCCACATGGACCAGGAGGTTGCCCACCAGAGCAACCAAAGAGCAATCAAAGGCATAGGACTGGGGAACCACGGCCATGCTGTGTGGACACTGCCCTGTGTCTTAACCTGGGATGGTTTTAGCTTGATGATCTCTGAACATCACAACAAGCAACATCTCTGACCTTTCTGTCTCCTACCACAACTTTTTAGCTGGTCCCATACTCTTGTTTACATATGATCCATATTGGGCTTTTGCTTTCTTCTGCTCCCTCACCTCACCACCTGCTGTATGGTAGGTTATCAAAAGCCACTCTGTCCCCCCCTTCCAAAGAGTCTCCCAGCCTCAGTCACAACCCTCCTCCCAAAGACAACATGAGTGTGCACTAGTGCGGGTCCCGACACACCTGGCATGCTCGGTTACTAAATTCAACAACACAACAAATACATTAAATAACACAGTAATAAGCAGGAGGAAAATAATGAGCACAGTTAACTGTTTGGATCCTTGCTTCCTTTGCAGTCCTTGCGAGAGGTTTAGCTATTAAAGGCTGAGTTGCATTATAACATTGCCAAGATATTAATAGCCAGGCAGAGAGATGAATGGCAGGCTTACGCCGTACAATTAAAACTTTTCCAGTTTACCCTTTCAGTAAAATTTGTGGTTTATAATAAGCATCTTTGTCTATTCTGAAGAGAGTAAGGATTGGAAAGTTACATAGATGGGAACAGAGGTTCATTAAAGATTTAAAATAGAATGTGGTTTGGCATTGTAAAACAAACATGCGTATAAGATGGGTTGCATCAAGAGCTGCCTGAAAGAAATGCTCAGTGTTCCTCTTCTCTTGTGATCCTGTATCTACTGGTCATGCTTACCCACAGAAAGGGATAAAAAACCAGCAAGGACAAGATGTGAAAGCTTGTTCCCCAATAATGTGGAGGTCTGCTCCATACCCCACTTGTTATGCATTTCTTATACATATAGTGTGTGTGTATATATGCATACGAGAAAAACATACTTTTTATCTGTCGTACATCCAGACATATATCAATATACACACACTTTGTACTACTGATTTTTCTCACTTTAGTGCCTAGGAATCCCTATTACAGAGCAAACATATATTGACCTGTGGAGATCCAGTGAGCTTTCAAACATGCAGAGCGCATACATGTTATTTGTTCAAGCCTAATTCAGAGCACAGCACATTCCTGTCTCTCACAGAAGAAAGGAGACAGATCAAAAGCATTCCTGCAAAGCCAAGGTTTGAGTAAGAGGGTTAACATAACCAGGTAATTTATTTATACTGTTGGACACGGCTTCAATTTAGATAAGAGGCAGTTGCTTATCACATGGATTTTAATAAATCAGGTTAGGAGTCCCAGAAACCTGTAAGAGCTGAATCTCAAATGGCAAGTGATACACACAGACTGTGGGTTATTTACAGAGTCACCAGGAGCTGCTGCTCCTTGCCAGGAGCCACGCAGCCCGGCCGGCAGCAAGAGCCGTGCTGCGCATTACCCATGGTCCTTGCCAGCCAGCACCTACGCCCGGGCTGATAATCCCGATGATTAACAAAATCTAGCACTAGAGGGAGGCTGAACACATGTTCTGCTCTCTTTGGCCTTTTCAGCTTCTCCAAACGTTAAAAGGCAGGCGATTCGGAGCAAGCCCAGCACCCAGGCAGAGCCCAGCCACCACGCTGCGAGAGGGGGATGTGTTATTCAAGGCAGCACCCCCTTGTAGGCAAAAAATCACACTTCTTCCTTCCCAACTATTTGTCAATATGTGCATCCAAAATAAAAAAAAAATTAAAAAAGGAAAAAAATGAAGACAATTCCTGCATTCCGGCTGTTTCTTTAGCCGGTGAGTCACAGCCCACGAAGAGGCACCACCACCGCGGCTCGCTGGGATGGAGTCAGACAGCAAAATGCCTGGCAGCCTCCCCCGTGACAAGGATGAGGCTCCTGCCACTCGGATCTATCAACACGTTCCCACCTCCTCCCAGGCGCGTGCACTAGAGAGGAGAGAGATGGGTCTCCTCTGAACGGCATCGTAGAGGAAGATGTATATGCCTCCAAACTGCATTTCAGCATTTCTCCTCCCAAAATTCCTTGGCAATAGGAATTTGAGCCCTTTGGCTGATTTCCTGCATATTGTAACAGGTTGACACAACCTGGTCCATGAGTTCAGTAGGTCTGAACGTGAGAGCAGCTCCTGACCATGTACAGTGCAGCACTGCAGCCTCCCCATGTAAAGGTGGTTATAACAAAAACTGGTAAATTATTTTATCACAGAATCACAGACTGGTTTGGGTTGGAAGGGACCTCGAAGATCATCTAGTCCCACCCCCTGCCATAGGCAGGGACACCCTCCACTAGCCCAGGCTGCCCAAAGCCCCATCCAACCTGGCCTTGAACACTGCCAGGGAGGGGGCTGACACAGCTTCTCTGGGAAACCTGTGCCAGGGCCCCATCACCCTCACAGGGAAGGATTTCTTCTTCCTATTATCTAATCCAAACCTACCCTTTATGCAGTTTTCAGAGTGTGACTGCTGCTTCATTCTAAACCCCATCCCAAACCACTGGTACACACCCTTTCTTCCTATATACCAAATTCTTTCTGGTCTCAGCCACTGATGGCATCTATTCATTAATTCACAGTCTTTACAGTAACAAGGTGGTGCAATGTAGCAGACAATTACCCTGGGGCGCTGGAGATTTGGGTCCTATTTTTAGCCTACTGTTGGTTAGCCTGGAGAATTAAGCAAAGTACTTTCCCTGCTTCAGCCACCTTATCAGGGAGAGACTGGTATTTCTTTTGTAAAGTGTTCTGTGGCCTGTCAACAAAAACCATACTGATAACAGCCAGGGACTGTCTGGAAAGATGCCATCTCCCAGCCCAACATAATCCTCTCCTTTCCCTGTTGTGGTAACATCTATAGGGTCCCAAATGCAAATCAGACCCACACTGAACCAACATGAAACGTTGGGATTTGAACCTCTCCTTTAAGGAGAACTGGTCATTTCAAAGCCAGTGGAGAACTGAAGCCCCCATGACACAGCATATCAAGATGCCCCTGAGATACGCATGACTCCAGAACCTTCCTTCTTGGGGACAGGACGAAGGGTAAGGCCTGGATTTTCACCTGGCTGCGCACAGTCCTTATCCCTGAGCAGCCTTGCCTGACACAGAAGGGAGAAATCACTGATGCCATGAGTGAGGGTCCCTCTCTGTGAGCAAACAGGGCACTTGAGAGGGTGCTTACACTCTTTTTCACTTTTGCTTTTCCCTGCCTGGGCAAAATGCCTGTTTTAAAACTAGAAGGAGAAAAAAAAAAAAAAATATTAAAAAATAAGAATCCGCCTCCCTCCCAGATCTATCTATTTCCCCTTGACAAACAGTGATTTCATTTTTCTTCCCGTCCAGAATTTTTTTTTCTCTTTCAAACTGAGCCCAAGCCAACGTGGCAAAAGGCTCTTTGCTCATGTCCTTATTTGTCAAACACGCCATCGCCGCACCCTCACCACCATTCTGGGAACAAGCCCTCGCCTTCGCCGGCTGACTTCAGCCGACGGGGAACTTCCCAACACAACTGTCCCCCAGCCCCAACACTTTTGTAAAACAAACATTTCCTTTTCTTTTTTTTCCTTTTTTTTTAAACATCAAAAAATAATTACAGTTAGTAAGAAAAGAGTTTAAATTTCTTTCCCCTTCCCTCCCCAGCCCTGCTGTGTATCCTAACATGATGAATCTAGATGGGAAAACAAAAATTACAAGAAAGTGCCAGATCTATGGCAAAGGTATTTTGCTACTCCTCTGATTTCCATCAGAGCATAAGTACCTCAAGCGAAGTCAGATACCAAAGTACCTTTTTGGATCTGATCCTAAGTGGCCAGTTCCACTGGCCATATAGAGATCCAAAGAGGCCTACGAAATCTTGGCATTATTATTTAAACTGCTGCTCTTAAGCAACAACCTAAACTGCAATAATCTGTGCAGCTTTTAGCCATCTGCTAACAGTAATGCAAGAAATGATAATAAACTAAACATATATATTCTGCTGCCCTCATCAAGTTAACACCTAGCATAAAAAGCTTTACCTGGAGCCAGAGCACATGTATTTCATAAGCTGTTATCAGCACTGCCATCCAGAGAGAAATTCCTGTTGTAAAGGGGCTGATTTGCTAAAGCAGATTAATTTCAAAATCTGGAGTAAATCTGGAGGGCTTGCATTGGGTCCATGGGGGCCAGACCATCCTGAGCAGCAGTATCAGATCTGGTTCATGCTCAGGAATGGGGCTGTCTTCTCCAGCACTTACACTTTGCTATAGGGAAACTGAGGAACAGAAATTAAATGGCTTGGCACCAAAGAGTAGGATAATCTTTAGTCTGCTGGAGCTCAATCCAACATGTGCTCGTGAGTTCCCTGCCTTCATGCAAGCATGGATTCACAGCAGAAGGAACACAGCCATCATTCATTCTGCTCCTTCAGCACAGGAACCTGCATCTGGAGTCATGAAAATGACTGCACTCAGTGCATTGAGGCAGCTTTCTCCATCACCACCTGCCCTGTTCCCTCATCCCTCAGGCCTTACGTCTTGCTTCAGCACAGCTTTTGCTGGCCCTGAAAGATAAGGAGTGGATCTTGCAACGTGAGACCCCCGCCAGCTCTTGACATAGCCCTGGCTCTTGTCTGATGTCGATCTCCCTCAGAGGATGGAAGGGAAAAGAAATGGGAAAACAGTGACAAAAGCACACAGATTAAAGGCAGGGACCCACACTGGCTGTGTGGGTGTGGTGACACGCAGGAGTGCTGGGGTATAACTGGTAGGCTTGCCTTCCTTTCACGGGCTGCCATTGGAAGGGTTCTCGCTCTAACCAAGCTCCTGCCAAAACCTGACGCTGTGAACATGGCTCCAGCTCCAGCTTCCCAAAGGGAGTGACAAATAGCAATTTCATGAGCTCAGCAGGGAAGAGCCGTCCCATCGGGTGATTCTACCAAGGGGGACATCCCAGTGGCAGCCCCAAGCAGCTGAGGCACATCTTTGGACCCACTGCAGAAGGAAAACACGAGGAGCTACAGACACAAGCCCCTTGCAATAAACATGGCAAGGTCTGCTCCTTGGGCGACCTGGCAATGGGAAGCCAAACTCCCGAGAAGCACATGAGGTGCCACAGTCCCTTCCTGCTGCCCAGGCCAGGAGCCTGCTGCTCTGCTGCTTCCCAGCATGGTCTGGAAGCTCCCCTGCTCCCACGGGGTCTGCTCTTCTCAGAGAGATAAGAGACAGAACAACACTTGCTGGGGAATTACTTCATTCCCCCACGGCTGGGAAAAGCCGTGCTCCGCACTTGGCTAATGTCCCTGACGGCTGCAGCCTTTCCTGGCAAGGGAGATGCAATCCTCAGTAACCCCTTCCCTCTCGAAGGCTGCTTGTAACACCAAACCCATCACAGGAACACACCGAGACTCTGTGATAGCTTCTGAACATCCCACCACGGGCAGGATATCAGAGGAAGCCCAGGAAGGAGGGGAATGCTTTCTTTTCCCAGAGGCTCTAGAGTTTGTGGTGGGGTCGGGAACTAACCCTGGCTTCTTGAGTCCTGTTTAATGTCTGCCCACTAGCCTATTCTCAGGTTCAAATCCACCGAGGGACATAAGACTGCCATAGCCTTCCAGTGTCACCAAGGACAACCCCATGGCTGTAGATATGTGGTTACACAACTCTCATCAGTCTCAAACCTAGCTCACACTTGCTTTGCTCTCACTACACCTCCCAGAAAGCTCTTCCAGACCTTCACAGCCTTTGTACTTCAGAAACTTTCAAAACGCCATCATGAAGGTACTTCTGGCAAGCTCAGCCTCTCCTGTTCCTGTACGGACACTTACCCAGGGCTGAAGCAGTTGTTGTTCTCTGGTGCTTATTCCCTAATATGTGCTTCAAATTTGCAACCATACACCCTCTCCCCAGCCTTCCTTTAGTTCAGCTAACAAGCTAAATTCTTCTGGTCTCCACTGGCAATATCAGCTCCTCACTCCTTGATCACTTTGACAGCCTATCCCTGCAGTCTTTAACAGACCTCTCCTGAGCGTGCCTAACACAATAGTACGCGGCACTCCGGGCAAGCTGGTGATACCTGCACACTGGGGTTCATACCTGTCAGAGGTGTTCAAGGAATGTCCCTTTCCACACAGGACACGCCACTATCACCTGGTGCATCTCAGAAGTTGCACTTTTATCCAGCTGGCCAATCTAGAGGGTGCGAGCCAGCGCAACTGTGGTGAAAAAGGTCTCGGTGACATCACTGGATACTGGGCCAGGGCTCGTTTGCTTCACTTAATTTTAGGCATCTAAATGAAGCACTTTTAGGATCATGTTACCGCCCTAAAGTCTCTCCACAGTCCATGGAAGGAGATGGCCCTTCCAGAAAACAATTCATTCTGGGAAGGTTCCACTCTCATTTGCCATCACAAGGACACAAGGCAATTAGTCTTCTAATTCAAGACGGATGGGAAAAAATCCTTTAATAGCTGAGCATGTTTTGAATGGAAATATTCCCTACTTGGAAAACACAGCTTGCTAAAGCTGACTTGGTTGTTCCTGACACATGATCTCTAACCACCACCTTTTACTATCATCCATTAATTTCCCCAAGTTTTGGATCAGTTTTGGACTAATACTAAAATTCCTGTCTTCTTACCTGCACCTTGAAAGTAGCATCATCCAGAGGAGGTGGTGGGGGAAAGGCACCTTGTGACGATGGGATGTTCCCGAGTTCATCCAGAGGAGGTGGGGGTGGAGGAAGGAAGTCCCCTAAGAAAGAAAACGGAAGAACATTGACTCACCAGCATTTGCCCACATCATGACATGGATGATCTGGATGAACCTTGAAAATACTGACAGCTCTGCCATTGGTTTGATGGCACGGGAGCTAACACGCTGTTTAACCATTAAATGCTCAGCCACACCCTTTGCTGCTTCAAGATGGCTTTGACAGCTCAGAAATGTTGCAGATTCCTTAGAGGTCCTCAGACCCCACAGCAGAAGGTGACTTGCCACAAAGCCTAAAGACAACAACCAGCTCCACAGACTGAGTTTACATCTCAAAGCTGTGACAGACAACTACAAAACTTGCAATAATGAACATCCTGCAACCAACCTTGCAATGGAACATCCAATTCACCCCTCTTGTGTAAAAAACGATGCCAGTTCCTCTTCATCACTATAAAGGGACCATCCCATGCTCTCTAAAAGTAAGGATTCCCCATTGCAGAAGACATATGGAAGGCTGGAGCCCAAAATCTAGACCAACCCATCTCCCTGCCTCCCTGTTACTGGCAGACAGCCACACTTTCTACATTTCCTCTTCCTATAGGGATCTCAGAGCTTCACACAAGGAACTACAGGGAAGGTCATAAGGTCTTCTAAGTGACAATAGCCAAGCAAGCCATGGGCCAGCTGCAAGCTCAGAAGCATCCACCACAACTCAAAGGAGACTCCTTACATTACACACTTTGCTGTGCTTCACGTTAGCCTTTCGCAAGGGCTGTTATGAAGCCAAAGCAGTACACCTCTGTGAAGCCATCAGGCTGAGCACAGAGATGGGGGACATCTCTTCGAGAACTTTAGAGGATGTGGGAGCACAAAGGAGAAAACGGGCAGAGCAGCAGGACAGCAGGCTCTGAAAAACCACCTCCTAAGGATGGAACAAAGACCGCTTGCCATTAGCACTGGGTTTGGCTCCTGTGGAGGCAGCTGCCTGTAATTTGCACCACTTTGGAATGTCCTGATTTCCTCTCATAAAGCTTGATACTGCAAGTAGAGCTGTTTGCTCTTGTCTCTCCTGGGTGTGTCTGGGATGGAAGTTTAAGGTAAGTGAATACAAGTGGGATACTTCACATATATAGGAACTGTGGCTTTTGGAGGGTTTTAAACCTCTCAGTGGAGAAAGGTGGGCTCCCTCCTTGACCCTCCAACATTCCCATGCAGTGCCATACCACTTCTCAGCTACAGACAGTCAGTGCCATGCCCTAGTACCAAGGAGAAGTCTCCAAACCACACAGAGAGCCACTAAGCCAAGCCCCAGTCCTCTGGACCAGCCGTGCCCAGGTTCCAGGCCCCGGTCTCAGCCTACCCCAGGCTCAGCCCACCTTGGGCACGAGCACCAGCTGGGCAGCACTGCCAGCACAGCACCTTCACACTATTTGCTGTGGGAAGCAGATGAGTCTGCAGCCCTGAAAAGCTTTTTTGTTCAGTATCAGATCACTCTCTGACAGTCCCCCTAGGACTTTAGGACTTTACTTTCCCAGGAAAGTAATTTCTTCCCACTTTCCTCATGCAAGCATGGGTAGGACTCAAACACCACCACCTCCCTCCTCGAATCCCTAAGAAAGTATCATCCTAAATACAGATGCACAAAGACAGTTTGAAAACAACACACTGAAAACTAATTTAAGACAACCATGGCGCTCCAATACATAACATTGTGTGAAACCTTCTGGCTCGTGATATCATAGAGTTCAAGATTATTTTTTTAAAAATTTGCCCAATACAATCTGCAGCATCCTCCTCTTTGCCCTATAATAATCCAATTTATTTTTATTTCAAATCATATGAAACACAATACCAAGTAAAAGGAAGAGATGTTTTGAAATTAGTATCTTGGTGTTTAGTTCTGAAAAATGCTGTGATGTTTGAGTGCTAAGTAAACTCTTCTCCTTTGCTCTGAAAATGACCCTCCAAGCAACCAACATGATTTTGCAAACAAATTCATCTCCAGCAGACACATACTTCCCAAAGAATACACTTCAGACAGTATTTCTCCAGTTAGCCTCAGCTCCGACGCCAAAGACTCATCCCCCAGCACAGCACATTAGTCAGACACTCTTGCTTTACTGCAACCCTTCCAAACACCTAAGTAATATCAAGGTAGAGAACGTGTTGAAGGAGATGAGGCAAGGGATGGGACAGGGTTTGTGCATAAACAGAAGGGAAAAAATAACAATTGCTGTAACAGAAGGGGAAAACAACAACTGCTAGAACAAACTCAAAACAAATACCATTTTGCCCCTCTGGAAGATCCATTCCTCCCAAAAGACAAAAACACTGGCAAGTTTTTTTTTCAGAAGAGGAGCAAAGGACAGAAGCAGATAAGAGCCCTTTTCTGGAGTTTGGAAGACAACACTTTTCTGTGCAGGAGGAGACAGCTGGCTTTGCCGCATCCCAGCCCAGCTCTGCTGACTCTGACCTCCCTGTCAGATAAGCTGCTGGCTCTGCTCTCCCCACAAACGGGAAGGGTTTTAGACTGGGAAGCAGAAAGCAGATGCCTGATGAACTGGGGGGACCTTGCAGATGTTTGGCCTTTCCCTGGTCCTCTGCGAACAGATGGATTTTTCTCCTTCGCAGCTTCAGTTATTTATTCTGCCGCCGCACTTCCCTCTTTCCCACACAAAGCCATAGGGCCCGATGCTGTTCCCACTGCACTCCCGGGAGAGCGCTCCCTGGGACGCACGAGGGAAAGCTGTTACTGCATTATTATTATTGGCATCGCTGGGAGTCTCCCTCCGGCGGAGAGGGAAGCATGCAAAGACTGTAAAATCTGTGTCCTAAGCAGCGCAACACTTCAGAGGACGTGTAGAAGAAACAGGTCTATGTCTGAGGGAGTGAGAGGGAAACAAAGCTGGAAGCAAGCTTAGACTCCCTTGAAGCAGGATCTCCCTGCAGTGCACCTCAGGGACCCGCCCTCGCCCCCAAAGCTCTACAAGCCAAGCAGATTTCACTTGCTTAGAGTGGGAGGAAGCAGGAAAGTCCATGTGCAGGCAAAGCATATCACTGCCACCCACTGCTGACCACCTCCAGTGCCAGCCAGGTACACAGGGAGCCACCCGAGGAAGGGATCGTCCCTGGTCTGCATGGATGCACTGGTGGTCCTAGGGGAAACAGGGCTCTGGGGTTACCAGAGTTAACCATGGGCTGGGAGAGACAAATCCCACCCTGAGCACTCATCTTCTAAATCATTAAAATCTTCTTCTGGCTGATTTAACCCTGCTGCCCCTCCATGAAACAGGTGTAAGGTGAGGAAAAGGCTTATTAGTATTGATGGCTGCTCAGCACCAAGACTGGCATTTTGGTTGACATTCGCCTGGCATCAGACTTGAACACCTGGAGATACTAAAGTTATGAGAGCAACTGCACCAAGCTCCATCAACGGAGAGACAGCGTGGCACCTCCAGGAGGCAACAGTAAGTGTTCCCGGGGAGGCAGGCTGGGACAGGCACCTCTGCAGGCAGGGAGCCGCATCCTGCCCTTCCTCACTTCTCGGCAGAGCCTGCCTTCAGCTCTCACAGTGAGAAATCTCTACCCATTACATATGTTTACAGGAGAAAATTAACACTCCTCATTGCTCCAGCTACTCGGTTCTTCTTCTTTCAGCTGTGAAGACTGTGAGTCAACCTATGAAGGGGTTGTGCGGTGCAACACATGCCCCAGCTCGGTTATTTCAGATACAAGAGCGCGTGCCGTGAAACCGCAGGTCTGAGCTGTTCTCCCGGCACCCATGCCTGCTCCTGTATTGGAGCATCATCTGGTACAACCACGAGAAAAGATACTGCCTTCCCCAACAATGCTCTCTCCCATATTTTACAACCAAGTAATTAGACAGAAATTAAGTCAGCCCATTAAGACTATGTTGGGGAACTGCAGCAGAAGTGATGTCTCCAAGTCTCAGCCTGGCTTCTGGCTCCAATCAAGTCTGTGACATGCAGATGCTTTTGCAAAGTCTACCCCTCTCCTCCCCAAAATCTGCCCTCTTACACTTTCCAAGGAGATGCAGAAGTTTCATTATTACATTTTTCAAATGTGCAAATAAAGAACTGTTCAAAGCCTGAACAGATGTCTATATCAGCACGAGCCCATTAGGCTGAATCGGAACTCTTAACATTTTTGCCATTGGCTGTCTGATACCTTCTGGGTACAAGTATAAGCTGAGAAAAACATCCTGTCTCATGCACCAAGCACCTTTCCACTTAGAGTCTAACCTTTACATTTTTAAGTGCACTTCAGGGTTTTTTTTTGCAGGATCAGGCTCGTACATCTCAAGCCTTTGTTTTCAGGGAGATATATCTGCCAGTCAACAAATGAACTGCAGCACAGTAATTGCCTCCCCCCTCTCCCTGCTTGACTGACACAGTTGTTTAGACATGAAGATTTGCAGCTTTTAAACTTCTAGACACGAAGATGATCTCACAAGTTCAGTAAGAAGAGACTGGGGGNTCCTATTTTTCCCCTGAAACAATAACTTAATGAAATCTATCAACCAACAAAACAGAGTTCACACTGGTCTTTCCAGATCTCCGGCTGACATCGGAAGACTACATGCCCAGATGTTTTTCATTTTTCTCCTTCCAAACAAAAATAACCCTTTCTCATTGTCATCTTGATAACTTCTGACTCTGAAGCTGGTAGAGAATCGTTTTGAATCACCTGAAAAACACAGTTCTCCCTTGACCCAGAGACCAGAATAAGGACAGTGATGGAGCAAACCCCCACTGATATGTTTCCATTATGATCCAAACAGACTCCATGGGAAAGCGCTGAGCGGACACAGGCATTTCCCATTGCCCAGTAGGTATTTAACTTCTACTACAGATAGCCAGAAACAATGAATATCGTCACTTAAATCCTCATTTATTTAGCACTAGGCTAAAATCCTTTCCATTAAGTCTACCATGAATCTGTATCCCACAGTTGCCACTGCAAAAACCTGCAGAAAACTGCAGCATTACTAAACGGTCTGGGAAACTTCCTAATGCCAAAGCCACAGGATTTTTATAGAAAGTTTCATCTAGGTATGACCTGGTGACTCCTAGGTGTGAACATGCATCTTACTAAGTTTCCTAAAATGAATGTTTTTTTCCTGTAACATCTGTACTTAACACACATCACTGGACAAGGAAAGCAAACAATTAAAACCATGGTTCTTCTTGGTGCATCCTTGGTCAAAACCATGTTGTGAGGGGTCACCGACACCACAGCAGTTCAAGGGAAGCCACCACAGCTCCATAGTCCACCTAAATAGGCCGCATTGACCTGTGGTTACTAAAATAAATCAACCCCACCAACCTGGAGCACTGTTTAAATTGCCACTCTCTTACCAATCACTAATCCTACCATTTGAACTACTTTTGCTAATCAGCTACTGTATTAATAAGCAAGGGGGAGGAAAAAAACCCCACACTGGCTAATTTCATCCTCAACATTTAAAAAAGGAATACTGAGTCTGTCAGGTAGTTGCACTGAAAATTTACTTCACCACCTGCTAGCTGAAATATTGCTTTTATGGATTTATATTGTATTAAAAGGTCACTGGCTGTTTAAGTCTTAAACAGTTTTAATCATTCTAAAAGTCTCTTAACAGTAAGAAAAGGAAGCTCAGAACAAACAGCAGCAGGGATTCTAATTAAAAGGGCCAATTCATCTAATTTTATTTGGGGTTAATTATTCAGGATTCACTCTCTGATGTGTAAGGAATAGCAATTAGTAATTTTAGTGATTTGAGGAACATTGGAGGTGTAATCAGTTAAAATGAGTGAGTGTTTACAACACAAGATGTTGAATTAGTTTCTCCCAGCTGGAGAACAGGAACATTAGTCCCCTACAGTTCAGGACTATGAATCGCAGTCCTGCTTAAAATATTCTCTTTAAAGGAATAAAAAAAAAAACCCAAAACCCTCACACACATCATTTGGTAATTTTGTTTACTACATGGAAAGTCAACAGGCAACGTGCACCATGGCAGCTTACACATCCTCACCGCCACCTTCATCCCCTCGCCCACCTACCCAAACCCCTGGGATTCTCTGGAAACAATTCCCAGCATTTGCCTTGGCTGCACAACTGCAGCAGGACTACCACCCTCCTGGCACACCGCCGTTCACCACGGCTAGCTGAGATAATGAAAGAAGCAGCCTGTGAAACTTTCAAATGTTAATTAACTTCGGTGGTTAAATATACAGGGGAAAAATGACCGTGCGATTAACTGAAAACCTCTAGGTACGGTTCCTCCGGCAAACACAAATCCAAAATAGCTCCACCAGAGTCGCTCTGGATTTCTTCCAGTGTTACTAGAGCCAGAATAAGTTACTAAAGCTTTCAGGAGTAGCAGATGAGACTCTGATGGGGACGGAGGAGCCGCGTGGGAGAGTGCTAACAGGGAGATCCTACGCAGGCTGCTTTGACGTTTGGGTCTGAGCTGAGGCAGCAGCTTAAAAGCCTTTTTTTTTTCTTCCCGCCTCTCAGGAGGTAACTGGGTTCTACCACCATTTAGGCATCGCCAGGTACTATGCTGGGATGGGAGCTGGACCCTTGCACTGCCTACAAGTTTGTGACCACTAAAAGGAGCAGCATCCTCACACCGTTCCAGGTTCGCTTTGGATTATACAGCTTTTATTGAGCAACTTGATTTAGCACAGACTCTAACTTTAGTGTCTCGTACACAGATCGTTCACTCCAGCTCTGGTCACTAGTGGGGAAAATCCAACCCACCTCTGGTTCACGTCAGAACTCGCTGACCTCCCTCTCAAAACACCCCAAAGGCAGTAATTAGCACAAGGGTAGGAAACAAGGGCTCAGTTCCCCAAATTATGCAAAATCTCAGCCGCTTCGCCACAGTGGATGTCCCTCATTGTGCAAACAACGTTTGGGGTTTTTTGATGAGACTGCATTTTACTCAGCTTGTGTCCATCAATACCTAACTGTGCCATCCTCACTGACAAAACCCAGCCAACGCTCCTGTAGCCCAGGCAGGCACTAGAAGGCAGGTACAACCGTGTGCTGGGTTCTTCTCCCCCATGCACATCGAGTAAACACCCCACATGCCGTACGCCTACAACATACGCCGCTGAGTACGAAGGTATTGATACAAGGCTGCCCTTTGGTTCAACTGATTTTTCCAGATGATGTGGGTCAAAGTATTTCAGCTAACGCCCCATGCCAGCACCTCTGCAACAGAGATGACTGACTCTGCTCCCCTCAACAACCTGTTCTGTAACCATGATGTGAATGAGACACTTCTGCTCGTGCTCAAATCACGTTGCACCTAATGATTATCTTACAATGCTGATATGTCCTTAGAGGACAGGTCTGCTAGCATCAGAACTCAGCTTAACAGAAAATAGAGCAGTCTTTACTAAAGCTTAGTAAGGACTAAAGCTGAGCCAATGGAAGAAACAACCCATGGCACTGCAAAACTTCTAATTGAAATTGGTGCTAAAATAGGACGAAGAGCCATAAGATCAACAGAAAAGGTCTAAGTGCCATTCCTTGTCACAGAGTTCTTTCAGGACTTTGGGGGTGTCACCTGGCCCCACTGTCCCTCAGTCTGCAGGTGTGCCAAGCCTTTCTTTGCCTTCCCTCCCCTCTGGGGTTTATTTGTAGATGTAAAGATAGAGTTTGTCTTACTTGGTCTGTGCAGCAATTAGTACGAGGAGATGCTGCTTTCAGTTGCAGCCACACAGGTCCAATAATGGGGACCAAAGTAGTTCCAAATAATTAAAAAAAATAAGAAAACAGTCTGCTGAGATGGAAAGATTTCAACACAAACAACTGGAAATATGCAGGAAATCAGGGCAACTAAGTCAGAAGAGCAAACCCCTATCCTCAGAGGGGAAAGAAGGGCTGTGTTCCCACACAGCATCCCTCTCCTCTGCAGAAAGGTCCATGAAGTAACTCAGTGAGGGAAACACCACCCCACTCAGATCAAAACCGGAACGGGTTATCTATTTGTTTATTAGATTATAGTGTTTGACTCATTTGTTCATTGCTAAAGGCTCCTGACAAGAGATGGCATATGCATTAATTTACTAAAGAGGGCTGTTGTGAAGGAATTGAAATAAAATGAGCTACACCACTGGGCGAGGATGTTTTTCTCCCTGGCTGTTGTTGCATGGCACAATCTCTGGTTTTCTGGTCAGCTTTCTCCCCTGAGGAGGCAGCCAGGGAAGGTGTGAACCGTATCCTTCAGATAAATCCTTTCTTATCACCAAACAAACCCTCTCTGTGCCTAGTGATGAAATGCAAAACACTACATGGATCATAAAAAAACATCTCCCAGAGCTGTTTACTGCAAGGGGACTTCCTCAAGTTTTGGAAGCTGCAGCAAACAGTTTTTAAGCAATCTTGGACACATCTTTGCCTGTAATTGTTTTTGTGTTGTTTTCCCAATCTTCAGGCCAACAGCAATCTGAGCACCAGAGTAAACCCAATGTGCTGCAGCCTTGGATTGAGCCTCAGAGCCAGCAGCGGTCCATGCTGCAGAACACCTGGGAGAGCTGGATCCATTCTGCTTGCCCAGTATGCAAAGGAGAGGGACAACAAAAATTACAGCCGTAACTGGGCTATTTCCCTGGTGACAGGATCAACCTTCCTGCAAGCTGTCCTCTTCACAAAGTCTTCTGCTGCTGGCCTGAGAGATTGGAGCAAAAACACCAAGTGGGAAGTGCATGTAAGGCTCTCACAGATGAACTGATTTAAAAAAGAAAACAAATACGCATACACTGATTTTCAAACTGGCTCATGTAGCTCCTCCCATTCTCTTCCCCATCCCTCCCTACATAACTCTCAAACATTCACATTTGGGAAGATTAAAGCAAAATGTGTTTCTATCGGATCTGTCCTAGTCCGCTGTTTTCACCTAACAGCTCTGGCTTTCCTCCTTCCACTGCAATTAGTCAGTGCTACTGGGGAGCTGAAAAAGTAGCTAGATTTTCTTCATGCCACAAAATTAATCACTTTCTTATTCACCAGTGTAGCAGTTGAATAATGAATTACATCCTTAATCCCAGAAGATAATTCAAGATAAAATCAAATATTGGATAAACAGAATTCACCTCTGTCTTCTTTCAATGTAAACAATTAATGTTCTGAATTTCTGTATATAAAAATAGATTTATATGGAGTCATGGTGCCATTTGTTGAGGGAGTTTGGCCCCGTTGTCTGTTACCTATTAGAAAAAGGCTGTTTAGACTATGAAAGAGAAATGGGATAACATTCAAAAGGAAAAAAGAAAAGGAGGTATCTTTCCTTGGATGGACTCTACCTGGGGGTGCCCTGTATCCCCTCTAACAAACTTCTGGGTAACAGGGAAGGGAGAGGACAAAAAAAAGATATTCAGCCTTTTTCTCATTTGAGAAGAATTTTCCCCTAACACACTGATGCTTTCTGTACCAAGGATCACTGCCCAACACCCCAAAGTTACTATACACACTTACATGTGCAGTTATCACCCTATTTTCAGCAGAAATGCTTTAAAATTTATACTTTCCTCATAATTCAACAAAGTGATTAGGAAGCAATGTGCTGAACTGGCTTTTTAGATAAGTAATTACACTTATGTTTTCCATGTTCCACAAAGTCCCCTATCAAGAACTGCCCCCTTCAGCTCAGAGCACCATGGTGGGGAAAACTCGAGGAGAGAGCACATTTCCCGTCAGGAGCATCCTAAAGTGAACAAGGAAGAACACTCATCACAATGAAGTGACTGAAACCATTGGTTTTGCTGTAACTGCTCAGCACATGGTACCTCCACTACCAGAGAGAAAATATCAGGCTACATCACCGGCCCAGGGTAACCCAGAGAGTGCCTTTGAAGGAAAACATACCAAACCAAAAGCTGGGTCAACTATTTGGCATAAGAAAAGCCTTGGTGAGATCATTTTCAGACTGAATTAAAACTTTTCTATTTAACCAATAGAAAATGAATTACTGAAATATTTGTGGATATTGTTAAAAGGAAAAATGCGGAAGAAAATTAAAATCTTCTGCACAGATTGTGGTTTTGTTTGAAAAGCCAGAGATTTTATTCTTGAAATAAAATGATGTGGTAAAAAAGGATAACAAACTGTAGTAATATATTGCTAGAGCTTTTAGACCGGACTTCTGAAATCTTCACTCTGAGGTTTGGTTTTTTCCCTCAGAGCTGTTACTGGCATAATTTTAGGGAAAAAATAAATAAATAAAGTAGGTTAGGTGGGGAATGACTCTGGATTTTCTCTCACCCTAACTTCTTTTCCAGCCTTGCTGCAAATCCATTCTTTTCAGATTAATGATTGATCTTCCTTCTAAATCCCCACTCCAATATTAATAACCTCTCAGAAAACAATTAAAATGGATATATTGTTTGAGCGTGTGCTCAGGGAGCAAGAGAAGAGGATAAATCTTCTATGAACACCAAAACCTCTATCATACTTTTGAGACCTACTGATGATTCTATGATTCTATGCCTGCAGTGCCATACAAAGGTTATTCACATCTCCCCACGCTACCAGAAGCACATTCTGTGTATGAGAAGGACAGTGCTTAGCAGCACAGGAAAAGAGTGGATGGTCCATCTCACCTTCTAATAAAAATCCCTCCATCAGTGACAAAGAAAGAACAGACCTTTTCCTCCATTGGGCAGAAGATGCTGTGGGAAGGAGAACAACTTCCAAGTCAATGTTACTGGCAAGCACAAGGTGCCAGAGGGAGCCCAAGCAGGCAGTTTGCTCGGAAATTATTTTAATGCACAGAGGCCTGATGTGCTGAGGCTGTATGATGAATCATGGAGACTACATCATTCAGAGCTGCTTATTAGTCTGGTTTCCCCGAGCTCTGAGAATTTTTGAGCCAATGTCTCTATTTTCTTCATGAATCACGACAAGAGGAGAAACATCTTCTGGGCCAACTGCTCTAGGCTGGCTTGTCTCCACACTGCTCAAGGTTAGTGCTCTCAATCAACACCCCCTAGTCCCTCAATTAGATCTCCCCATGACCAAAGTGATGCCCTGGAGCTGAGAACTATCACTACCCTGTTGCCTTTTTCCAGTCCTAAGTGAAATAACGGAAAGGTTGTGCTTGCCACCGTAGTGTTTTTACAGCCAACAATGAGAAAACCTGCTACCTGCCCCAGTAAGAGTGCACGTGGAGATAACTGAGGGTGAAGAATTTTCTTAAAGGTCCATCTTTGGCACAGGATGACAAACTTGGCCCCAGCATCTGCCTGGAGAAAAGAACCATCCTCCTTTTGAGAGCACTAACCAGCTTTGCTAAGCAAAACCAAACAAAGCAGGTTTTGAAAACTCACACCGCAATTTTGCAATGCATGACTTGCTGCATGCAGTCATCCAAGGTGACTGCTTTATGCAAAAGCAAAGCTCATTCCTAGAGGATTTAAACAATCACAGCCAGATTTCCTTGATGAAAGACACCCAAGTGAATAACAACCTTATGTAAAGAGAAAATACGGCATGTTTGGGTACCTGGGCTGTCAACAAAACAAGAAGTAATCATGAAAACACCTGAGAATGATCTGATATCAGCTAATGTTTATCTTTATACACAAAGGAAGAATTTAAAATTTAAAAATACAGGCATAACATCCAGTACCACATCTAAGCAAAGTCTAGTTGCTCATTTAAGGAACAGGCTTTCAAGAGACTGAGAGATTTATTTTACATCCTTATCGGGCCATACATATCACATCATGTCATGGTGATTAGCATCTTGCTTGATTAAAATCTTTAATTCCACTGGATTTAAAAGGCTAATTTAAGAGCCATTCAGACAAGAGCCCAAGGCTGGAGCTGATCATAAACACAGAACGGCATGCTGAGACTGCGGCACTGATATCTGCTCCCCGGTTCCTCAAAATGTTGCAGCTAAAATCATCTATCCAAGATGGGTAAACAAAGGTGTGTGTCAGGTCAGCCAGGAAAACCTTTCAAGCCAATGGCTCTACACTCATCATGAGGAGCTAAAACCTACTTTGGCTCCCTTTTACTATATATTTAACATTTGTAAGAGAAAAATCAGATGACTGCTTAAAGCTTGGGATGATGCACACCATCTTCAAGCTATTCTTGAGCAAAATGTTTAATGTTTCATGTGGTTTGGAAATGGCTTAAATTCCCTGCTGAATTTTTCATGCCCGTACACAATTTAGCCTTTATATATATATAAAAAAAACCCCTTCAATTATCTACTCTGCAAAAAATACAGAATTTCTTCAGAAGGATTACAGTCACTTTCGTCCACACCCCCAAACACTCACCCCTGCCCCCTTTGTGGTTTGGTTTTGGGGGTTTTTTGTTGCTTGTTTGGTGGTTTGGGTTTTTTTTCAGCTTGCTAGGGTCTGCACAAAATACCTGTACTTGGATACGACCACTGAAGTTTTCTGGACCTCACCACTTGTGCTACTTACAGAATATCAACTCCCCCTCTGTTCCCTCTCTCTCCATATCCCGTTATTTTAACTGAGGGGAATGGACAGAGAGAAGAGCACTGGGGAGGGACTAAGAGGCTGCAAACTTTTGGACAGACCCCACTTTTTACCCTGATACACACAGGGAGCAGCAAGACTGCAGCAGTGGGGCCACCATGGAGCAAAGCTGGCAGGGTGAGCGACAAAGCCTGCCCAGGGCTTGCTGCTCCCCATGCAGGAGATGCGGCAGGAAAACGGGCGTAATTAGAGCACTGCGATGTGTCAGCTATTCTTGGAGGCAGAACAGCCCCTCAGGAGCTATCGCAGGAGAGCGAAGTGAGGACAGCCCACAGACCACTCTAATCCATGTCACAGGCATTCCCAGGAACACGAAGCCACCCTCCCCTGTTCTGTCCTGCCCAGCAGCTCAGCCTAGAGACACCACCTCTCTGCTGCTTTTGGTCTCCAAACACCCTCATTTTGCAGAGTGTACATTCCCTAAGATTCCAGGAATTTTAACACAAGTCACACACAAACATTATTTTAAAGAAGTGATTCCCATAGTTCTCCTATTTTTGGAGATGCATCTTCAAAAAAACGTCCCTAATATAATGGAACCAGACCTGTATTATTTCTTCATAACAGGAATCCTACTTCTACGCCTCTAAATTCAGCGGTAAGCAGTTCATACTTCCTTTTATACTGTAAGATTTCCTTCCCATAAGACACAAGATATATTGCCTCAAGGGAAAAGCAATTTTATGAAGAGGAAGCTACATGTGCCAGAATTGTTCTCTTCCATTATTTGCAACATCCTTTCGCCCTCCCATTGTTTTAATAGAGCTGGTCATCAGAAGAACCTGCAGCAAAAAAAAAGATACCTACAGCACAGCATCAACCTGCCAAGAACCTCAATCAGCAGCTGCTTTTTTGCAGAGCCTTCTCCGTGTCCAGAAAACATGTTTTCCATGCATGCCCTGTATGCAGTTCTGATACAAACATGACTTTGATAACAGACCTTCTGCTGTTCCCACCAGAATGCTTGAGAAGAAATAGATGGCTCACCAGTTATCTCCCACCTAGTTTTTTTTAGAACTTCATTGAATACAAGGATGAAAAAGGAAGAGAGAGAGAGAGAGAGAGAGAGAAACCACCTTCAGTAGTAACCAGTGTTATGGGGATGAGAAAAAGATAAATCTGGTGTCCCATGCTCCTACAGACAATCCAGAGGAACGTTCCCCTCGCACATGCATGTGCTTCCATATAGCACAGATGCAGTTACACGCTTAAATTCAAGTGCATGCTTAAACAGTACACCCCACGGGGCTTCGGAAAGCACGTATCAAGCTAGGCATTTGTTGAAATGCTTTGCTAAGCAAAAGGATCAGTTTATGTACTTTCCCCAAAGATTCTGCTGAAATGAGGCTGAATAGTGGCAGTGGTACCTCTCAGGAGATCCCCAATTCTTCCCCAAAGCATTCACTTGCTAGGATTTCACTCTCACACATTCAGCTTTGGGGAATTAGTATGTGAACTGGGACCAGGGAATTCACAGCATTAGAAATTACAGTATTACCAGGGGTAGATAATGTAACTGTGAATCCCTCCCACTGATCCAGATCATACACCCCACCAGGGCCACTGGCATCTCCTCTACAGGGTATAATCTCCCCAAATTCAAGCAAAGGGAAATCCAAGGTTTCCCCAAATCAAAAACCTGCTTGATTTGGGACAAAAGGAATCTGCTGCCAGGAGGACTGAAGTTGCTAAAAATAAGCAGATATTCCCAGTGTTTCTGCACTCCTCTCCCTGAAGTGAAATGATCAAGAGGATTAATTTTAGAGTATGCACAGTTTTACTGTGAAAAAAAAACAAGTTGCATCTTAGCTTTTAAGCAAAGACCAGATGGAAAGTCTATCATTAGAAATGCCAAAGGGAGAATACACTCAAAGTTCGCTCCAGGATGGAAAGGTCATTTCTAGTCATCCTTGTTTTAAATGTTCTCAGAAGCACTCAAGATTTTTTTGCTTTGTTTTGGTTTGGATNAAAACTCCAAGACAAAACAAAAATCCCCAAACAATACAAGACAGAAAACTTTCAAGGCAGGCGCCAAGTTCTCTTTCTTCCTCTCCAGAGCAAAAGAGTCATTAAATTTTTAATGAATTATTGTTTAGATGACAAGAAATGCCACAAAAATGATCTGTTGATTCCACCCAGGGGTGTTTACTTAGAGCTTTACGGAGAGATTTATGAGACAACAGGCAACAGACAACATGTCAATGAAGTCTGAGAAGCAATGCTTCGCTTATCAGGTACCAGTGTTGATGAAGAACACGTCAAGTTGATGAGAAATGGCTCAGGTTTCACCACTGTATTCAAAGCAATGTCCCAAACCCCCAGTACAGACTGTATGTGCCAGCTGACCGATACGAACACACCAGCCCACGTGCATCGTAACTGCCATGGTACTTGTCATAAGAGATGAAGAGCTCGGTAAGAACCTTCTCAGGGCTGAAGATGCCTTGCCCTAGTCATCATGTGTGAACTGGTAGAGTTAAGAAGGCAAAATTGTAATTGGTGATTTCCACCAGAGTTATCAGGGTGACCTGAAGATAACACAGTGCTTACAGTTTTACTCCACATGTTAACTCACACGAGAGCTACAAACACTCAGCTTTAACTGAGATTTCACCATTTCCTTGTCTCCATGAGCCAGCTAACTGTGAAACAGAATCCCTCCCCATTAAGATAAGCCCACAGATGAAGTATAGTATGTGAATAAGCCTGCTGAGACACAGCTTCCAAACCCTAACAGGAAAATATTTAAGCAAAGCCAGAAAACTCCATTCTCTTATTTTTCAACAGATATAAAAAAGTACACAGATATGATGATATAAAATTGGCATTTTCACAGTAAATACATCCTCATCCCAATAAGAACTGGAGCTACTGGCTAAAGCTGAAAGTGTTGTTTCTTGCAGGCTGTGCCTTTTCTCAGCTCGACTGGGTCAGCCCTGACAAAAAGGATCTGGCTTCAGATCTTCCCTGTGCATAAATAATGAAACTATTTGCAAGGTCCAGGCAGTTGCATTTACGTAAATCCACGCAGAGGAGCCATCACTGACCGGAGCCGCAACCAGGCTGTGCGCATGTCGGAGGGAAACATGACCTGTGGTACCACTGAATGAGGTAGAACCAAACAAAACCAAGATTTCATTCTCAAATGCCATCCTAACACATTGGGATAAGCAAACAAATGCATTGTTGTTTCTTGGCCACTTACAAATGGTGATTATTTCGTATGAAATAATGAACAAACAAGCAGAGAGTCCTCTAAGCTCTCTTTAGAAATCTTCTTTTCAAAACAAACCCTCGTTTTAATCATTTACCATTTGCAATAGAGAAGGAAAAACAAGAAGGTAAGAAATCTGAGACAATCAAACCTTCCCTGGTCCCCACAAATACACATTCCAATAAACTTGACTAATCATTTTTCTAAGTAGCCAAAAGGTTTCACAATTAAATGCTTATAGAAATAAGATGTATCTTCCTGCTTCTTGTGATGTCTCCTGAGTTTTCTGGCTCCTCTCATAAAGAGCTTTCATTACTCTGGGCATGACAGAGCCAGAACTGCTACAAGAGAAAGCTCCAATTTCATCTCCATCCCAATATGCCCAGAACCTTCATCTCTACTCTTGGATCACAGCAGCAGGGGGAATAAAAACAAGAAAAAGGGTGTTTGAGTCCTGAGATAAGAACCACATTTGCTGGATGGGTTTGTTAGAAAAAACAATCTCTGCACTTGGTGCAAACTAAGCATGTTGGGTTAAGTACTAGGAGATCAAACAGATAGGGAGCCTCACAATTCCCTTCCTGCTGCCTCACGTTTATGATGACAACTGCACTTTCCATCGATGAAATGTGACCTTTAGGCCCTGACATTTAGGCACAGATTCTCCAACTTGTGTTACCTCCGCCTCCAGTTTCACAGGTGGAATTCATAGCACTTTATCATTTAAATAGTTGGCGGTGTCCATCAAACACAAGCCCGTGTCTTACTCAACAGATACTTCAAATGGAATATTGCCGCTCCGGAGACCATGCTGGATGGTCAACTTACACGAGGTATTGGACGTGCCGTATCTCTTGGGAAAATCAACATGCCAAGCAAAAGCTCATCTCTCAAAATAGTTACCCTACTACTTTATTTCTCTTTTATTTGTTTCCCTACCACAGTTACAAAACACATTCTCGCTGGGGCAAAAGGGATCATTAACAAGAGCGCTTTTGGACACAAACAAACAGGGAGTGCTAAATGTGCACCAGAAACGGGAAGATTAATAGTCTTCCCACATGAGAAGACATAACAAGGCAAATGGATCCTCTGTTAGCTTGCCTCAGTAATATCTCCAGAAAACACCACATACTCAGAGTGGAAACACTCAGAGTGGAAACATGGTGGTTCAGCAATTATTTGTTTAAAAAGTTCAACAGTGATTGTAAGGAAAGAGCTCAGCTGTGATCACACATCACATCTCCCATCTTCGATTAACTGCTAATTTTAAAGTATTTTCTGTCTGGACAACAAGAGCAATTTACTGGCATGGAGAAATGTTTTAAATATCAAGAGTTTCAGGCTTACCTAAACCAACTGTTTCAGCAGCCCTCTACAAGCCTCTTGTCCCTAATTAAGGAAATGAACAACTGAATGAAACCTAGAGATTTGGCAGCTGGAGATCCACCAGTGCGACCTCCTCTTGCTTCTGCAAGGTCATTTCTCCCTTTTGAGGGGCTATGTCCCGTTTTCACATGCACAGGCTGAGCACCTGATGCACCAGAAAAAGTCAAGTATTCTCATGTTAGAAACTCAACTTTTTTTTCTGCTGTAGAGAAGAATTGCAGGCTGAAATTCCAGAGGACCACTATTGGCAGGGATGGGTTAACAGGGAAAAGGGAATTATGAACTTAATCCAAATTTAAGGCACTCAACAGACTAAGCAGAAGATGAGAAATATACTGTAACACTTCATACATTACCCATTATAACTGTGGGGTCTCATGTCCAGGCTGATACCGGTGGGAGATGAAGGCCAGCTGTGACTTTACCCAGCTCACACTTCTTTCATGTGTTGCCTCTTGTCTTTATAAATTCTTTTTTACCTAAGACAGCTGTGTCAGACCTGAGCTCCCAGTGCAATTTTCCTGCTGTACTTGTAGAATGAATACAGACAGACAGGTCCTATTTCTCCTTGGGCACCACACAAAGAATTACAAATGGCTCTATTTATGCCCAGTCGGTACAAAAACCTTATGTCAGAAGTGTACTGAGCAAGAGGAAAGGACTCCATTACAAAAGCAAGATCTGTGAGATAATCGTGGTCCCAGGTCAGTGAGGGGTGTCAATTATGAACGTCTGTTCTATCTGTCAGTTGGGGTCATTCAGTGAGCACATTACTGAGAGGAAAGGTGGCACCTCAAAATGCCCATTACAACTTCCCAGACCCAAACTGTGCTTCAGCCTCCACTTCACCTTCATCCTTAACATGACAGAAAGGTAAGCTTGAGCAACAGGAATTCAGTTTTCAAGAAAGAGCCTAATTGAACTGGAGTTTAACACCAATTAATGCTTTTGCAGAAGTTGTGCGCTCTGCCTGGGGGCTGCCTGGCTGCATTGAGGAAGTGCATGGTGTTGACTTCCCAAACTGAGTCACCACTGTAAGCCCTAGGTTGGTATTTATAGAGTTGGGGGAAAATTTCCAGGAAACATCACTTACTGGCACTCACAAAAATAGCAAGGAAACTCTTCAATTACTAAACTTTTAAGGAAGAAAATCTTTATTCTTTATGACATGACAGCCAAACAGCAGCTTCCATAATTTGCTTGGAAGCTGTTACAATTAATATTGTTCCTTATCTCACTCTTCCCTGACAGTAGTAGAGGTTGCTCCTAAGCTATTAATTCTGTACAGCTGCAAGGTTGGGTTTTTTCCTCCTCTCCTTCTATTGATTATTTCCATGATAAGATCCTGAAGTCAGCCCTGTCTCTGATAACTTCAGCAATTCTCTCCTGGAACATGCCTGCAATACTATCCGAAGGTTAAGCCCAAGCCCATGCATGCAGAGACTCAAATAAACCCAGGTACTAAAAATCAGCTCAACCACAAAGTCCAGAGGTCAGCCCAAACCCTTTACTCAACTGTCCAGGATACTGATTTGGGGGAATGGTTGCAGCCTCCGTTAAACCACATCAATATGCAGGTAAGCCCGTTACTTGAAGTCAAGTTATCCCACACAGTGGTGAGCTGCACAACCTAGACATGCCCTGGGAGCCCAGAGCAGACAAAATCAGAGGAAGAATACAGCCTAGTAGCTGGATCAGTCAACTCAAAGTGTCTGCCTCCACACATACAACAGTCTCCTTAACATCTCCTCAGAGCAAGGGACTAAGCCGTGCTTTCGGAACCACTTTGTTCCTGCAAGAGTTTTAAGGGTGCAACTGCCAATCTGGAGAAGTCTTGACCTCCTTAGGGCCTTTCCATTAAACACAGGTGGATTTATGCTCTTGCTTAGTGTTGGTGCACAGACTATCCCAACCATGGTCCTCTTCCCCTAATCAGCCAGCACACCCCATCAAGAAGTATGTAGACTAGTTCACCACAGCAATACAACTTTCTGGGATTTAAAAATAAATAAAGAAATTGAAAAGTAAAATATCTGAGCACACAAGCTTGTCCCCATCATGCACACAAAGTACAAATGCTGAACTTTATCGCTATGACTTCCAGACTGTCCCCACCACCCCCCTCCTGTGAGCTCTGACCCAGCAGTCTTTGAGAAGGCCTCAAAGATGCTCCACTCCACATCTTACACAAACCAGTAGCTTGGAAGAGGACACAAAACAAGTGTAATGTAGGAAAGACCGCTGCCATAAACTCGACCAGTACCTGCCCCATTTGACCTCTCAGCTGGGCTGTCCCAGCACAGCTACTGGGAAGGCACATTGGATCCCACTGTCTGCCAAGCTGTCAGTCAGCACGGGACACAGTCTGTGACACTCATGGGACATGATACCCCATGCAATGCAGCGGAGACCCAACTAGTTTGTTTTGTACATGCCACCCCGGCGTCGGCAGACACAGCAACGTGCTTTGGCTAGAACTGACACGGGAAACATTCAAAGCACTTGCACACAGATAAGAGGCTCCCCTCAACTCCTGCCTGAGACATGCTGACCTCCCCTCCCACCCTTCTCTCTGGTATCGTTAAAGATAATACAAAAATCTGATGCTTATTTTTAAAAATGTTTCTGTTTCAGGGGGTTTATACCCCCCACTGTTTTTCTGAGGCCAATTAAAAATAAAAGTTTACTAGGAAGACGACAAGCAAGAAAGAAGTGTCTGATATCACTGGATCCAGCCTATAAGGATCTCACATAAAAGAATTATGTCCCTGAGCACTTTCCAACAGACTTTCAGAAAATTTCATCTTTCTACTTGCCTGGCTGGATAGTCTGTTTGAGTAATTTTCTCTTTCTCCTGGGGCTGGTTGCTAAGAGACGCACTATTACTTCTCCCTCTCTTATGACCCGATTACTGTGATCAGCAAAGACAGCGTGCAGACAACAGCCTGACATGGCTCATACAAGAACATCGGGCTCGTTACAAAATGATGGACTGTATTAACACTCCACAGCCCCTTCGCTCGCCGTGGCCTTTGCAGAGTCTCCTGGCACAACTGGGGGCTTTTACTTCCCCGGCTTCTGAAGTGCACGTTCAAACATTTTAAATCGTGGGACTGGGAAGGCAGAAGAATGGACCTTTACCTCCTGTGTTTCACTGCCTGCCAGATGGAGCAGTGTTAATGGAACCTTGTTGAGAAATCCTCCTTTCCTTATCCATCCCAGGAAGTGGCCCAAGAACTAGGATTATCCCTTTCTGCTCTCCTGCAAAAAGCTCTGCAAATATGGAACCAGAGTCAAGTTAGCACATTCCCTTGAGGAGTTTGATGGCACCTTGTAGAGCTGATCTGTACACGTCAGAGGCTGAGGTGACATGGTCCTGCAAAGAGCTGGATTGCTATGGACGAGAAAAGCAGCTGGAAATGCACCCAGCTGAAGGGGCACAGTGGTCTAAGGAAGCCACCAGGACACCCAACACACTTGCAGTACGGGCTAGAAGAGCCAGAGCTTGGCACTATGCCCTCTGTAGAAGAGCCCTAGGTGACATGGCTGGTGGGGGCATTGGGAGACTTGGAGTTCAGGCTGGGAGCTTAAGCTGAGGGGAATGTGAGACAAAAAGTTAAGGGAAGTTGATTTTGTTGGTGCTGTTACCAAAGAGCAGGTCTGCTGCCAGCTGGTATGGCTCAGGATGAGGTGAACAACCTCCAGAGCCCATTAGTCTCCACTTAGCAAGAATTTAACTCATCCAGTCACTTTTTATAACACGCATTTCAAACTTCTGTAATTCCTTCTATTAAACCTACTACAAAAATCTGTGTTTACTATCACTGTTTTAGTACCATTTTTCTACTCTTGAGGGCCCCCCTCCCACCAGCTTGCTCGGGGGCAGCTCCTGCAGCAGGACCCCTGGGCAGACCCTCGCATCACAGATGCCCAGACTGTACACAGCCCAAGGCTGTTGCAGAATACCTAGAGAAGCCAGTTGCTAAATCTTCCCAATGGATCCTGTCACAGTGGCAGCCCAGATGCACAAGTCACTCCTCTTGTAATTTTTCCTCACCTCCATGGCATTTCCCATAAACTCAGTGCTTGGCAGAACAAATGCCTGTTTGCATGTCAGTGTGACTTCTACCAACCAGTCCCTCATGCCAGGGTTCACATTATGGTTTGGTCATGTCTAGACTAAACCAAAACCTTTCCTTAGTCATTGTCATCACAGGAATTAAGAGTTGGAAAAGACCTGTGAGTCTTCTGCACTTCACGGCTCCTCAAATAGTCTGGGTAAATCCCCACTCGAGCTCCTGGAGCATGCTTGCACGTTCTTCCGCGTGCTAGTTAAAGACAACGACAGAGGGGGAATTTTTAGATAGTGAGATCTGCTTATCAGGAACTAGACAAGACCTCAGTTCATCCCCCTTCTGCATAACCACCCTTCCTGGAGCAGCCAGAGCTGCAGGACTCTCAGACGTACTCACAGCCCCTCAGCTCTTGTGCCCAGTGCATCTCAACAGGCTTTGCTTAGTGATGAGCATTTTGGGCCTTGGATATTTATCCCAAATTGTAATGGTGCAGTGTTTGCTGCCAGAAATGCCTGCTCTCTGGCCACAAGTACAGCTTCTGTGGCTTCAAGAGTTGCCCATTCATTCTTCTAACCTTTTATTAGACCAACCTGTAATATAATCCAACAGATATTTATTGGTTGCTCTGACTTAGCAGTACGCTGTCTGGCAGAGTAAAAAAGCTTTAGGCAGAGAAAAGGAAAAATATATGTATAATCCTCTATTGTAATAGTTTTCAGGGCATAGAGGAACTGCATTGTGTGAACAAGGGCAAAAAAAAATATTCCTCAGCTGTTAACTGTCATATAACAATTGTTATTATTTAACAGACTAGCATCTGGAGGATGTTAAAATTTCGGATTAAAATAAAAGGGACAAGTGCTGGCTGCTTGAATTCAAGCTATTTCTGCATTAACATTGCGCTCTTGCTTTGATTGGGCACCGCAGCCCTTTAAAACTATATAGAGAACAAACATTATCTTTTTAAAAGTAGATTTGATATAGCTGATGACAGATGTTTGCAATTCGAGTTATAAAAAGATGGCTTCTTTCCATTTCAGTGTATGTCAGAACCATTTTTTTTTCTCTTTCCCTTCCCTTTTTTGCTCTTTTTCTTTATTCTACCCAAACTATTGTGGTTCACAGAACAGGCCACTGCAAAGATGAATCACTATTCAGTGTTTGAAATAATGAAGTGGAAAAATTAAATATAGTATCTTGGACAGACAGGAGGAAAAGAAAATGAGGAAAAAAAACAGGCATGGCAGAAAAAAATTAAAAATCTACCTGCTGAGGAGTTTAACGTTTGCTTTATGATACAAAATAACAGAAAATACAAGCTTGCTCACCAGAATTAAAAATAAGGCTAGGCACTACTTCAAGTAGTTCCCAAATAAGGGGCAATGTGTTCCAGAGCCCGTGAAAGTTTAATATTTGTAATTCTAACAAAACAGAGTCAGAGTTGTTAATAAAATGTGTGGCCCGAGTTGACATTTTGTGAACTACAGATAAGTATACTGGTTCAATAATAGTTTTTATGCACCTGTTTTATGTTGCATTTTTCCAGGTGCCATTATCTGAGGTGGTATTTCAAAAAAGAAAAAGCAAAGCCAAGAGTACAGATGTATTTGTCTCTAATGAAAAAGAAAAACAAAAAGCAGATGCAGACACTATTATCCATCACCAGTGGTAACAACTTCTGGGATGACAGCAATCAGGACAGTAGAGCCCACCCAGAGCCAGTTAATTTACACTGGTGGGAATCACAGGTCCTGAGACTGGTTCACCATGTGACAGCAAAATTCTACATCTCTGTAACTCATAGAGTAGAGGGATGCTACCTGGGCACAAAGCACCAGGCTCAGTCTCATGCCTCTTCAACACAGCTCAGCTTGCTTGGGCCAATTTAAATCAGCCATTATACAAATGAGAACCTTGTTCATCTCCAACTGGTTTCACTTGGTTCTTAACCAACGGGGAAGAGGATGTCATTAGAGAGAAATCAATGGAGACTTCCGAAAGGCTGCTCCAAACTGGTCTGCATCTACCCTTTAATGAGGGCCGCCTTCCCACTTGTTCTGAGGGGTTCAGGTGGTTTGTTTGTGCTTTAAATGCTCTTGTATAGAAAGTAGTAAAGCCACTACAAAGAGGCCTGGAGCTTCAAGTTCATTTTCACTAGCTGTATTTGGTAAGAGCCTGTGGATGATGCAGTCCTGACGCTAATGAATAAAGTATTGTTTCATCTGCTCCATTTCGTTCAGTGCAAGAAACACTTGGAAGAAAGAAAGCAAGGATTAAGGAAAGCTTTAAAAGTTTATAATACTCAATTTTAAAAAAAGCTTTCTCTAAAAGAAAAAGCAGCAACACGAGGGCTGTGCTCAGGCAGTCAGCATTATTTGCAACAGTAAGGTTACCTCTCTATTTCCAGAACAATTTTCACCTCCACAAGCTCAAATCCTGAGAGTGATGGGCCACAGCATCCATTGCAATGATGGGACCAGAAAAGGGTTAATGGACTTCTCAGCCTATTTTTTGTTCCATCACTGAAACACTGTGCATCCCAGAGCACCAATGATTGGTTTTAGCTGGTGGCAGAGCCGAGAAGTGAGGCGGAGACCACCAGGGCCCACCAGAGAAGTTCTGGTATACACAGTACTCAATTTAGCATCAAAATGACTGAGTAACAACATATTCCCATGCCCTGTCTGGGCCACAGCAACAGCCCATATGCATAGCTCAACACAGCTACCATCATGATGAAAGACTAAATTGCATTACCTCATGGTAACATCAGATGAGGCACACAAACCACCATCAGATCGTAGCTGAGACACAGCTCACTGCTCCTGTGCCCCAGCTTCCTTCCAATGACAGGAACATCACCACACAAGCTCATGTGGAGCACCAAGAAGCAGGTTTGCTGCCTCTCAACCAACATGCTGCTCCTCTACCAGCGATGATTCCTCTTGCTATGGTGTAGACCCAGCAGAGACAACCAGAAAGAAAACCACAAAACCTGCAGAATCTCCCAAATCAGCTTGGATTTGTATTTTCAGGGCTCATACCCAAGCAACAAAGAGATTCTGGACCTGCTTAGTTTCCATGAACTGTCAGAGATTGCAGAGCAGGAAACAGCACAGCTAAAACACGGAGTGTCTAGTCCAATAAATCCATACCCAAGCTTCAAAATTAGACAGAGCTACTGATAGCAGCTGTTGTAAACAAAACCCCCAAGGTATATCTGCCTATCAAAAACAAGTAAGAAAAAAAGAAGCAACAGCCTGATACTTCACGCTCCCAGTCCCCTACAGACATTGCAGAATATAAACTGTCAGTGCTCAAAGCCTCCACATCCATGAAGAGGACAAGGAGGACCAAGCCCTGGGAAACCTGGATCAGGTGGGTTCAAGCATACACATGGTTGTCAGCCATGCAGCCTTGCCGTGGGGCTGGTGCTGCTGTTGTGCTGTGTTTCATGAGTCACTGCCATGTCCTTTAGCCAAGGTACCTGGAAATTTTTTTTTTTATTTAAAAAAAGAAGTCATTAAAACCTCAAAGACTTTCACATGAGTCTTGTTGTTCACCGTATCTGAAAGTAAAGGAAGAAGATGGGAACAAGTTGCTTTGATTCTCATCCCTTCATTTAGTTTCCATTAAATCCATATTAACTGTTTCTGCAGGTATTATATTCACCAAGGGTGGCAATTACAAGGAAAAGACATCAGCATTAATAAACACTGAATTCAGAAGGACCCAGCAGCATAAACTAAAGCAGCTAATTTTAATGGCCTCAGAGGGTGACAGAGAAAGCGCATCCAAGCGCTGTGCTGCACTGTAAACCACTCGACTGTCCTAGCAGAGATGCTGCCTGCACATCCCTTTCTGCCCAGGGTTGGCACTGCAGTATTTCAGTCTGTCTCAGGCAGCTTGAGAAACACACAAGGCTGGATTTGTATGAATAAAAGACATTGCAAGAATATGAGGAACTTCATTTCTTGGGAGTGGAGGCGGTTATCTTTGCAGGAGCAGAAGACCTCCTGGGTGCCAAACAACGGCCTAGTATTTCATGGCAGGTAGGGATGGACTCATTCCCTTCCCTGCCACCATGAAATCACCTTTCAAGTGACTACACATGTTGGCAAAGGAGGTATGCTCAACCCACAGGAGCTGTGGAAGTGCTCATGCCTTTCAGCCAGAGCCAGACTGGGAAGCATAACCCCATGACGTGGTTGAGAACAGATTTTTATGTTTCTGAGGCCCCTAATTTTGACCTCTCAACCCCTGATGCCAGCCCAGTGCACCCCAATTGTGGTAGTCACTTGGGAGCGGCTGCCTGCCCTCCTCTCCATGCCACAGAGTGTTTAAGCTCACTTCAGGACTTCCACCACCAGCCCATGGCAATGTGCAGAAAGCCAGCAGATGATCAACCATCATCACCTCACCCCTCACCAGATGCCTCCTTTGTCTGCCCTGGTGGGTGAGGCCCCATTTTCTGGGACTAACGAAGGCAAAAAAAAAGGAATTTGCTTCATCTGTAAGATATACATTCTCCCCATCCTCCTGAACTAAGCACAGACAGGAACATCTGTGTGGCACCACCTCTACAAGGCCCCATCTCTGCTGATAATGTTGAAATACCAATTTAAGAGTAAAAGCTGGAAAGCAGGAGATAAATAAGTGGCAGAAAAGGAAGGAGGGTAACCACAGAATCACAGAATGGTTCGGGTTGGAATGGACCTTGAAAGATCATCTAGTCCAACCCTCCTGCCAGAGGCAGGGACATATTTCACTAGATTAGGATGCTCAACACTTCATCCCACCTGGCCTTGAACAGTACCAGTGATGGGACATCCAATGCTTTTAAAGTAGACAAAATTATTACTGTTTCCTTGGAAGAAGGCATTATTTTGCTCAAGAGTATTTTGCTCAGTGAGTACAGAGGATGAGACCTGTTACACATGCTGATGGGCAGAGTCTGCTGAGGAACACGAGGAGAGGCAGGTAGCACCAAACACCCTCTGTGCTCACATAAGAGGTGGACTGTCTCAACCCATGGCTGGATAATGTTTCATCTATCTTGGCACCAGTCTTCTCACAACATGCAGAAGATGCTTTCCAACTGCAAATGCATCCAACTCCATCTATGAACTATCCATTATCCCCATGCTACTCTTCCAGAGCCACTGCTCAAATGCCTGGACTCCTAATTTTGATTTCCAGCCTAACTCACTAGCAGCTACACTTCCTCCAAATGTAGAGTTGGTTATCTTGCAGAAAATCACCTGCCCCAAGCCCAAACTGTCCTCCACTCCCTGTGGGCTAAGTACAGAGCCATGTACCACATCAGGCACCTGTACTCCTCAGGCATGCAGTGCTCATGCATCCCAGATCAGGAAAGGTTAATCCTCCGAGAACTGTCACAGCAGGAAACGTTATCACTAAATCCTCCAGAAATCCAGCCCAGACCACAGCACGTGCACGTCTGGTCCAGTGTTTGTAGGACCTATAAAAACACAGCTGTGTTGGGCTCCCCAGCCAGCTGCACAGCAGAGACCGATGCAGGACATTAATCAGAGCTGTGGTCTTATTGATCATTATTATTGCTACCACTACTGTAGTCATACCCTGGGGCCCCAAACAGATCCCTGTGACAACAAGACCTGGACTCTGCTTTGATGAGTTGACAAATCTAGTTTGAAACACGTCACAGTGAGTCAGTGTGGCACATAGCGAGGAGGGGAGCTGGCAGTGCTGGGAAAATTGCTCACTTAGCTGGTCTAAACCACGCTTGCCTTGAGTGATTCCAGTCACACTACGATGCTGCTGGCTTAGAACCACTGGCTGTTGCAATTTCACTTTCTTTTTTTTCAGCCATTTAACCATTTCTATCTTGTTTTAAAGTTCTACAGGGCAGCTTTTAATCTGGCTGATTTTTGTGCTCATGTTGGGGAAAAAGAAAAAGTAAGATTGAAGTCAAGGTGAGTCCAAAGAAACAGTGGGAGGGAGAGGGGGATGCAGCCATTCCCCCACCGTGCCTGCAACACCTGCTCTGCAGTCTGTCACTCCAGTGTCTTACCCGGCGCTTTCAACGCATTCAAGAAATAAAACCACAAATGCTACCAGCTGGGCAGACACACTACATGTGAGCAACATACCTACAAAATAATAAAGAAACATGAGGCCAGAGAATGCACCTTCTGAAGCGTTAAAAGCAGTGGGAACAGAATTTGCTCCGTCGGTAGGGAACCAGCCCTTCCCGCCACTGCCCGTACTCATCTCCAGCAGAACGATGCTGCACTCTGTGCTACCCACAAGCTAGGTGAAAAGCCACGTGGAAAGCATCTCTGGAGGGATGAAAACAGGCTGGGGCACAAGGGGATGCTGCAGCCCCTTCACCTATAGACTTGCAGCTAACCAGGCCTGTGATCAACAGAGAACAAAATTAGGCAAAACAACTCACGTTTCCCCTTTGCACAGGGAACCAGTGGGGCATGGTGCAGTCTCTGAGGCTGAATTACTGCTGCAAAAACAACAGAGGTCATTGAAGAAACAATTAAGGAGCTTGGAAGGAGAAGGGAGCCGTAGAAAGTGAATGAAGCATGTTGGGCTAAGTATTCTCGTACTGTGCCCCTTTGCCTGCCAGATCCCAGAAGTCCTGTGTTCTCACAAGCTAATGGCTTCGCACTGGCTGCTGACACCAACCAGCAGCATGTCACCTTCTCAAAGTGGATTAGCTTAAGCTGTAGGCACGCTGTCACATCACTAAGCTGGTCCCTGACCAGGTCTTGGCCAACCCTTAGCTCTTCCAGGCCTGTCAAATGACGATGAGATCTCCAAATGCCCAGCATCACACAAGGCAAAGGATCAGCACTGGAAAAGGCCTCCTGTGACCTTCCAAGGTCTCCTGGTTTCTAACAAACCTGGCGATGCTCAGCTGCTGCTTGCAGAATGGGGTAGTCAGTGTTGCATGAGAAATGTCTGCATAGCTCATCACCCCTCTCAGCCTTCAACATCTGCTCTGCTCTTAGGGAAAGTCTCCTTTCCCAAAAGCCAAGAAACAAAGAATTTTTTAGAAGATGATAATGTTCCTGAGTCACATATCATTTAGATATACAATCACTAAATCCTGAACAATTAAGATATACTGACATTTTTCACTTAAAATAAAACCAACAACCCAGTGGCTGATAAAAAAGTTTTCAAAAAGAAAAGTGTAATTTTCCATTATTGTTTGAAATTTCAAGAGAATCAGAAGAATAAGAATTTCCACTTGACTTGAAGGTGACATTTTCATTGCATTCCAGAAATGGATTATTTTTTACTTTTTTAATTCCAAATGTCTTTCTCTTCCTCTTACTCGATAATGTTTTGTTACTGAAGGCAACAGAACAGGTGGATATGACTTCACTTTTCCCCTCCAACACATTTTCTTTTTTCGTTCTAAATTTTCTGAAGTTAGAGCAGCAGAGGGAAAAAAATTCACTCATCAGACTTTTCCAACTTTCTTAAAAAATGCCCTTAACTTTATAAAATAGCTCGAGTGCAAGATTTGATATGCTGCTTTGTTTTTCTTTCTCTGTTCCATTATTCTGCAGTGTTCCTGAAAACGTGTATGCTCTCAAAAGATAGAGTAGAAAAAGAAAAAAAAAAGAAAAAAAAAAGATACAGATGACATTTATCTTATTGCACTCAACACAAAAAAAGGAAAAGTGGTAAAGGAACAAAGAAAAGCATCAAAAACCAAAAATCAAAAGCTGGTTTGGTAATATTTTGAATACAACTGAATACCTTTGGGGGGCAGGGAGGATGGACAGGAGGTGAGGAGTTTTCCACCCATTTCTAACCCTAGTAAACCACCAGGAACTGGGAAGTCATCACTGCCAAGAGAGCTACCATCCTCTCCTAAAATGCGTGGCTTCCATCTTGGTTTTGCTGCAGTAGGGCTCCATCCCCCAACTCTCCACCATCAACTAGGGGCATTGGGGTACTCCAGCTGGCAGGTTTCCAGCTGCAAACCCCAGAGGCACTTCAAGCACATGCTCATGATGCTGAGAACTCCCTCCTCCCTCCACGTGTACACAAGCCAGGAATCCAACTCCCACACTCATTGCTCAACTACGTGAATACAGGAGGACTTTTACGGCAGGAGGTAGTGGAAGGCCAACACACGGTGATTGTCGGTCTGTTTTACTAACATAACAGCTCCAGAGGCTGTTGCAAAGGTCATGTAAACATCCTCAGAATTATATCATTAAAGTATTTCATATTCAAGATTTCTCCATAGTAGAAGGAAAAGAATTAAAGCAAAACTGAATCAGACCAGCAGGCTGGAAAGGTAACTTTCCTAGACCCATTCTGAACAAAATATGCCCTATCACTCCAGTTATATCCATGCTCCCACAGCTCAATCCCACATTTGTAGAGGATTCTCACTGTGTTGGAATGAAAGAACCAACAATCAGAAGGGTTGTTCAAGCCTCAGCTCTTTGGATCAACACATACCAGCACAGAGCAAACAAGCAAAACCCCTTAAAAAGTACCAATCTTGGACATAGGAAATCTGCTTCCAAGAAAGATCTTCCCCATGTCCTCCCCTGACCCTGCACCTCTCAGGAGGTTATCTAGCCAAAGCAAGGGTAAGAGATACCTTCACTTTCTTCTTGAAAGTGTGAATGACCTGGAACAGGGAGGCACCCACAAACTCATCAAGAACAGCCTGCATTAGCAGTTAGTTCCTTTGAATTAGACAGCTGTGGTTCCTATCAAACAAAATTAATACTTACCATCACCTCCTGGCTGCTTGTATGGATTGTACTTTGGCTTGGGGGCAACAACAGGCGCAAACTTCTTTGGTGTCTGCTGGGTGGACACTGAGATGCTTGGAGTCCCAAAGGCATGTGTGGTCTCCATCCTTGCAGTAACGTGACCAACAGGTTCGTTTGTACTCTTGGGTGGTAGCCAGGACGGATGGGACATGGTTCAGATCTGAGAAGAGAGACAGAGAGAATCACACATATGTTAGGAATTTAGGCTGGGGAAAGAACAGTTGGAAACCTGCAACTTTGTCAATTTATAAAATCAAGCCCACAAAACCCTTTAACATGTTTAACTTGTGCATTGTTATCTTTAAACACACTGGTCCTCATGTATAGGACTTAGACAAATTCATCTTTCCTTCCCCAGTAGGTCAGAATTACTGATCAGCTCATTGGTGGTGTCTGCAAAAAGCATTGCTATTTTCCTCTTCAAACCAAAGCAGAGGCAGCCTGATACCCTGGAGAAGCCCATCAATCCCACCATCCATTCTGTAAAGCAGTGATATATTTGCTTTTCCCTGTTAGTACGTTAACACGCAACATCACAGGTGCTCTGGGGACAAGTGTAGTCACAGATAGACAGACACATTTGCAAAATACACCCTTAGCACTTTTTCAGATGCCATTTAGGATCCTATGTCCCAGTGACTTTCATTCAAACTGTTATGAAAAAGGATTTCAAAAGCACCTAATCATTCTTGATGCCTCCATTTCTGAATGCTCAGCTTAAGATATTTAAAAGCATGTCAATTTTGAAAAAATGCCAGAATCCCACAACCACTGACAACCAGGCTCCTTTTAGACATCTCAACTTGTGTAACAGAAAACAGAGGCAACCCAAATCATTACTTATTAAAATCTTGGCTTTGGCCTCTTAAAAGCCTACATCACTTTTGAGAACTGGACTCAGACGCTGCTGAAAATATTGCTCATAAAAAACCTGTTCACTGCGATGAACAAGTGCTTTTCACCACACACAAACCACACTCACTGGGTAGCAGCGATGGTCCTACAGTACCGTTACATGCTATCCCTCTGAGCTGGATTTCAGCTATGAGGAGGAAATTAAGACCCCACATAGAAAAAAACAGTGCTAATTTTGGAGCCCTTGAGCACCTTATCACTTCTGCCTATCCTCTGCTTCGATGTCAGATCTCTCCAAGGCTACCGAAAGAAGCAGGTAGCTTCTTCACCCATGACCTGATCAGGAAAGATTTGTTTTGATCATGGAAAAGGATCAGTGTGAGAGACAGCCCTAGGCCATGGGAGACATTAGCAGACTGCTGTTGCAGAAAAGCACTTCCATCTGGGAACAACGGGACAAAGCAGAGGTGCTGCTGGATTTGCAACGAGGTGTTCTCTAACCACAGCAGCAAGTGCAATCTTCCAGGGCTGAGATGCAAGGCAGAGCCGTAACTCTGCTGAGCGTGGCAGCAAAGAGATGTAATTAACTGGTGTGAACAGTTCTCTGAGCTCAAGGTGGTGGAGAAGAAAGGGGACGGATGAAGGGTGACCCCTGACAGGTGTAGACACCCTTGGAGTGAAATAATTACCAATGTCCACAGTGCTACAGCACTCTAATTACTCTGACACAGCCTATGGTCATGCATGCAGACATCTATCTGAGTGGCTCGTGAGGATGTATTTCCAAAGCAGACAAGTGCAGCCACATCCAGCTCATTGATACCAAGCAGGATTGCAGCTACAGGTCCACTCCAAGCCTACCTGGGCATATTCTTGGTGTCTCACAGCTAAGACTTCCACACACACATGTGCTTCTTAAAAAAAACAACCACTGATCCCAGAACCCCAGGATTACAGGGAAGAATCAGGCAGAAGGTGGCATATCTGATAGCATAGAAGTCTATACAGGGAAAGCAAAGCTGAAATCACACTTCATTTCCCCTTTCTCCTAATTTGGGCTCACGCGTCACTAGAAACCTCAAGACTAAGCTTGGGTCTTAGGCACAGAACCATTTTGCCAAGTCATCCTGACTAGCAAAGCATCTACATCCTACAAGCTTCACAGTGGAGAAAATTCAGTTGTCCTTTATCAAAGCATCAAATGAAAACTTTTGGGTACAACCTGAACTAGTCCTGTGGGTTCTCTCATGGATAACCTTGCCCTAGCAACTTGCTGTTAGAAACGCTGAGTCAGCATGGAGGAAGCAAGGTTTCCACATAGTAGTGTGAGGACAACACCTCCAGCTAAGAGCAATGACTGCTAAAACTGATGTCTAATATATATGTGTGCTTATTCCAGACCCCTAAGTTTACTCCAGGTAACAGGTTTCCTCCTTGCAGAGCCAAAGTCCCATGTCTTACCCACCATTAGGAAATAAGACAATTTGTGGTCATCTTCCACCTCCCCTGTTCCTTGTGTGGGAGAGGAACTGGCAAGTGCCAAACATGAGTCTCAATATTTGTGGCTTTTCCCCACCACGCAGTCTGCTGGTCGGTGTGCATGCAGAGGTTTCGTGGTCTCTGCTGCTGAAGATGAGCCAGCTGCAGCAGACTTCCAATACCAGTGAAAAGAAGACACCAGGACTGGCCAGAAATGAGGGAGAGAGGAGCATGTTGGGAACACCCTGGAGATAGACAAGTATTCAAGGCTAAGCTGCAGGGATGTGAATTTCTTCCCCTATATTCCTGCTGTCCGACCTTACACTAAGATTGCCGAGCATCATTCTGAAAGCAAGAAGTGAAAGGCAGGTCCTCCCCACAGGGCCCAGGATGAAACCAGCTGTAAGGGGTGGGGGCAGAGGGCACACGAACTGCGCTCCCACTGCCTGGTACTTCCCGTTACCAGCACCAGGACTGATGGATCTAGAAAAAGATTACAAATGAATCTCACTCAAGCAGTAAGATTCATCTACACTGATGCCTCCTCCTCTCAAATCCTTCAGAAAATGTAAAACACAGCAATAAAACTCAGGCAGCTATCTAGGTTTTAAGAGCAGAAAGCAATGAGGGCACTCAGCCTCAGGAGCTAAACAGGACAACTCTGTGCTCTGCAGTGTTAGAGCATCCACAGACAACTGTATTTTACCCATTGGTAAAAGCATCATGAGGTTTTATTCTGACAGGTTTTCAGCCCCTGGCTTGATACCTCATATGAAAGAGTGTCCTGCTGCATGAAGCACCCTCAGACACTCAACTTTACCTCCATACTGATTCAAAGCAGTTAAAAATCCCAATACCAACCAGATTATCATCATTTCTGTTCTGGCAGCCACCTAGACGTTCCTCAGCCACCTCCCAGGCAACACACCTTGGCCCCACTGAATTCCCACCGTCTGCCAGGTTGACAGCAGAGATGGGCTGAGTGATGCACAAACCTCGAGTACCTGGTTCAGTAGCCAGGCTGTGGCTGCACAGTGCTGGAGGCAGCTGAAGATGATGTGAAATCTCAGTGTATGAACTTGAAGCAGACTGCTCTTACGAACAGTTTTAGAGCATGAAGACCACGCTGCTGTAACTCAACTGCTGACTGTAAGCTGGCATGCAGCTCTCAGCTACCCTCCAACACATTTGTTTTGGCAGTGGTGGCATTTTTTAATTGTTTCCCTATTAGCCTTTTCTCTTCCCCCTCCTCCCATTTTCTCTTACGCATTTGCCACCACTTATTTTTGCTATCTGTGCCTTGACAATGTTTTCAGCAAATTCCCTTTTCCTCATCTGTTCCAGCCCCAGCTCCATAGCCCCAATTAAATTTAGCCTAACTACTTTGTGAGATTATGAAAAGAAAATGAATTGATCTCTTTTTAACAGCTGAAGCTAAACTTCTGGGTTTGGTGGTGTGTTCCCCTTATTTTTTCAACCCATAAAAGGCCGAGAACAAGGCAAAATATAAGGGACAGGGGCTTGAAGATTGGAACAGCCCCTCATCTCTCTACAGAATTCACCATGGTGGAGAACCTCGGCTAATTCAAATAAAGCCATCATGCACCTCACTACTCCCTGCAATATTGCCTGGTTTTCAGTCAGAAGCTTCTCTGAACCAAAACTGAGGAACATTTTGTGATGTGGACAAGCAATCAAAACAGCACAGGGCAGCTTGGGGTTATAACCAGTCATCTTACTCCCAGCTTACTCCAACATCTGCATCATTGTGGTTCCTGCACTTGGACAAGAGCCTCCATAGGTAAAAGCAGTGTTTTTCTGGCTAGCCAGCAAACACAACCAGCAAATGCATGTTTTACTTTTGTTTTTGAGGTGTTACCTTGCAAAGAAAAAGTTATTTCTGCTAGTTCTACAGTAAACAGTATTGTTTTCAGAAGTTTCTAACTAGATGTGGGGGATTGCAGAAGTCAGTGGTTGTATGAAGGCTAAAGTCACAGAGAAATTTAGAGAATAAAAAGAACAGTATCTATTGGATGTTGCAGGAACCAAGGAACAGTTAAACATAATGAAAGGAGCATCAAGACGTATGGGCTGGGGGAACCCAAGAAGCAGGGCCAGGAAAGCCATCCTGGGAACACACACACTGACAGGAGGTAACGTGGTGAAGTACACCCGCTCACCTTGGCTGTCAGGGATGGAGCTGTTGCAATAGCTGCACAGCACTATTTCTGTTTCTAAGGGTGGATACAGCAAGTTCCTCCTTCAAGGGTAACAGCAGATGGAGTGAAAAACCGTTAAACCCAATGCAATCATTTTGGTTCTTCGAAAGGAATTCCCCCTGCCCAGCACTGCAGAACAGTGAGTCTCACCAGGAGCAGCAGTGGGCTGGACAAGCCACCCCACTGCTGCTCCTTGGATGCCAAATGCAAAGCGCCTGATCCCTCTGCTGCTCAAGTCAAGGGCTGGACCACAGAGCTCTCACTGAAAAGCTAGACTGTACATTAGATCTACGTTCCCCAAATTTCTATTCCAAGCAAATAATTTGTCAGGCATCGTTTACATTCAGTAAGCCCCTTCCTAGCAACGCTGAGTAAATCTGGCCACCCAACATTTAACATAGCCAGGCTGGAGCCACCTTTGCCATCAGGGCCCATGGCACCAGGCACCTTCCCAGGGGGGGAGCAACCTCTTGCTTCCCCATCAGTGCCACATCTCCCTGTCCTGGCTGAAGCCCTCTGCATTTCTGCCTGCCACCCTCACAGAGCCTTGGTCAGCAGTAACTCAACAGCCCTGTTCCTCATGTGGCTGCTACAAGCTTCTCCTGCGACTCCTTACTCATTGACCACTCTGGCAATACCCTTTTCCCACGTTCACTGCCTCACCCCAGACTAAAGTCTCAATCTTCCTTACATTTGAAAGCCCTTTGTGATGACCATCACCTCCTGCACTGTGCAGGGTACTGAGCTCTACCCAACCAATACTCCACAAAGCGTTTGTCAAGAACATTTGTTACAATCTACACATAAACCTCAACTGAAAGAATGCAAGTACTGGAAAATTCACCACAGCATTAGGTAAATTGTTTGGGCAAGCAATTAAGCACCATAATTACAGTTTCTCCTTTATGACTGCCTTTGAATTTATTTAGCTCCACCTCCAACCGCTGGATTTTGTTATGCTCCTGTCATCTGCATGACAGGCCTGCCTCCTCTCCTTACACAGATCCTTTCGGAACACAACCAGGTCACTGGTTAAATCAAATCAAAACAGTTAAATTAAATATCAATTAAACTCACTGTAAAGAGCAGACTTCTCTTGATTCATTGATATATATTTACTCTGAACTCTCTTCAGTTCTTCAGCCACCTTTTATGAAATGGTGGATGCTAGAGTAAGAACCTTTTTTCCAAGAATACAGCTTAAAATGGAAGGGGTAAAATGATGAATAATATCAAAGACAAAAACCAAACTGAAATCAGCTGTGGCTGCCTGAGGTTCTGTTATCCTTCCTTCCTTGGAAACATTAGTCATCACCTACTTTTGGAGGCAGAGGATAAGACCGGACTAACTATGATAAATAACTTTAAAAGCAAAGAGTGAAATCACGCAGCATAAATAAAGAAAACAGTGTGCTCTGGTTCTATCATTAGGACAATCTTAATGCCTTCAGTTCAGAAAATTCTAACCATGAAAGAATACACCACAGCAGAGGAACTGGAATCCACGAATCCCAAGATGAGACCACATTATCTAAAAATGTCAGACCAGGAATATGAATAGAACATAATACCAGGCAATAATAAAAGCCTGACAAGGTGTTTTTTTTCCCAACTTTTTAGGGTTTTTTTATTTTTAATGTGTGGGCACAAGTGCTTGTTTCTGCTTTTAATTATGGGATGTCATTCACCTTTGAGAAGCAAAGGTAAAACAACGAGGGTTCGAAGTCAATTTAGCCTCACAGCAGATAAGCAATGGAAAGGTAGAGTACCAATTTGTCTACTCTTGAAATTGTTAGTACATTCATCTCTGAGACAGGCTGGCTTTTCTGTGATTAGACAGTACCCAAATAAATCTTGATTTCATTTTCATATTTATAACATGGACCAAGTACTCCTTGAATGTTGATGGACTTTGCCAAGACAGAAAAATTTGTCCCCGAGTTAATTAAGCTAATGCTTCATAGCGGGTAGCAACAGTGTTTAACAAAAAATGAGCAACAACAGTCTGTGCTTCCAGACAGTCTGCTCTGTCTTCCATCCCACTCCTTCCTAAATCCACTGACTTGATCTAGGTCCACAATGTTCTTAGTATCACCCATGCACGGTCAACCATCATACCTAAGGGCAAGGGACTGACCAGATACAGGGACACAAGACCTTGTTTACTACCAGAAGATGCATCTGGAAGCCCTGATGCAGCTTCCCTCTAATACTATTCAGGAACATGATCAAGACATCCCCTCCCCTGGATTGCCAGAGTTTGTCTCTAAGGGATTACAAAAGTATGTGCAGAAAGGTAGAGAACATTCTCTCCACTCTCCCAACTCTCCTGTCCACGTAAAAGAACTCAAAGAGAAAAACTGTGATTTCATCTTCCGACTGAGTTTTAAAGACTAGCTCTAGCACTGAACCAAGGCAACACTCTTCATGATGCAAAATCATGCCTCACACTGCCCCTCTCACTTAGAAATGCAACCTACAAGACTGGATGTTTCTTCTCTAAACTTATTTGTCTCCAATTTTTGCCAGAAATTCCCTAAAGCACATACCCAAGTGCCTTGCTAAAATATATTTTTTGTTTTGTCCTCATCACCTCCACTCCACTAATTAGCCAACAGCAGTAATTGAGGTTGACCAAAGGGATTTTCTCTTCACAAACTCCAAAAGCTGCTTGTTTCTCTTGGCACTGTTCCCCTTTGAAAATTAAATGAATTTATTTCACCATTTACATCTCTAGCCATGAAGCTTTCCTGCTTCTTCTGATCTCCAAAACAGGATGCCAATGTCAAAATTCTGGTCTCATTAGGGGTCTTTAACCAAACAGGAGTCGTCCAAAAACTCAGCCCAAGCTCTCCTGGGATAGCTTTCCCATATGGTACTACTTATCCTCATCAGTTTTACATCGTATGGGAAATTATGTGATTTGGAGAATAGGAATTCCTTTTACTCCCTTAATCATTGTCAACCCGCACAACTTCTCACCAAATTTAAGTCCTGTAATATTAACTAGTCAAAAGAAGCTATTCCTCAAACCCACCCAGGAGCAAATTAACTCTGGCCCTTTGTGCTCATAAATGTCATGTCAGCAACCAGGAGAACCACAAAGCCGCGGGCGCAACTCTGAGCACTGGGAATCCCGTGCATGAGGTTGATGTGACACTCATCACCAGTGAGCAGCAGAGAGCTAAAGGAGTCCACTGAGCCACCAAGTGACTCTGAGACTTGAAAAAGAAGAATGGGACATGTTGTCACCCTCCTGTGACTGGCTTCTTGACCATATGCAAGCTTGAAGCACATGGACTCCGACCTCTTGTGGCCCATCTCTCCTTGAGATCAGGTTTCTTTGCTTGCACCCATTTCTCACTGTTAAGGAGCTTTTCCTGATACTTTGCTTTAGTCTTTCACAGCAGATGTCAGCTGAAGCATATTTAACTCTCCCTCTCCCTCCCAGTCCGAGAGTTTCTTCCAGTTGCCTGGATAAGTTGGGGTTTAGTATCTTCAGTTCAATCTCTTCAAAACAGATAAATAAATATCAAATTCACATATTAACTTAAATAGGGATGAAAAGCATTCACCAGTTTCTTGCTGTGGGACATCACTAATGTAATCTCAGGAATTAAAGGAGAAAGAAACCTAGTTACAGCACTGCTTGTGCTGAATTATTCCTTGAAGCATTTAATCTAGTATCACCTCGCCCTGTCTTTAACAGTTTCAATAATGGGATCCTCCAGAAGACCTGATTTAAATTCCAAGTTTGCCCCGCTCTGAGCAAAGGATTGGCTCAGATGACCTCCAGAAATCCCTTCCAAAATCAATTATTCTGTGACTCAAAAACCTGAGATTTCCAGCTGTGACTTTATCTGCACTCAAAAGGGTTTGCGGCAATATAGCTGTATCCCACTTAAGATATGTCAGCAATATCACCTACTGGCAATGCAGCATTATCTTCCTTATTCTCTGGTGGCAATGGTTCACAAATACACACAGCATGTCCCTATTCTTTTAACTAAATAACCAATACTTGGAAAACAACTTTCCAACCCCCCAGCATGGCTGTATCCAGACTGTTTTTTTGCCAGGTGATCCACACCAGTTTGAGATGTGACTTTTTTCGATGTGTCACAACTTCTACAGTGTTGTCAGGAGTAACAGGAGGTAAAAGAACAGTCTCTCTGCTACAAAGGTGCTTGACAGAGGTTTCTGTCACCATGAATATCTGTCCATCAGATATCAACCCAATATTACATACATCCTTACACCCAAATCCTGCTGCTGGCATCAGTTGGCATCAATCAAAAATCTACCCTTTCTTAAGTTTCCCTCTTAGTTCTCTTGTATCAGCTTCAATAGTAGAAAAGGTAGAAGGGCAAACTAAACATAAAATTTCTTTTCTTTCCCAATGTAATTGCATTACTAGTTTGGGGATTAGATGCAGGCTATTTGAATTTGACTGCTGCTGCAAAACACACACATAAAAGCTGATGAACGAGATCTTCCTTTTACAGCCATGTCACACCCTGGTGTTGGATGACAAACTAGGCTTTAAAATTCCAATAAATTGAACTTGACTGGCCCATGTGCATTGAAAAAAAGAGATAGTACTGGCTCCCTGGAGATAGATAGATCCATCTAATCTAATACAACTAATGACCAGCATTACAATTTCACCAGAGAGCAGGCTGATTCTTGACTTCCGTGGTATGAGACAATCCTCAGCCACTCCAAACATAATCATACTGGATAAAACATTAATCCAAGGCCTCAGCTACTTGTGGTCACAACAAACCCCAGGGCAATTGCAATGGAGGAGGCAGACCTGCTGGCCAGGCCAAAATGCTTACTCAAATACAGCAAAGTTTTGGTTGAACCTTAAGAACTGAGCCAGGAGGTAGCTCTCAGCCAGGCAAGTTTCTTCCAATTCTTAAAGCTTCTCTTCATGATAACTTGACCTACAAGTTTGTGAAGGCACTGCTACACTACTAAGAAAGCTTGAGATGGATGTACAAAGGAAAAGAGGAACTATATTAATAAGGACAGCAAAAGAACAGGCAGAACGATACAGAAAAGTTATTTTGTGAGTCTTGGGCCATGAACTCCTTATACAAATCCTGTTTTCCTGCACAGGATTTATTTTCACAATCCCTCTGACAAAATAAAAAGATGCCTTTATTCCTCTGTGTATTCATTGTCTTGCTTATAGCACAGTACTTGACTTCCCACTTCTGCAAAGCACTAGCAAGCAACACAGAGTTTATCCATCAAATAAAACAGTTAAAGGACTGGACTTCTCCACCAGTGGAGACATACTGGAATCAGGCCTATCAGAGAGTCCTGCATAAGAGAAAAAACATTGGGACACGAGAAAGGGCAAGGTTAAAGCTGTTAGAGCAAGCCCTGCCTGTTTGGATGCCAATGCTGGCTGTAAACAAGAAGAAACAGTGCAGAACTTCCATTCAGCTCAGCAGTGAGATATCAACAAGACCCCAGTGGGACCAAATGGGACCGTGGAAGCATATTGACACATAGATAATTGTTTTAGCTTTGCAGAGTGCTATGTGTATATATCTCAGCACAAGGAGAAACAGCGGGGATCTGGACTCTACAGAGTGGGAAACTGATACAAACGAGGAAACAGTGCAGAGCTTGAGGTCATGCACAGCAAAGCTATCATGGGAGTCGGTGGGATTTTTATTTATGATGGGTTCCCTGTACTCCTAAAATCACTGTGGTTTCAGCAGTCAGCTGCCACCATCCCTGGAAGAAAACATATCTGCTGTTGGCAGCCTGAACCCTAAGCCATCGAGAGGATTTCCGTGAACAGAACAGGAACTGCAGCCCAGGACATGGGCATGGCACGGTCCCCACTCGAGAATGATGCGAGCGCAGGGCCAAGGCTGTTATAGCCTGCTTATGACACCTCAAGGGGCTGGCAGTACAAACCCGACTTTGAGACTGGAAGGCCTAAAAAGGAAGAAATTAAAACAGTTAATGGCCAGGAACTGTGTCCAGAATCAAAATTTTTAATCCTTCATTCTTTTCCTCCCACCTGATCTACTTAGGTTTTCCTCCCCCGGAACCCAAGCTGTCCTGGAAGGCACAGCTTCGAGTATGACAAATCCCTGATGATTTCTCCTCCTTCTTAAGCACTGCACCAACCTGTGCCTCGTTTTTGGCAGCTCGGGCTACTGCACCTTCCAAATAATCAGAGGAAATTTTCCTGTGGAAAACCCTATATCCCAACACCCAGAGGAATGATTGCTGCTGGATGGCGGGGAACTGATACTACAGAGATTGCTAATGGAAGCAAGATATTTGCGTGCACAAAAACCGTAGGAAAGGAAGCACACAGGCCCCTTCATACAAACAGTCAGAATAAAAGACTACGTTTGAGTTTCACAACAACAGGTGATTTGACATTATGAAGACATAAACACCCCAATGTATTCTTGTCTCCCTTTTGCAACATAAAGCAAAGATAAAGATTTAAAGCACTTCCACCCTTAAGAAGCTGAAAACTGCAGCACTCTCGGGAAAGAAAGAGGATCTCTTCAGGTTAATGGGTTCTTTATATCATGAGACTGGACTATCACTTACACTAGATCAGGATTGCTGTGGCTTTGTCCTTGAAAACCTCCAAAATGGAGGATCCACTACCACCTAGTGATTTGTTCAATGCTGCACTATTTTGGTTTTCCAATCCCCCAGCTGATTCTCACAATCCACTACACACATGCCCACAACATTTTATTTTGCTATATAGACAGAAGTACTGGGCTCCATCACCTTCATAACACTCCAGCAGTAGTCACAGGCTGCTGTTGGATCACTCCTTTGTCTCCTCTTCATCAGAGAGAGGAGACAAATCTCCCTCAGCCTCCTCTTGTAAGCTATATGTACAGTCCTTGATTGCCCCTCCTCCAGACCCTCTCCAGCTATTCAACATCCCACTTCAACTGGGAGACTCCAGGTTGGATGAGAGCCTCACCAGAAGGGAGTAAAGGTGAACAACAACTCATCCCAGTCTACAGTGCAGGAATTTCCTGAAGCAACCCCCTATGTAGTTTGCTCCATTGACAATGACAGCATACACTGGTCTCTCATTTGGCCTAGCAGCCACTACCTACTCCAGGCACTTTCATCAAGGTATAAAGAAGAATAAAAAGCCCATTTTGAGTTGGTGCTTAAGCTAGAGGAGCTCCAGAATTTCCATAGCCACATGGATACAAGGATAAGTCATAAGGTGATGTCAGCTATCGCTATGCTATTTGCAATAAACACAACAGAGAGCTCATTGAGAAGACAGCTGTTCGGAGAGGGTTGTTCTAGATGGACAGGATGAGAAGTATTAAGAGTCTAGGCAAGCATGCCATGATAACCTGAAGTGTATCACGACAAAGCTCCACAGGGCATTAGTTCTGCTCTTAGTAGAAACTTGTGACTGAAGACAAGTGTTTGAGATTTGATTTTCAATTCTTCTTTGAAACTCATAAAACCACCAAGAACAAGCCTAGGAAACTGTTGCTCTTCCCCTTTATCTCAGTGTCCGCTCATTCAACAACAGTGATACTCAAAGCTCTGGGAGATAGTTCCTCAGCTGGTACAAACCACAGTGCCAGCGATGAAGATAACCCAGCCAGGCATCCACCCTGACCTTGCAGTTTTGCTGAACAAGTGCATCGTATTAAAAAGCAGACTTCAGTTACTCTGCCACTATCACATTGGTGTCTTCTGCTTTTGACCACCCAAATAAATTGTTTGTTCCCCTTCCCAGAAATCAGTACAAAGTTTTACTGTGACAAAAGATCTGGCCACATCAGTTCCCTACATGTGAAACAGCTCAAATTTGACAGTATCCAAGAAAGCATTGTAGTGCTCAACTATTATTATACATTTCATTATATTATTATTTCACTGCCACACTTTTCCATGTCTCCCTTCCCCAAGAGAGAGGAAACATGTCATGAGAAGAAGAAAAATTTAGAGGAAGACCCAAACATTAAATGTATCTACAGATAGTGATGTGATGCTGCATTTTAGTAACTGCTGGCAACCACTTGTGTTCTGCTGTTGAACTGCACTAGGGCAGCTGGGCCACCCAGCAGGTAAGGGCACATGCAGCTCAGTTAATCAAATGCCCTCCAACAGATGCGACTGCTATCTCAAAGGTCTATGGCAAAGCATGTTCCTGCACACAACTAAGCGCCTGCAAGACATTCCAGCATCCCTTTGCCTTGTAATGCACATTATTTCTCTTTTGAAGTAACACAGCTGCCAACACCTTAATCATTCCATGGGGACCTTCAAGCCCACCAGCCCCTTAAGTGCTTCATTACCTCCAGCACACTCCTGCAGAGTTCACGTCCCAGGTGAGCTGTGTGAGCACAGCTCTCTGTCAGCTAAAGCAAGCTGACTGAGCTGCAGGAGATCAGAATCTGTGCAAATCAGGTCTAACGGCCTCTCTAACATCACTCTCTGTTCCCGCAAGTTTGGCCTCATTTACTGAAAAATATCTAGGACAAAAGGCAAGACAGCAACAAGAAACCACCTTGGAGACTGAAATTATTGCATGTTTCTTTTCATGAGCTCCTGAGGGAGAGAAGATGCTTGCTCCTCTGCATGGACTCTCTAAGGGGCTATGGAGACCCGCCAAGTAACGTTACCGAGGTACCTGAGTTCCATGTACATCCCCAAAGCTTTCTTGTTTTTAAGTTGAAACTGCTGCCTCAAGTCATAAAAATACAATGTTTTCAATTTGTATTGATATGTTCTTGGCACAGAAAAAAAAATGCAACCAATACAGAAACTTGATCTGTTCTTTGTTTCTGCAGGACTTAAAACGCTGAGGGGAAACCTAAGCAACCAATTAAATTGATCCACAGAAGATGCAGTCTGTTAGGACTGGTATGCGGATACTTACACTGAAATAAGCTTGAGCACATGAAGGCATAACCTACCCTTTGAAGTTTCTAGGTTGTTCCCATCAGGCTCCTTGAGATGACACTGCTGCAGATGTCATCCTGAGGAGTCACTTCCAAGGCAAGTCCCTTTTTAGAGCACGCTACCTCAGGGCCATTCTTTGTGAGGCAACACCACCAAGAGCTTCACCTGCTCTCTTCATGCCAGCTCTGCCCTCCCTCCTCTGCAGCTCCCTCCACAATCCATGGCCATTCCAATTGAAGTTACAATCTATCAGCTCAGGATGACACAGGAAGGTTATTTAATCATTCAAGGAATATGACCATATGCACATATGTATGCATACACACGTGCCTATCTCTGGGGATTTTTGATTCAACATCATTTGTTCAGGAAACTGGTAGAATGAAAGAATAAGGAGAGACACCAACAGTTGCTCACATGGATCAACACTTCTAGGCTCTCTCTTTTGCAGCTCATCTCACTCATACTTGTGGTTTCAACATGTGATTCGCATTAGGCCCCTCTGCTCTCCATTTGATGGTTCTGCTAAACAGATGTGAATTTATTTAGTCAGAGAGCCTGCTCTTTACACTGCCTTTTTGTAGAACAGATGGACTTTTTTTTCTGTTCAACAATATTCAGAGAATGATCATATCCCAGTGCACAAGTTTGCTTGAAATGAAAAGGAGCAACACATGAACACAGACATGATCTCACAAGAGCTCTCTTCAGCAGATACAACATCCTGCAAGAGGAAATGGTGCTGATGGAGAACACCAAACTGCAACACCAGCAATGTCTACGGAAGCACAAGATCTCAGGTCAGCCCCATAACTTCAGGCAAATGAGCGATGCACGCCACACTTACTAGAAAGCCCAACTCCACCAACCAGCCATCCCAAAGCAGGTCTCCCCATGCTAGAACTTTGATGGAAGAGTGAGCTGAAGGGTAAGCTCCTGCAACATTCATGGGGACATGAAACCATCTGCATCTCCTGGGACTCCTCAGCATGGTGAAATAGCCCGGAAAAGCTATTCGCTCCCTGTGTGGGCATTCTTCTCTCTGCACTGAGAGCGCCTTTGGCAATGGATGAAGCAGAACTGCACAAAGGCCCTCTCAGACCAGAATAAGGCTGCCCACATGAGAAGTACGCTTGGAACAACTATTAGCACTTTAAATTCACACCCTGGCTTTGTTTCGCAATACTCTCCCTGTGCAGAAAGGCCCTAGGCTCCAGATTCAATTTCTGCCCATATAATCAATAGCTGAGCACCCCTCCCATCCCAGGGTAAGATATGGTCAATGCAAGAGGCTAAACCACAAGAGAAGGATGAGCTTCACACTTATTTTGCACTATCCTATAGATGGATGCGGCTCTACATTGCTTTAATAACTTTAATACTGATGATTAACCCTAGCAAATGGTCCTATTATGAGGGTAAGTCATCTCTGCTTTACCACAGAAAGGAAGCACAGGATGTGTAAACAAGGTGCATAGGAATGTCATGCCCACACCTGTGCAAGGACCTAATCCCTTTCCAAAGGCTGCAGCCCTGTCCCCCAGTCACAGCTTTGCCCTCCATGCGTTGCCCACCTGTTAGGAAGATGACATCAGTTTCTAGAAGAATCTTCTTAGAACCTTCATTAAGTCACCAGGAAAAATACATTATATATGCATATAGGTATACAGACAAAGGCACATGCTTGGAATGTGGTTATATTCGTTCGGGTTATCTGGAGAATGAAACTCCAAGTTTCAGAAGAGAAGCAAAAGTGGAATTCTCTGCTTGAGAGAGACCCAGGACACAGCCATTAACACCCCTCCCTGGGGGCCCTGAAGCTGAACACTTACAAGAGCAGAAAAATATGTGTGGCTTTCTTTCCGGGGGGGTGTGTGCATACAATTAAGCAGCATTAAAATGTTAGTAGGTATTAGGTATGAGCAGACTGGAACTGAAAAGGAACTGAGACCTTGTGAGGCGACAGGCACTTCCAGTTACAAAGCACCTCATGTCACAAAAGAGTGTGTTTATGGACCATATTCCAGCATGTCATTCTTGTGTATAGCTTAAGAAACAGCAACAAAGCAAAACACAGAGACTTTCATAAGCATAAAGCAAATTTATGTGCCCAATTCCCAGAAACCGGTTGCCTAAACTTCAGTATGAGCCTTTGATAACTTCTACCTGAGCAGTCAAACAAGGCTCTTCTTTTTCCTGTGTGTAAGTAAAATGGAATTCTCTCCCACTCTGCCCCACCTGCTCTGCAGCCCTGGTGGGACTGTGGGTCCTGCTGGGGCAGGGCTGATGAGACAGCCTTTGGGCCACGTGTAGGAAATCAATCCAGGTGTCACTCTCCAAATGCATCCTCCCACCCCATCATCTCCATCCAGAAACTGGAGACCACGTTAAGCCCCTTCTTTCCAACACAAGCACAGTGTAAGGGCTATCCCACTGCAAAGCACACAGAGCTGAATGGCATCCAAAATGCAAAGTATGGATATACAGACTTCAGTGGAGAGTTAAAACGGAGGGGGAGCGGAGCTATCTCAGCTGCCTAAGGCTCATGATGGATAGCAGTGAGCTTTTCGGAAGAAAATTAAGAAAACATTTTGAATGCCCTCCTAAAAAGGAACAAATAGGTCCAACACTCCAAGAGAAGGGGATTTTTTGCATCTCGGAATGATAGAGCTTCACTTTTATGGCCTGCGGCTGCTTGGGAAATTCAAAGCTATTTCTCTGAAGAATTCACTTGGACAAGCTTTATGGCTTTGATCAGTTAACTATTTTTTAATGCTAATCCACCCCAGTGATATTTGTCCTCCTTTTCCCCATGTGCACACAAGCACAGACTCAGACAACTACGACACAAAAACAAACATTAGCCAGATGAACAGCCAGGAACAATGACACCCAGAGCCCATAACCAAACACCAACTTCATTCTGTTTTATTCTTGTCTCTTCTGGCGGCTCAAGATCCTTTGGCCCAGTGAGACCTACTAATGGAACTTTAGTAATCAAATTTCAGTGCCCAGCAGGTATAATGCTCACACAATAATCCAGCAACAACTAGTCTCAGTCAAGTGAAATTTTAAATAATTTCCTCTAAAAGTTGCAATAAAACATGTGGCTGAAAGGCCTTGCTTATAATTTAACACAAACCCCCATAAGTAGCCCACATGCTGCCCCATCCTCCAGATGAACAAATAAAGGTACAGAAACAGTGATTTGCCTTTGAATCAAATGCAGAAAATGAGCCAAGAACAGGACTGAAGTTACAAGATGCCCACCATCGTACTGGAATTGCTCTAACCTCCCCCCCCCTCCCCTTAATATCTCAGTCTTACAACCTCAGCAGCACACTAAGCAAAACTCCATCTACCATGCCAGCACACAAAGTTGTCTCCTTGTTTAGGGCACCAAAGGCTAGAGATCATTCCAACTGCATACCAGGAACATGCTGAGGATCTAAGTCAAGACTCAATTATCTGCCATATTAGTTGCAGCACTGTGACATCATATGCAATATAAAGCAGGCCACTACAAGAGAAAAAAGACCAAATCAAGTAAGGGACAGTCCTTGCTCTGCAGCACCTTTGGTATTCAGGCTGCTATCTAAACTTTGCTTGCTGTCTTTGGGTAACAGATTCAAGGCAGTATTTCCTGTGGCAGAGAATCACACAGGCTGATTACCCTCTGCGGAAAAGTGAAGAAATCCTGGAAGCAATTTTCTGTCTCAATTGTTCCCAGAGCACAGGAACAATCTTTTAGCCTTCTTCCTATTTTCTGCTCAATACCATCCAAGCTCAGCAGGCAGAATCCATCACAATGATGCCTCAGGTCTGGGTCCTGCAAACATACGTGAGCAGTAGCCCTACCAGCTTCAACTGGTGTCAGCTTCCAACTTGGCCACGGAGATTTCAGAGGACAAAAATAACAGAACAAGATCATTGGGAAACTCGAAGTACCTGGGAAATGTTCAGCCCCAGGCAGGACCAGACTTATCTCAAGAGGGTAACACAGATAACATTTCTGATGCACAGGCAGTTTGTAAAATAACTGGTCATCTCCTCAAACTAAAAATTACACTGCCATTAAAAAGAAATTAAAAAAAGGAGAAAAAGGATAGATATTTTCCACGGGGCTTTCTACCAGAGCCTGAAAGCATTCCCATGCAAGCCTACCATCTGAGTGCTGACAGCATTTGTGGGTGTGGAAGGCTGAGCCCGTGTCGACTCTGCACCCCAGGAGGCACCACCATCCCGATGCACTGGGGAGTCCCAGCCTGCACGGGCTGAGGAGATGTGGTTTGGCCACAAGGCTGATCCACAGACAAAGGGAAAGGCTTGGATGCAGCATCCCAATCCGCTCCCCTCCATGCATGCTGTGGCAGTGACTCCAATTATGTATTTTTCAACGTTTTGACAACAAATATTTTTCACCCACGTACACAATCACACTTGGAATTATTCAATCAGAACCTTATTTTCTACCCAAAAGAGTTTTGATAGAAAATGTTCAATTTGCCCTAATCAATGGGGCTTAAGCATCAGTCAAAACATTTACTTAACTGACATGTTTAGTGCCAGAGCAAGAGAACAAGCTCTTCAGATAATCGCTTCCAAAGGCAGGTACTGACCTTTCAGTTGTGCTATTACTTTTTTTTAATAAAAGTAGCATTTAAAATATTACTTTTAAGTCACTGCTGCTGGAGGAGAGGGAGGGAAGGGGGCTGCATGCCTGCTGCATAATCGCACAGCCAATCTTAGAATCGCTTAATTTTCAAATGAGGAATTTGGTAGTAAACAACCTTTTCCTTGTACACAAACATTTTTAATTTCATGCCCTGCTAATCATACATCTGTTAGAACTCCTTTTCCATCCATTGCAGTAACGATAATAAAAGAAAAATCATCGCACTAACAATGTGGTTTGTCTAAAATGAAAATTGAATAATAATCAATTTTCCTCCACAGGATGAGGGAACGGAGCAAGCAGCGGCACTCCCTCAACAGAGGCAACAAAGACGTGGTTCAAAAAGTGACACCTTCACAGTGCCCTCGCTGCTGGCAGCCCCTCTTCCCCAGGCATGTTTGTGCCTTGAACAAGGCTTTGGGACTGGTTTGCCCGGATGGCCTCTCTCAGACTTCCCAGTGCTTCACACCAGGCACCACCACCAGCACAGCCTCTTGTGTCACCACTGCTGCAGCACCAGCCATCTCCTTCCCCTCTCCATTCCTCTCTTTCTTTATCTTGCCTCCTCTCTTAGCGGGATATTGCTAGCAGACATGCTCCAACAATGCCTTCATCCTCCCAAACCTCCTTCCACTGGTCAGACCCAGTGGGCCTCAGCATACCAAACTTCAAATACATCCTGTGCAGGTGTATCTTACCTGTGCCTTCTACATACAAGTGTTAATAATGCGCTACTCAAAAGTGTACTTAAACATATGATTACACCCCTGAAAACGAGTTCTTATAATCTCTCCAATAATGTAAGCTCTCCAATAGGGAAAGAGCTGAGGTTGTTATTTAACAGACATGCCCAGTTAAAAGGCCAAGTTAATCAGACCTGAGAAACGTCCAAGATCAAACTATCTGACTTGGCATTAGGAGGAAACTTTTCACAATGAGGATGGTCAGGCCCTGGCACAGGCTGCCCAAAGGAGCTGTGGCTGCCCCCTCCCTGACAGGGTTCAAGGCCAGGTTGGATGGGACTCTGGGCAACCTGGGCTAGTAAAGGGTGTCCCTACCCATGGCATCTTCCCTTCTAAGATTTGTCTTGCACTGCCCACACTCCTCTTTTCTGGACTGCTCAGACTCTGCTTTTTTGCCTTTTTAAATGACTCCTATTCCCATAGCTGTGCTGGGCCAAATCCAGATCAGAAATATTGCACTTGTAAGACATATGCAGCAGTAACTCCGCTAGTTTTAATAAGCTGTAGCAATCCATCTGAAGCCCGAGGCAATGTGGCACAAAGATGCTATGGGCAAAGGTATGAGGCTCCGATACACCTAAGTCTCCTCTCTGGCCTCCAGCCTTTGTAGCAGCATCCCAAACACCTCTTGTCCACAGACTGTTAAAAGCACACTTTAAAACAGTTTAAAGTACGGATGTCTATATAAGGTCCCCCTTGTCTTCATCAAGAAGCACAGTTGTTTGAGTAATTGGCTTTAAGGAGACTCATATCAATTAATTACTCCCATTCTGCAGATAAGCAAACAAAAGAACAGAAGTACACTGGTCTAAAAGCACAGAGGGGAGTGTGGGGCACAAGCTCCCTCTCTCTCTGACCTGGGTCCAGAGTACCGAAAACCACTGGGGTGAGCACACTGGCATCCCCAGCCCCCTTCCTCTGGGAGCAACACCAACCCTGGCCAGCATGAGGATGCACAGGCAGCCTTGACATCTTAATTTTACTTGTCCCTTCAAGCTAGAGATAATAGGCATTAGGAATGTTACTATATAAGCAAGCTTTTTACTACGCAAGAGACCATTTTACTCCAGATGCAGAGTTACAACTTGAAGCATCAGCTCAGCCAGGGCTCCCTTCCACCAGCACTGCTACCTGAGCTCCAGAACACAGCAGGCTTTGGGAAAATACTGGGGTGACCCAGTAAAGGTGATCCAAACCAGGCTGTACCTAAGACTAGGTGACCACAATCAGCACAAACGTGGGTATTCATACATCCCATCTGCTAGTACGCAGAAACATTCAGCTCCGGATTCTTCCGACCTCTAATCAAAGTGCATTCAGTCAAACAACTCTACCAGAATTAACAGTGGGAAAGGAGGGGGAAGGAATAAAAAAAGACTTTGTTGAGCAAAAGTACTCTGAGACACATTTGATGTAATAGTCATATGATTAACAAACTGTCATATCAAAGTTTTCTGCAAAGTAGGAACACTCTGACAGTTCATATTTTAAAAACTGACATTTTGATTCATTACTGTAAATAGCACTCTGTATTAAATATTGTGACAAGGCATACAGTGTATTTTTTTTGAGCTCTATAACATTTAGGAAGTACTGGGATTTTTTAGATTTTTTTAACAGCATGTATAATATCAAAAGCAGTTAAATCAGAACTCCAAGAAAGCTTCTAGAGGAGAGAATCATTATTTCCGAAATAACCTACTTCTCTGCCGTCATCTCAAGCACTGCTGGGAACTTTGGCCCACAAGGATCTTAATGTACTGTTTGCATAATAAAATAGGGAATTGTCTTGTGGAACAAGAGAGCTATAAGGAAAGTGGCTACATTAAATAATGTAAAATTACTCAGTAGCAAATCATCACGAAGTTGGCATAAGGCGAAGAACACTAAAAGGTGCTGAATTACCACTCAGAATATCTGAGAGTGCAGGTTCATGACCAAGATAAACAACGTGACATCCAAATGACTGCCCAAATGTGCATCTTGTTCATCCCCTCACTCTCTAGCCATGTGTTTTGCCCCCTCCTCTGACTCACCATTCTTGCCCAAAAGGGATAAAAGTGACTGTACGGGGATAAAAGTGGGTCGGTGACATAGAGATAAAAAAAAAAAATCACCTCTTCATGCAAACTCACACTGCTCAAATCTGCTCATGAAACTGCCCTCCCACCTGCCTCCCCGAGCTATTGCCCACCTCTCCAATGCCCAGGGACCATTATGTCCTCAACATTTCTGCTTTGCCTTTTCTGACAATCAGCTCCTAGGGACAGGTGTCCCTTGCACTCCTGCCCTAGGAGATCTCCATCTCAGACAGTCCCCTAGGACCTGCTAAAGCCCACACATGGGCTGCTATCACCCCTGCCACACAGCAGAGCTGTGCCCATTGCAGGCAACGGCAGGGCAGGCAGCGCTCCCTGTAGTAGGCGGGAAAGGCTGCCCAGACAGAGCTACCAAGGACTTCTCTTTGCATAGGGATGCACAACAGAGCAACTCCAACTGCAGGGATGCTGTGAGCCACCAGAACCAATCCACCAACCAAAACCACTTAATCCCCTTACTGCTCCCTGCCAAGATCCTCCCATTTGCTGGGTTCCTTCCCCGGATTACCAGTATCAAGGCAAACAGGACTCAGCCCAGAAGCAGTAATGTACATATTTTGAATTTCCCTAAAAGCAGCCTACATGACAGATAAATTAAAAATAATAGCTTCAGCAAGCACAGAAAGATAGGGCAGAGCAGCAGAGGGAAACCAGAGGCTGCCCAACCTGTCTGCAAGATGCTCAGGTGTTATTAGGACCGCAGTCAAGCGCTTTAACAAGAAAAATGGTTACCATTACCATTACTTGCAGCCAGCTGCAAGTGGAGCTCTGGGCTCAGTCTACTGAGAGGATGGATATGCTGCCATAAACACAAGCCCAAAGCCTGGTCTGGGACATGGTGAGGCAGTCACGCTCACACAAGATGGATCACAATGGTGTTTTAACAGAGGTCGGATCCAGCAGAGCCTGTTTCCCTAGGAGCAGGTACACACCGTTCACAGGCTAGAAATCTTGTGGATGGATCTGCATGCCAGCAAGTGTGGTGGTATAGTGGTCTAGCCAGATATCCAAAACATATTGGCACCACTATAATTTGTCCATTCACCAATATGTTTTCCTCAAAACGTGCATATGCTTTTCCTGCAGTTCCCATATGCTTTTGCAAAGAGAAACAAAAACATTTTGTTAGTTGCGAGTGATTGATCCCCGCATATTTCACAGAAGTCAAGCAGAAAAACAACAACAACAAAAAGCAGTCTGCTGCTTCCCCCTCTCTTTGCTCTCTATTCACGAAGGGAACTGTGAAGAGCAGGAAAAAAATTCAGCCCACAGCAAAATACACACACAACTCATTTTTTTGCAGTGCAAGATATTCTAGGAATTACAGGAGGAATCTTCATTAAAAACAAGCTATCAAAGATCTGGCAGACAGTGGCATACCAGACAGTAATTCAGTGCTGGGTGTTCAGCTCTAGCTTGGGTCCTCCCCACGGGTAATGTAGCCCACAGGAATCCAAGCTCCCAGAGAGACACATGAAAGGAGCTTGGGTGATGTGGCGAGGGGGCACACAGCAGTGAGACGAAGAGGTTACGGCCTGATTCATAGGAAAGCTCATCGTCTGATGACAAATTTATCTATACCGGGAGGTATAAAGCCCCCTCTCGTGTGTAGGGCTTTGCAGGAAGGTGCAGCCTTGCTGATGCAAATCCCAAAGCAGTGAGCATGTGAGGGGAGCAGGCAGACTGCTCGGTTCAACCAGGAGCAGGCACGTGGGTGTACAAGTATGCGTGTGTCAAGGCTGGAGCATGTGGGAACCGTAGCTGCTTCGTTAGAGACTCATTAAGAAATGCGGCAGACCCGGGGCCAACGTTCAAAGAGGAGCAGTGTGAAACATTTCTCTGGAGGAAGATTAGTGCGTGTTCTTCTTTACACAAATAAAATTAAAGGGAGAATCATAATATGGATAAATCAATTAACTTCTGAAAAGCCAAGGGCGCTGCATGCAAGAGCAGACGAGAGGGGAAGAGCTTTGTTGCAGGGACACTGAAGCAGTGCATAGCCCTTCTTCCTTGGAGAAGGAATTCAGCTATTGCTGCATGGAGTTCTGACGTCAGCCGTCTTCATCACACTCGCTGTTATCTGAACACAGCTGCTTCCTTCCCAAGCAGCCACAGACACACACCTGCACACTGCTGTAACCCGGAGCACGAAGAGCTTGGGGTCATCTTTGGGAAGACTATGAAAAATACATGAGGGCAGATGCCAAAGGACTACTACAGTAACCTGGCAGCTTCAGCCTTAAGGTAAAACTCTGAGGCTGACCTACGTAGGACACCCTGAACAGAACACAGTCTCCTACCAGAATAAAGACTTTCTGCAACAGTCCCGGTTCTAAAATTCTCCTGTAAATTTAACCAGGAATGCTTTTTTGCAAAGTTACCATTTTCTTACAGTGATCTAATCTCACACAAAGCCTAACAAGAGGCCAGATGCAAGAGGCCAAGAGCCCAGTTTACCACAGAAACAAAGCTGAAAACCCAGTCAAGAGAAGAGAAATCAATCTCTTGCACAGGACATGGAGTAACAAACCGATTTGTCAGAGACAGCTTGCTTAGCAAAATACATTTTATACTATGCTTTTACCCTGAGAGGAGTTTCAAGCACCTATACATCTGACTTCACCACTCACAAATATATTGATGCTGTCACTTAAGCTTTGAATAGAAAGCAAAATTAATACTATCTCCTTTAGTTAACAGTCTATAAGGATGGGCTTCTTCCTAGATTTCATATTTACAGCAACCTACTGGGACAGTTTATTAGACTTAATAAACACAAAGAGTGAAACTAACAGAAGAGCTACCATTAATCTTCCATAACCCAGCAACTGAGAAGACCAGGTCTTGAAGAAAATCCTACTCTCTTGCTATTAATCTCCTGTCCTCTACTTATTAATCTCTTGTCTGTCTGTCTTTCAACACTAATAAATGTCCCCAACTGTTTGCAGTAAACAGGATGCTGAAATCTGATCTCCAGCATAATTTACATGACCAAAAACCAAAAAAAAAAGAAAAGAAACAGCTAACAGCAATCCTTGTTCATTGGCCATCTGCTTCTCAACGGGGCTGCTTGCTGCCCTCTTCCCCCACTTGCCATGACTTTGTAGCATCTCTGGCACCTCATTCATCCCCTGGGACGGTACAACTGAGAGAGGCTTGAGGACAGACCTACTGCCCTGACACTGCTCCTTTTCTGCAACCTTACCCTTGGCACAATCAAACCATCATATTCATGGGATGGGCACAAAGCACAATTCAGGACCTATGCATAAGCTAGCAAAGAACTCCTAAAAGTCTGGGATAGCTTGTCAGGGTGATCCTCAAGTCACAGCTAAATATAGTCAGTGAATTTGACAGAACTGGCAACACTGAAGAAAGAATTAGTTTACTCATCACAAATTTCTATTCAGGTTATTCTTAATGGGCTTATATACTTTACTACTTTTGTCCAGTGGAGCACAGTTAGATTAAAGCTAGTAATACAGTCACAGCTCTGTCATGAGCTGGGAGTGTATCCAGGCTGCATCACCCATGCCAGGGATGAGGAGCCAGTTCAGGTCTACAGGCAGGAAAGTGTCATTCAAAAAGCCAAAGTAACATGGCCCACCAGATCACACAATCACTCCATTCCAACACTCCTATTCCCAGGACAGCCTATGCTTTTTCTGTGTCCAGAACTGGACCCAGAAATAGCAAAACCACTCCTTGGGTTAACACGGCCTCCCACCAACCCCAGCTTTGAAGAAATGCCTGGAATTCACTGAATGACCAAAAGTGGTCCCAGGGTCCTCCCACATCTAAGCTCATCTGTTGGCAAAAGCCCTGGGATCTGACCCATTCCTCACCTGGAAGTAAGGCAGCCCGTCAGGCTCCCAGACAGACGTATGGACAGGCTCTTCCAATGGACCTCTGCAGATGCAAACAGAAAGGTCAGAATAAACATTTTGCTCATCATAAAAGCAGAAATCAAACTGGCTGTGACACCTCGCCAAGGAAACAGCCCCAAAAGGGCCAGTATATGCCTGATTGCCCTCCTGTACAGAGCAGCCCCTAGCTCCCCCCCACCAGCCTCTGCTACAGCTCAAGTTTCAGTCTGTCCCTGTTTTGACCCATATACAGGTTTTTCACAGACTGACAGGGCAAATTACATCTGAGTGAAGTGTCAGAGTGAGTAAGGTTTATTTGGGAGAGAAGCTCCTGGTTTTAAATCACTTCAGAGCTGGTGAAAGGCACTGACGTAAGGGCTGCAGGTAACAAAGTCTCTTTTAAAGCCTGACCAGACACCCTTCTGCCTCTCACACTGAAAAGAACCTCTTCTTCCCAAGCCTCCTCTGCCACTGAGCCCAATGGTGAGTCACCCCCACAGCACTGGCCCTGCAGCAGGAGCACCAACGGAAGCCGAGATGGGATGTTAATCACACAGCAACTGTGGAAAAATCAACAGAGTGGGACAGCCTAAATCCTACCTCCCCCTCCAGTCATGGTTTCCTTTGGGTGCCTCCGAAGACACCCAGTTATAAAAACACAGGCTTTCTGTTACCACAAGCTGCTTTCATACCTTACTGATATCTGAGCCTATGGTGGTTTTATCATTGTCCCAGAGAAGGAATAAGCAAGTTTAAAACCCAGTAGTGATTATTAGTAAAGGTCCAGTCTACCTCCACCTGCCCCAGCTCTCCAAGCCCAGCCCTGCTTGACCCAGGTCACTCCCAGCTCCTCCTAACTGCATCCTCATCCTTATTTTCCTAAAGCCTAATTATCTTTTATGAAACATGGCTGAGATGAGCCAAAGAGTTAAAAATTATTAAAGAGACACATATCTAGCCAGTCACACACTTAATTTTTTTTAAGGAAACCAGGCTGAAACCCATTAGCCCCACCATCCACTGCCTTTGCTCAGGAGAACCAGGTCTGGCAAGGCAGCAGCTTCGCCCTCCTGGTCCATGGTGGGGAAAGGGAAGCAGAGGGGAGAACTGCAGCAGTTGCTCCATATCCACACTGAAGTGCAAGCAGCACAGAGAAATTTGCTGAGGACCTGCCCACACAGACACTGGATATTCCTTTCTCATTTGCCATGACAAAAAAAATTGCGTTAACATATTTGCAAGCACTGTAAGCCCGTATCAAGTAACAGCAAAGAGGCAGACAGGTGTCCTGACCACAGAGAAGACAGCATATGAGAACAGTTTGGAATTTATTATTATTGTTATTTTTTAGAGGGGGAAACAAATCCCAGAGATTCTTCTGTGCATGATACATTTTCTGCTCCCTGTTTGATGTTGCTTTCAGACTTAAGACTTCAAATAGCTAATGCTAACCTATGCCTCAAGCCTGCTTTAAACTGATGTTCCTTATGTGACCAGAAATGAATGCATGGTGAATCACTTATGCCACACACAGGCTGGGTGATGAGATGTGGTCTATGTCTTCCAACTGCCACATAGACACAAATATGTTGGGGGAAAGGCGATCCCAGCTCTCACAGCATTACAGCCTGGTAATTCATCAGTAGAGCCTTTGCTTTTTTGGAGCTGGAAAGTACAAGCTCCAGGTCAATGGTACAACCACAAGCAGTCAGAGACCAACATAACTACTGGCATTTTCTGCAAAGTATGTAGAGATATATATATAATCTGCATAGGCTGCACTTCCACGCTCTCTGCCTGCCTTTGGGACATGCTTAAGAGAAGCTGCATTTTAATTACTAGCCCGAATCAAGGGAATCTGATCTTGACAGCAAGGGAAAGAGCAACCCTAAGTTACAGACTTGGAGTATGTGGGTCCCAGCTCTTTGCTTCTTTGCTGACATTACTGCTTCCAGGAATTAAATCAAAACCCCACTTAACTTCAAGAGGTTGCAATTTGCATCTAAAGCGCTGCCTAAGACTCAGTTGTAATAAACAGATTCAGCCCCACTGAAACTGAAGGAGTTACACTGATTTTGTACAGTTACGGATCTACAGACCCCTATAAACATTGCAGCTCATCCAACCTCCAGCTAAATATCTTCTAATAGAAGACCATTATCTTTGTCAGGTTGATTGGGATAACTTGATTAAAGCACTCTTGAAGACTGAATAGTATCACTGGGTTTTGGTGGTTGTCTTTTAAGAATAAGCCCTAGTAGCTATTAAACGCTTGAAAAAGGCACGTTAACAGCTTACAAACAGAACTGGAGTGGGAAAATAACTACAGCTTTGGATTTTCATTGGGAAATTGGTAAAATGGAGAGAGAAAATAGAAAAATGGGACAAAGCTGTGAGCACACAATAAGCTTCCCCCCCCATTTCCTGACAGATAACAAATTTAAAAGAAATGCAGGAAACAGAGAAGGAAAACCATGCTAAAAACCCCCAATCCTTTGCTCCTTTTGAGACATGCTAAATTATGTGTCAGGTATAGTGGACAGACAACGCACACCCCAGGAAACACAGATGCACTTTGTTGCATGTCACTGGCCCTAACAGCTGATCCCATCGGGCTCCTCTCCCTCGAGCCTTCCTCACTCCTCTGTAACAAAGCATCCCAGTGACAAGCTTGATCTGGCCATGCTCCTCAGCAGCAGCACAATGCCACTGACTAGTTTTACAGCTCTCTGCTGGAGGGTGGATGCTACTCACCATCACTACATCCATAACAAGGACCCACAGCTGTCGTCTTTAAGTCATCTCACCAAGTGAACCAGTTCCCTTGGGCAAAAGGTCACCCCACTGTAACTGAGCTCCTGTTAAGACTGTTGTGTTGCCACAGCTTTGTTGATGAAATGTCTTGGTTTCTTTGGGATTTTCAGTTGTCCTGCCCAAATTGTACTGAAAAGCATGAATTATAAGCCAAGTCTCAGACAGGGAGAGATCTTGCTTGACATTTTGCAGAAAATCCACAAGCACCCCACGCCCTGCCCTGGGGTTCAGGTGCTGATCAGGAAGGACCACCAAGACCTCACTACAAAGAAGCCCTTTTTAGCAACTCCTTGACCAGCAAGCCTTCCAAAGGAGCAGCCCTGACCAGCACCACAACCTGGGTCAGCCAGATGGAGGAGTGGCCGGATATATCTGAGCTATTTCCTTCTCTGAATTTCGTTTCATTCATTATTCACCCAAGCCAGGGAAATACTGTGAGATTGTCTTGTTTGGGCGTCTCTCACTTCACAAACAGCTTTGCAAGCCAGCACATGAAGCGAGGCAGTAGCACTGCCGGGTCCTGAGCTGGGAGCATAGCAAGGGCACTGTGGTGCCAGCCCACGTCTCACAGCCATCAGGCTGCAGGATGGCAGCAGATGGGAGCCACACATCCCAGCTGCTCTTCTGGGCTGGCACGTCAACACACTTACAGGTACAGCTGTGACACCCACATAGGTACCCACACTGATCACAGCTCTCCACTGGTTCAAAAGGGAAAGGGCAGAGAGCTGCACATCCAGGCAACGCTCACCCACCATCAGCATGTGCATAGCGTGGAGGGCAACTGGGACATTTACATCCCACCTCCCAAGGTGCACTCCACTGTAACTCCCTTCTGCTCTTCCAGCCCTGTATACAACCTTAAATATCCATAGCTCCAGATATCCAGCCCACATGCTGTCACCACATGAAGAAAGGATGAGCTCAGTTTTGCCAGTCAAATGGGAAGGGGAAAAAAATAATGTATTATTATCCATACTTTGTTAAAATCAAGCAAACATGCCCCCAGCAAATCAAAGACAAAACAGGAAGGATACAGAGAAAGCATCTCCACTATTGCTTCAGCAGCAGATAGCAGCTCTCAGTTGCAACCCAAGTTCAGGTAACAGGTGTAGGAGCAAAGCCAACAGTCTGCTAACAGTAGAACTGCATGGTACTGTCATCCTGTACCAAAGTGCTACTGAACCACAAGTGCAGCTCATCTGGGAGGGCGAAAGGAAGCTCTCACACACTGCTTACTGCTTCCCAGCATGTCTGGGACAATGATCACACACACTCTTCTTGCACTATAAACCATCAGCCAAACCATAAGTACTTGTGAGTACAGGGCACCACAAGTACCCAGAGATACAGGATAGCTGGTACCTGAGCACACCAGAGTCACCCACCCCTTGCCCAAGCCCCTGCCACACACAGCATCCTCCCTGCCCGATAAGGACCCTCTTTCTACCAGCCAGAATCTCCCCACTTCTACATCGGAGCTTCACGGAGAGACCAAAAAGAAAGTCAGGCACAGCTCAAATAAGCACCTGGATCTACAAACAACAGATTAAATTCTCAAGCTACAAAACTATGTTTTAGCAAAAGTGCAATTGAACTCCATGTACTTGTTACATTTCTAAATATACTCCGGTTGTCAAGACAACAAAGAGACTGATGGATCTCTAAAGTGTACTGTATCTATTTAATTGTCAGCATTTCAAACTGACTCGAGGAGGGAAAAAAAAATGCTGCGTGATAAGTCTAATTGTCATGGTTACCACTGGCTAACCCCATAATAAAAATATCTATATTCTAGCTCAATGTGCCAAGCCATGTGAGGAGCAGATGGGAGACATTCTCATTACTGCGACAGCCTCCACTGGAAAACTAAACTTGAGGAAGGATGCGAGAGACTATACAGAGATCTCAGACACAACAGTCGTCGTGGGCTGCATCTTCCCAGTCGTTTGGCAGCAGTTGTCAGGCTTTTCTACCACGCTTATTCGCTCCACGCATGCTGGGACAACCCGCGGGGCTGGGGCTCCCTAACTTGCTAGCATTTCTGTCTGGGGATCCCATCCCTCCCTAAAAAGAAAAGCCCAAGATGCAAGATGTTACTCCTTAAAAACCTCTAGATGTAACCTGAGGTGCAACCACCTTGGATCTGCACCCCCACCCTTGCCCACTTGCTCTCCTCCCTCCAGACAGTTGTGTCCAAGCCCACAGGCATCGCTCCAGCAGGACGCTGCTGCAGCCTGGCCCTTCACCTCTTGTATTGTTAGTGGCTAAAGCAAGGGCTACATCCAGCCTCAGCAAAGAGAAATAAGTGGAAAGAACCAGCCAGCCACCACTGCAAACACACCAGCTGAGCTGGGAAACATCATGCATCCCCAGCCAGTCTCTGCACCTCGTTTGAAAAGCACCACTCAGCATTGTCAAGGGCCCCACTATTCACATGAGGTGCACCCAAAAAAGATGCTTTCCAAAAAAACACCTCAATCATTGGGTTTTTACATGGAAGACCTGCTCTAACTGTAGAAAATGACTGTGGCTTCCCTTCACTAAACCAAAGCTAATTTCACATATTCAGTTTTTACTTTTCCTTCATTAAACCAAAGCTTAAGTCGCAGGAGCAAGGCACAAGTTTCCTTCAGGTATGAGAAGCAACAGGAAACAACTCATGTTCACCTGGTGAACACTGATGTCAATAAACAGTCAAGTTTCCAATTATTCTGAAGCTTCCCCAACATTTTTGACAGAAACTACATCGAAGTTGAACCATCCTTAAAAATCACCCCAAAGTGTTTCACTCCTTCATACAGATAAAAGCTCTGTATCTTTGCTGTCAGACGCTTTCATGGAACCCATAAGGCGTTGCCTAAAACCATCTCTGGGAGAGCCACAAAGTAAAATTTGATCTGGTTGGAAAACATTACTTAGGAGAAACACCTCTTTCCAGGCACCTCCAGCAACATATTTGAGTTTGTGATATTTTCCCTAGAGCTCACCCCGCTCATCACCAAGATGAACAACTTCTGAATTCCAAGTATGAGATTCTCGGTGATGTAAAATGAGCTTCCGTGCGTACCAGTAGTGTCACTGTGCGGTTCACCCTCATGTACTGCTTCACAGAGCAGCCAGAGCGCTGAGATGGGCAGCGTGCTTCAAAACAGACACAGCACAGAAGTGTTATTTCTGGGGTTTCTATGAGAATTACTTCAAACACTACTAAGGTTAGGAGCTTTGGGAGTCTTGGGCACAAAGGTGTTGATGTGTCAAAGGCAACTTAAAGGCAACAGGTTTTTTACAAGTATTTGCGTACACCCAAAGCGAAGCAGTACGTCTCCCTAGGTGCCTAAATAATTCTGAAACTAAGCATTACCCACGTGGAACTTCAAAGATATTATCACCCTTCTGAAAGCTGTACCCAGAGCTTAACTGAGCTGAAATCCCAAACAGCCAGGAGCCTAAAGTCGTGCTCTGAAGTGTGTATGTCAACATCATACGGGTGCAGGAGCCCAGCTTTGGTTTTCCTGTTACTGAAAGTGCTCGCCTAGGGCACCAGGCTCTTACGGTTATGGCTTTGGGACAGCTATTACATTCTGTTCTAATCAAGTACGTGCTCTCTGGAGCAAACTCCCCGGGATGACTCCTTTGCTTTGGCACAAATGGACTCATTTGGTTGAGATAAAAGGATGTTCCCTTGCATCGTTTTCATTTGATTTTTTTTTTTTGTAAGATAGAGAAACAGTTAATTTGCTAAATGAGTGCTCTGTTGCCATGACTTCACTGCAGAGATACAAAACCATCAAGCTCCTTTTCCTTGGGCGTTTGTTGTTTGGTTTTTTTTTTTTAAACAGGTATTTGATCATCTTGATTCTCTTGTTTCTCTTCCCAACATCTGGATTTCCAGCAATATCCCAGAGTCAGAAAGATACATAATGAAGGGCTACTACTACTCGCTAAATATTCCCACACATATTCATCCCCTCATAACCCACCTCTGCCAGCTGTGCCAACACATCCTCTGTGACTGCAGCATGCAGGGCAGTGCTGCCCGCAACAGTGGGCGGCTAATCTCTCTGAAGGAAACACTAAATTTATGGGATTAGTCCCTGAAAGTCAGAATTCCCACGCTCCTACCAAAGACCAAAGGACAGCTCCATCCGGCTCGCTGGCAAGCCAGGCTGTTGGCCAGGATTTTGCCCCAGTCTAAAAGCAGAAGCCTCAGTTAAAGCCCTTCCCACTGCCTCAGTTTCTCCCAAGGGTGAAGAAGACTGCGTGTACATGCCATCTGCCTCCGTGGGGTGTTGCGACACCAGCTGAGTTAATATTCATGGAGTACACTGGGGATTAAGAGTATTACAGACTTTACTGAGGTAAAAGGTTCTTTTTTTTTTTCCCCCTTTTTTCTTTTTTAATGTTTGCATTGAATAGACAGACTAAGTAGAAACGGCATTTGTAGCCTGCAGCCATTATCCCAGTAAATGGCTTATTACAGCATGCAGCCTACCAGCTCACCTCCATCCTGTCTCACTTAAACGCATGTAGGTGGAAGTGCTGCTCATTCCAGAGAACTTTCTTTTTCACCGTCTGTCTGATGGAGACTCTTGATAGCTGGGCTCACAAGACAGGGCTTAGTATATAAATACTTACGTAGCAGCCTGTTGTTTGGTACCTATTTATGACAATCACAGAGCAATTAATTACTTCCCGTCTAAGACTAATTCCCGTCTCTTCCAAAAAGGCAGAAGGGGGAGTGAGTTTTGTCTCAAGACTTTCAATTTCCTGATGAGTCACAGCAGATCCACTACAATAAGCTCAATACTTCAATCAGACTGTTTCTTATCAAGGTATATTCAATACATTACTAAGATGTGGAGAGTGCTATTTTAAGGGCTAATTTCAGGCATTGTATGCATAACGCCTCTTCATCTGAGCACACTCTCTCTCCTGGACGAGAGAGATGTAACTGCTGCACCACCGTCCCTTCTCCCCCACCCTCCACCAAATCATATAGATAAACAAACACTGCAAGAGCAGAAAGGGAAGAACTGTACATTCGGTGCACTGATTTTCACAACACACAGCCCTGCAGTAAGTAGCCCTCTCTCCCACTTCATTAGTTCATTCCTGCCCTTTGGCAATGAAATTACTTATGTGACAGCAGCATCTGACAAGAAGAAAACACTCACAGACTGCACAGGTTGCAACAAGTCCATAGCGTCTTGCTTTCTTCATTCTAGGGCCAAGAACCATACATTTATTTTTCTGCCTGAGGGAGCAACTCTGCATCCCTGTACGAATCCTCAGGTGTCCCCAGTTCCCACGCCACCCACTCACAAGCTCCCAGGCTCCATCAAGCAGGCAGGAGACACCTTGCCCAACCTCCAAGCAGCAACACAGATTATGGGGACCAGCAGGTGCCCTCTAGTCCTCGTGAATTCTTTTATTTAACAAACTCTTAGATATAACTTATTGTGTTAACTCAGCAATTGATCCCAGACAGGTCATTTGAGTCAACAACCAGTTACACTCTTCATCAGCTTGACCAGTCGTCTGTAGCGAAAACGGCCTCATGACAACTATAGACAACTACAAAGAGCACAGCCACAAGCACATCTCTCTGGACCACGTAAAGGACCAGGTTCTCTAAAAGAATGAAACTAAAAGCTCCCAAATATTAACAGCTTTAAAAAAATATAAATAAACAAGTTAAACACTGCAAAGTTTGGATGGGAGAAACCAGGTATAGGAGACAGACGGCTCTGCTCTTGGATTTTAGAGCTGCTACTGTGCCATCAAGGCTATCAGTTGCTGATGAGCAAGAGCAGTAGCTGCACATATGCTACCTCAAGACTACACTTGTGCTACTTGCTAACAGCAGTTTTCCCCATGGCACAACTGGACTACACAGTTTCTATGCAAACATCAGCAGTGCCAGTTTCTGCCAAGCCCATGCTAATTGCAAGTGATTCCAGCTCGAATGCTCTTAAGTCAGAAAGTATTTGGGTGACGTGTAACCAAGGTCTCACATTTGTCTCACCAACTCTCCAGTGGTGAAAGACCTATGAATGTCTTTTCTTTCTTCCTCCTTGGAACAACTTTCACATAAATTCTAAATTTATGCCATCAAAAATGCAGAATGTTTTTGATCCTTGCAATGCCCTCAGCCTGTTGGTGTAATTGAACTGTCAAAGCAACAAAGACACAGCCATGGATATTCCATTAGTGTCAACAGATCCTCCAAGGCTCAGCAGTTCCTCAGGTGGTACTTCTAAAGTGTCAATGTCTCTTCATGTATCATATTTATCTAAAAGCATAAGGGCAGCTAAGAAATATTCAACCAGTTTCACGAAGTGTGGGAATAAAAAGGGCAGTGGTGAAGAAACCTTTCACGCTATCAAACTCAACTTGAAAAAGCCAAGTAAATAAACAGACTGAGCTGAACTTAAAGTTTAAAGCATAGCAAATCTCCTTGAGTGGGCTTAGTTAGTTAAAAGGCCACTTTAATTAGGGTCTAGATATAGATACGGATTATAGGTTTCCATTAAATACACTGCCACCTCAGCCAGGGTGCATATGGGACAGGCAGCAGACTACAAGACATCCACACTGACACTCCCTTCAAGCTGGACTGCTCCCTTCAAGCTGGACGTGACAGAGCATACAAACCCAGCAAGAATCTCAGATCTACTCTGTTTCAGAGTACTTGTGATAAAAGTTTCTGGAGCAAGTTTGGGCTGGACTAGCCAGCATCCACCCCTTACAAGATCAGAAACATGTGCTAGACCACACAGCTCTTCTGCGGGTGGCAACCTGCAGCAGAGATCATGAGCTGATGGCCCTGGCTGTGCCACAGAAAGCGTACTGAGGCAGTGACTCCAGAAGCAAGTGCAAGGAACTTTCTTAAAAACTACTCTAAAGAGATAATATGGGATCATGTCAATGAAGATGACCAAAAATCCAATCCCCCCCGACCACCAAAAACCTCAACTTAAAAGGGATCATAAATTCTTTTTTTGGGGGGGGGACAGGACACAATATTTCTGGAAGCTTATGACTCTGCAGCCTAAACACACACTCAGGTTCATCTCATGTTCTTAAAATATGCGAGATGAGGATTCTCCCATGGAGGCAGCTAAGTCCCCGTGCCTTCCTAAAAAGCCATTTGAAAAGTTTCTAAATGCAGTTGGAGAAAAATAATCCCGTTCTTTCTACGCCTGCATCTCCCTCTCCTCCCATTAGCAGACAAGGATAAGGTTGGCTTAGAGCAATACAGCATTTCAATTTGAATATGAATCACTCCTCTGGTGTGAAAACAAAAGAGAAGCCCATTTCACAGGAGCCTTATCTGAAGATACAAAGAAAACCAACACATGTAACAGGAGCAATGTAAGTCACCTACGGTGAAAATACCACCTCAGACAAGCAGATAACAATATTTTCTGTCCTAAGGGATCCCAAAGTGGAGGCAGGAACCGTTTAGTCTGCCACTGAAATGTGGTCACTTCTCGGCAGGTACTCAAATCAGCACCATGCCATAGTTCATGATGGAGGGAAGACTACCATCAAGCAGAAACTGCATGAGAGTCAGGACAGCATGATCCTTCACTGGGAACCAGACCACCCTCCTGGAAAGAGGAAGTCAGTTTAATTTTGATTCATAGATACAAAATGGCATTATGTGGGCTGAGCACTTCAGCATCAGGCACACAAAATGTTCTGCTTAAAAGGGACTGGCTATAAAAAGAATGGAAACCAAACTCACATATACTGGTGCTCTCCAGCTTCTAGTTAAAAGGTTACAGAAAACATCGGCAAGTTAGAGGATTAAAGTATCTGAACCAGCATGGAGACTACAAATTAATTCCTTATCATCCACAGGTCTTAGAGATCAGGCTTTCCTGCCCTTGGTTCAGCTTCTACCTCCACATAGAGTAAAATCGCTTCTCCTCTCCCCAGCTCCCATCCAGCAGGCACAGTGATATTCTACCCATTCGAAACAGTCTGGAGGACAGCAAAGAATTAGCATTCAACATCATTTCAGAAATCAGGTCTTTCCTGTCACCACCCACCAGATTTGCCAAAACACTGACAGAAGCACTGTTTTTATTTTCTCTCCTTCACGCTTTCACTCTTCCCATCCATCTGCTGTGTTTACGGTCCATGACATCACCTCAACGGAGATACTCATAGCCTGTTGTTGGTCAATGGAGATAATCCAAACTCAGGCCTTTCACACGCTACTGAAATACCAACAAGCAAGATGTACAGAAATCCTTCAAGAGAAGAGGCTATGAGCAAGTGATCTGCACATTTCCAGAGTTAAATGTTTACTTCTCCTTCTGGCAGCATCTGGATGCTTGCAGAGTATTTATCCACATCTTGGAAACAGCTATTTAATCCTACAAACACATCAACAATTCACCTTGACTCAAAAGAATGGCTTTATGAGCTCTGAGGAAACAATGAATAAAATCATCATCTTTTTCTTCTTTTTTTTTTTTGGCAAAAAAGCTTTTCTGAAAAGAGCTTACTGAATCTTTTCCCACATTGTATTCTATATGCAGCTGCCATTCCAGAAACAAAACAAAACTCAGGGCACAAATGCAAACAAATCAGAGCTTGGCCTAATCTGCCTAAACCAAAAGCCAACTTCCTCTCCTACTGGCTCAGCATCAGAGTCCCAAAGCCAGTAAGTTCCCAGCGCTTCCAAGAGGCTGGATTTTGGATAGGTTTGCACGAATTTCTCTTCAGTGTCTTGGGACAGCATAATTCAAGGGAAAATGCCCTCAGAAGGAACATGGATGGTGATACATTGCTTTGGACAACTACTACCAAACCATTTCCCTGTAGAAGTGACCTCTCTCCAACGATGTAGTCATGTACTTGACAGTTGGAAACTGAACTTCATCTTGGTTTAAGCAGAACTAATTGATCTGAGGTTTTCTGAGTTTTGTTGGGGTTTTTTTTGTTTCTGTTTAGGGTTTGGGGTTTGTTTTTTTTTTGGGTGGGGTGGAGGCTATAATCAACAAGTCAATAAACAAGAAAGGAAAGTTACAGTGAGCTGAACACAATCCCCTGAACTGCCAGGAGATTCAGACAAAAATTAATTGCTGACTCATCAAACAAGTCATTGTGATGTCTTAAGAACAAGCTAGCCGCTCTTCCTCTCCACCCCTCATTATTAGTTACTGCTGGAATTGACCTTTTCTGCAAATCTCTAGACCATTCTGAAGTGCTGGAGACTTTAGGAAGTGAAAATTAGTTCTTAAAAGGAACTAACCTGATTCAAAAACATTTTATTAAAGGTTGCATCTTGCTCCTCTCTCGGCCTTGGGTATTAAGGATGAACTACCTACTTACAAGAAAACAGCCACCATGCAGTTCTAGCCAAGAGCCCCAAACCTGGTGATACAGGCACTTTAACTGCAGAAATTGAGGAAAGAGAAGTTGCTGAAACCAAGGGAGGGAGAAGCTGGCCAATGCCACTGGAGCAAGTCAGCAGCAAAACCCAAAGTGAACCAAGAAGCCTCAGTGAAAGCTTAGGCAGCGAGCTGGCATTGCCTGCTGGCAGCACGGAAAGCTTGCCTGACTCCAGAATCTGCTCAGCCTGGCAGAGGAGTAGGAGGTGCAATTGTTGGCAGGAGTAGGCAGAGCAGCAAAACTGGTGGAGATGATAAATGGAAGTGTGTTTTAAAACACAGAGGTGAGCACAGACTGACACTCACCTTCACAGTTCCCCCACAGAAAAGCACGCCTCGCTAGACTCTCAGATCTTTGAAATGCATCCAGCCTTCGTTGGATCGATCCAGGAACCTCATTCGTATGCATGTTTGCTCTCTCACGCAAACACGGCAAGGTTTTAGCCACACACATTTTGCACAAGTCCCACAGGCCCAAACTTACCTGGTACTTCAGAAACTTGGGTCTTAAGTGGGATTGTAAACCAAAGGAAAGAGATTATTGATAAAGGAGAAGACCACAAAGAACCACGGGGCAATCTGGGTTGGCAGGGAGTGCTGGAGGAGCCCAACACAGAGGCTCCCCAAAACACCGAATCTTCAGAGAATCTTTTTCTTAAAAAAATTTCACGGATGAATCTTCCAAAGCCTATTAGTCACATGAAAATATGGGCAAGGCTCTCTTCATTTATTATCACTCCTGAGTTCTAAAAACTATAATATATTCAGTTCCAGAAGAATAATTAGGTGGCATTAGGCAGGCAGTTGTATCTCTCAGAATTAAATGGCCTTGCAATTTATCAATATGTGCTGCACCTTTAAAAGTTTCCAAAAGTGATGGTCTTTTTTTGTGCATGCTGGAATATTCAAGAGCATTTCATATCTATTCTCATATCAAGAAAAGAGCAATTAGATCAATAATGAAACAGGAGTGCTCCCTTTTACTTTCTGTGGTTTGCAAAGAGGTTCATGTTTCTGTGTGAGCACAGCTCTTGTTTTAGTGATGTGAAAGTGTGTGGTTTGTGCGATACCCAGTTTCTTCTAATATTTGAGTTTCTGTTGTTATCTACCTACAATTTACAGTAAAGCATCTTTTATTCTCACACCTCTCTATCTCAAAATTAGACTGATTTTCCCAACAACAAGATTTTATTACCCCGTGCAGACCTTTTACACACACTGGAAAGCTCGCCGACAGCACTCCTCACTAGTGCGGCATCAAATCACAGAAGACAGCATTAGCGTTACCAAGTCTACCTGTACGAATGCAGAGAGATGAAGACACAAACACAAGCTTTTCCTTGGGGAAAAGAACAAATTTTGTGTTTGGAAAAGCAGCTAGAATTCAGATGCAAACTGTGCCAAGGGTCCCAAGGCACTACACACAGCGGGTAAAGATTACCGAGTGACATTCGAACCTTTGTTTACACATCACTATTGTGCTATTCACTGTGATTAGATTATTACTATTTTCAAAAGTATTCTAAATATTTAGAACTGGGTGGCTTTTTTCCCTGTTGCAAACTGCAATTCTAATTCTAGCAAAAATTTCTTAAGAACGCTCCAAATGGGAAGGGCACTGCAACTACTGGGGATTGCTGTTTTGCTGGCTCCAGCATCAAGCCAAACCATGCCATTTATAGCATTTTGACCCTCTCCACAACAGATGAGAGCACTGATATTTAAGCCAGAAATGTTCATTTTCCAGATAGCTGTTTCTGGCCACGTGCTCTACTCCAGAATTCTTGACTGTGCCGTCTCTGTGGTTCTCAGAGAAATGCATCTTTGTCAAATGTACCAAAGGTCTCAAAGAAAAAAAAACTCACTTCTGCTAATACAAGCAAACTGACAATAAAAATCTCAAAAAAACCAAAATACTAAATATTTGTGAAGAAGAAAAGTATGTCACCAACAGCAAGGTTTCAACCCTGTGCCAAGTTAGCTGGTCAGCTCTGGAGTCTGAACCGACCAAGTACACGTGCTAGGGGAGCTTCAGGCTGGATATTAGGAAGAGATTCTTTACTGAGAGGGTGGGTCAAACACTAGAACAGGCTCCCCAGGGAAGTGGTCACAGCACCCAGCTTGACTTGAGGTCAAGATGCATCTGGGTGATGCATTCTGTCTAATGCTCTGACTTTTCTGGCCCTGTGGAGCCAGGAGTTGCACTCAATGATCCTTATGGGTCCTTATGATTCTAAGGACTTTCCACTTCTCAGTGATTTCCCTACCCTGTACCTCATTGGACCAGACTAGTAATTTGCACATAATTATTATTAACAGTCATAAAATCAGCATGTCCTCTCCGGCACTAATTTAACACCGATGGCGTAACAGTGCTTTACCTAGTCCTCCAGCTGCTCAGACTAAGATTAATTCAGGCAAGCCATGACACAAATGTTCTAACTCCTTGATGCATCTTGCACCCATCCAGGGAGAACTTGGCTGTCAGCCAGCCTGCATAAACCCTGGTGGGATTAGCCAATGTTACAAAGACTCCTTCATGGGATAAGTAAGGAGGTCAAGCATGGCAATCTAAAAAAGGCCATGATGGACATATATAATCCCCCACATGGCAAATCCCCCCACCCATCACAGTCAGTAGCAGGGATGACTTAGGGCACACACCAAAAAAAAAAAGTTATAGCCAAGGCCATGGAAATGAAAGTGGCAAATTTACCCTGTCATCTCAACATGAAGCGAATACTCTCTCTGTAACCAACACACCAAAAAGGACATGTTTGGAAGAGATGCACAGAGAGGAACCATCAGAATATTGCTTACTTGGTTCTGAAAGTAAGCAATATTCTGATGGTTCCTGTGGGTCCCCTGCAGACAGCCCCAGTGCTGTCGGGAAGCTGTCCGGACTAGCACAAGGCACTTTAAAATACCTCTCCTAACCCTCTGTGCAACACTCAATAAAACTAACATACAATACAGTGCTGTACACATGACCTGGCCTGGTGGGGCCGCTGTGGGCAGCCATTGGTGAGGAAGTGCTGTTTGACCATGTGTTCAAACTAAGGATGGGTCCTAAGTCAAGAATACTCTTCTAAATCAATGTCACAATGGATCACACTGACCATGGAGCTCAAGCATCCAGAACTCAACGGTACTTGGGTTTTCCACCGTTAATCTCCATGCAAAAGGCATGACCGCCACCCACATCCAAGTCCCTCTAGGCCCAGGTTTGACAGCATTGTGATAGCTTTCTTTGGAGTAGGAGCAAAGACAGACTTGATACAGCAAACAGACCATAGGAACTGCTTTGTTTCATTTAGCATGAACTCCTTACACACCTTTGGGGAAGACGTCAGCTGGCCTGTCCCTCACCAAACGCCCAGAAAGGAGCTCACACTGCTGCTACACCTTAATCCAACACTGTCAACAACTCCAAACATCTCTCTGGAAGCTCTCCCAATAATAAAACTTCTGCCGAAATCACATGGCCCCCAGGCAGTTCAACGTGGACTATCAGAAAGTGGGACCCATCTCAAACCAACAGTACACACAGCACCAGCTACTGACCTCATCTAAGTGCCTGGCCATTTGGAAAACATTGAAAAAGTTTCTTCTGCTTTCCTTCAGACAAGTTCATTAACCACTGCACACCAACTGCTTTCCCTTACCAGTAACCTGAGTGGAATTTAGACCTCCACAGATGAGAAGAAATTTTTTCTCTCTGCCCCTCATTCTTCCCTTACCAGGCTATGCACTCTCACCCCCATCCCAAAGTTAATGGAGTTTGTCATCGGCTCCAAGTGACCTTGGCACAAACTATAAATCTTGCCTCTTTAAGCAAGAATTTGGAAACCCAGCTACTGGACACATATGTCTGGCTGAGATTTGTGATCAGATGCAGCGCACGGTACAGTGTGTGAACTGGAGAAATATTACCATCAGCTAACAACAGCACAAATTTCTTTCTTCCTTGTCCTTCATTAGCCTCAGAAGCTGGCCTTGCCAGCAGCAGTAATGCAAGCTGAGACAACAAAGCACATTAATGATGGGCCCCGTCATGTTCTGTATTAATTACTGTAGCTAGTAGTAAACTGTTGGTTATAAATTATATTTTGATAAACTGCCCTTTCTTTGACAAGTCAGCTCCAGTGTTTAATGTTGCGCTTAATCCTCAGATAATACCCCAGGAGTCCTCACTGGGCCCAGCAACAAATCAAAGCAACCTTCAAACGGCTGGCACACGTCCCCTTCTCCTACGTGCCCTGACCTGAAACTATCCCGTCGCACCAACTTCATTACAGGTCAGCTCCAAAAGCTGAGCTGCCAAATCCAGCAGCACACTCAGGTACCTGGGGTCCTACAGAGATGCCCCAGCGCTCCTCTGGGCAAGGGAGCAAGGCAAAAGCCAGCCCATAAGCATGTTTAAATATATTAACATGTTTATATACCTGAGTGTGTTTGTTTATATACATCTGTAACGGTTTTCCAGAAATTTTGCAGTATTACAATGATCTGCAAAGTAAAATAAAAGAGTAAGAAACCCCAAAATATCACAGAATCACAGAATATCAGGAGCTGGTACAGACCTCGGAAGATCACTCAGTCCAACCCCCCTGCCTGAGTAGGATCATCTAGAGTAGATCACACAGGAATGTGTCCAGATTGGTCTTGACTCTCTCCAAAGAAGGAGAATATCTCCATATTCAAAAAAGAGAGAAAGATTTCTTCTACATGGGACTGAAACTGTCAACTAAAAATCTTTATCTGAAAACATAATTTTCTTATTTTTGTTTCTTTTTAATTCAGTGACATTTAGCTAGCAGAACAGCTGTTAGCAAAGGTCTAGGAGAGGTGGAATCCCATTTTCTATATAAAGAAAAATGTTTTGGAGAAAACTGCAACTTGACAAAAATACCTACTTAGCAAAGTACATTTTAAAAAGTGGAAAATGTGTTCTGTTTTTTTTTTTTTTTCTAAGGTCACAAAAGTTCTATTGCTGCTCATGGAAATGATCACAAGTCCTAGGAACAAACATATGAAATCATTTTGCAACGCATACCCATGAAAATAAGGAGAAGGGACATGCCCTTTCAAACCCAGCATGGTGAAAAGCTCTTCATCTCAGATGTGCCCATCACATCCCACCACCAACAAAACACATAGAAAACAACTAGCCATAATTTTCCCAAAGAGCTAATCCACCATCAGTGACAACCAAGAGTTTGCAGCTGGATTCAGATTCAAGTCCAACACAGTCACATCACTTTATTTTACTCTGAAGACCAACTCACCACACTGAGTGACAACAAGATGCTGCACATGGGATTTAAAGTGCTAAAAATGCAAAAGCCTGGGGAGAAGATGGGCCACAGCAATGCATCCTCTCCTTTGCAGGATATGCAGACCTGCAGCCTTACTGCAAATTACAAGCTAGGATGGCTCACAGCAGTCCAGGCTCCAGTCTTGGTCTTCCACCACTGGTGGCAGATGGTATATGCTATTATTATATCTTGGTTCCCATCTTGTAATAGTAATTGTATGAAAAATTCTGCCTTTGGACAACAGCTCGTTACCTTTATTTTGGGATAGAAGCAGCAGTCTTGCAGTTAAATAACTTTACTATTTTAACAAAATAAATATATCATAACATAGTTCTTCTAATTGGAAACACACAGAAAATAGGATATGGCCATATTAGTTAAAGGTCAATGCACATTACCCACCTCTTTCGAAACTGACAGTATTCTCGTGACAACCATAAAAGCTGCTTTGAATTTTAGTTCCCTAGAAAGTAAATATAAGGAATCCCAAAGCTGTAACCACAAGTGCCACAACTCTTAACACTGATGTCATATCCAGCTTAATGTGAGCTGCAGAAATCAGGATGGTAAAGCTTCAAAATCACTTCATCTGTGGTATATAGGAAGAAAACACTAATTATCCCCCAGCCCAACGCCCCGGGCATGGACCACAATGCTTTCATTTGATGCAGCATTAACAGCAGGACGTGTTTTATACCCCAGCATTTCAGCAGGACGTGTTTTATACCCCAGCATTTAGCATGAGGCACTGAGGGGCTGGTGGGACCATTTACAGAGTCTGGTACAGCCAATGATCACACGCTACCATACGTTTTATTTCTGCTTGCAACTGCTCCTTCCAATTCCAACTATGAAATACAAGTTCCGTTTTGGGGCTTTTTTTAAGGAAATGGTTTACATCCAATTTTTTTTCATATAAATTAGCCAGGGCAAGGGGGTTTGCTTTAGAGACTCTTTTCTGGTACATCAGACATAATGGGACAGTGTAATTAGTAGATGTCAGGCACAGTCCCGTCCCCCCTGCCCCCCACACATTGATTTCATACTACTTAGGAAACACTTGGGGAGAACACCATCACTCCTGGCTGTCAGGGGTCCTCATAAAATCCACAGGCCTGGATTTACAGAAACTGCTAATCATTCTGGATGCTGAGAAGAGGGAAGGCGGAGTCTGATTTTGTAAAGCAAAGGAAATATCTCATTAACTGTAACGCATTAGCATACTTCAAAGGGAGCTTACAGGAACGCAGCACTGGACAGCCAAAACTTCCAAAGCAAGAGGCTACTAGGAAAAACCCTTTCAGTTCCAAGCTGCACCACAGCAGATGTGAACACTTCCTGAGCTCAGAGCATCTGTACTCCTGAGGCACTCAGACCCATTTGCTCTGCACCACTGTGCTCCCCAAGTCACGTTATATCATAGTCATCATCTCTCCATCACAAATAAATTTGGATTTCACCAACACATCTATATTTAAAGTTGAATTTCTAGGAAAAACAACATTTTATGACTACATACCTTGGTTATTTCCTTTTAAGGTTTAATTTTTCCATCTCTTACATAAAGCCTTTTTAAAAAAAAATACTGGCGATATTTATTTTCATCATTCCCTAGGTCTGCCCAGGAGTGCGTAGCTAACAAACCACGCAAGACCAATATTTTGCAAAGCTAGTTAAAATACCCTCATTCTGCAAACACTAAACCTCTCAGCACACCCACCACACAAATAAAAAGCACTGAAAGTCGAGAGTCTGCAAGCACGTCAGACAATCTCACTGAAAACTACGCTTAGCCTCACACAAGTGATAAAAGTATTTTTCACTATGCACAAAGGTTTGAACCCAAAACTGGATACCCAGAATTGCTTGCTCCTTCCCATCCTGCAAGTCACAGGAGAAAGGAGATTCACAGAGATGTATGGTGGTGAAGAGAAGGAAGTAAAAGCTGGTCTGAAACAATACCACATGCATGTGGTCCTGCACCACCACCAGCCAGAGCATACATTGACTAGCAGCTCCACTTCTGCTGACTGCCTTTCCCACTGGAAACCTTTCTGTGATGATAATCTACTACAAAAGGAAAATCACTAGAGAAGGACACCCAATAGCTTCCAGCCAGAACACAACACGCCTTCAGCAAGACCTTTGATTTTCACAGGCACACACTGAAGTTGTTCTTCACAACAAAGAACAGCCCGTCTGTTGCATAACTAACCTTAGGCTGCGTTAGATAAGTCGTGCCTTCGCACAGATCAACTGACCTTAAATAATGTCCCCAGTGTATTCAGAGCCAATACACTTCTCTCTTAGAGCTCAACTGACAGGTCTTCTCCTTCCAGCTATTTCTTCAGAAAAGCACACAAAGAAGGTTTCAAGAGAAATCTCATGCTTACTTTTCCAGGCCAAAAACAAAGCGCAAGATCTCGGCTCCAGAGTTACATCTTCCTTTGAAGGCTTCTTCAGCACTTCACTGCAGCAGAGCAAGCGAGCCCGTTTGCAGGACGGAATGGGGATTGAAGTGAATGATAGCTGGAAAACCCACTATACCTCGGAAATGTTTGCTGCTGTTCTGCCACTGAGTCAAGCCAGAAGGAAAACAGCCAGCCATGCTGATGAAGCACTGCTTTGTATTCTGGATAAGGCAAAACAAAGGTCTGGTGATGAGGAGCTCTTGTGTGTCGTGCAAGGGTCAGCAGCAAAGGCAAATTCCACCATGGCATTTCCGTTCAGTCGCCCAACCCATTACTGAGAGCGAATACAGCAGGATCTTTCATTGCTTATCCAAAAATGGCATTTAAAATAGCTGTGCATCATCACCCTGCCATCACATGCCACTCCAGAGGTGGGATATCAGTCTGCATGCAGAGCTGAAGCAACAGAGCACTGTGCAATGAGATGAGCTCTTCTTACACCATTTCTCCAATCCCCAACCTGGCTGCAAGATGATGCAACAGCCTGAGAGGTAGAAACATTCAGGGAGAAGGAGTGTGAAAGTAAGGAAGTCTCTCCACTGCTCCTGGAATCTGGTTTCATTGTCCTTCCAGATGTCTGTGCCCTTCCCGCTGGTGGGAGAAATGCTTTAGAAGTGAAATGCTCCACAAAGCAGGGCCATATCCCTTTGGGAACACAAGCACCAAAGCAACCGCTCAATAAACCTGAGGCAAAGGGGGAGGCCCAGAAAGCCTGGCTATTTTCTGACACCAGCTGAGCTCTCATACAGCCTCCACTTGAGCACCAGTTTCCCTATTTAAAAATCAGGGCACAGAGGGCTTCCCTCATTGCTACGTGCTGCTCCACTTACCGAAAATGAGAGTTTTCATGCAAGTGTGGATACAACACTCACACCCAGCAACTCCCTGACCTCTTCCAATGGAGCACATTAGGGCAGGAGCCCCACCTCACCTCCTGCAATCGGCCAAGCTAGGCCTCATTGATAAGGCTCTGCCCTACACAAAAAGCCATGTTATTCTGTGCACAAGCTATCATCACCTCTCACTACGGCTGCAAGAAGTCGCAAGGGTGGTTTGTGCCAGAGGAGCTCTACAGCCGCTGAGGAGCTTTCTAGTAAACCCAGCCCTGAACGCAAAGCAAAGGGCGTGCGGTGCCGAGTTACTGGAATCTACTCCTCTCGCATTAGTCAGCATATATGAATACATCCTCTTGCTTCATTAAATTTTAATTGGAGAACATGTGAATAGGTTTTGCTGGTTACTTAATCAAAGGGAGTCTGAGTACGAGGTTTTCACGCAAAAAGCTAGAAAGCAACAACCCTTCTAGGGTTTCTTTTTGGATTTTTTTTAAGCATCCATTGTCAATTTCTTCAGGCCAGTTCACATTTTGGAGCTGCTGCAAAGAACCATGAAAAGGAGCCACAAAGTGCAAATAAAGCACTTTGGAGGGAAACCGGACACAGATCATTAACCCTGCGTTCCTCATTATTACCCAGACAAAAATTAAATGCAAAATCCCAGGGCAGCTGCTGCATTAGCTGGCTGATCGGTAGTGCTAAAGACAACGATTGCCTTGCTGCTGCGTGTCATACATGTTTGGGCTGGGCTGCCTGCAGCTTCATTACTTTAAGTGTCCTTAGTTACTCCAAAACCACAGCAGATTTCAACCTATAAAAAAAAATTCTACTTGTAAACTGAGATTTCCTCAGTAATTGCCTTCTCTTGTACTGCAACGCAGATGCTTATTTGTTCACACATGCTTTCCTTGAGCTCAGAAAAACTTTGCGTGTACTTTCTTGCCTGCCTAGAACAGGACAACCATCTCCAGAATTCCTAAAATCACGAGCTGTATGACCAGATCCTCGACTTCTATAAAACCCACACAGTCAGTACAGCCTGAATTCACTTTAGAGCAGTTGATACCGGCTGAAAAATCTACCAGTAAAGCATATTCAGTCTGCAAGAGGCACACGCTGGGGACAGGAGCTCCGTGCCTGACCACATGAGAAACAAACAGCAGCTATGTTGTTATGCACAGCACTGCTTGCTAAGGCCATCAACAGAAAAATAAAAAGGAAGAAATAAAAACAAAAAGAAATTGCAGCAATTTAAAACCACAACAAAGAACTTACTGGACTGCTCCTGCACACTTGCTAAGAAATATTTATATTCTGCACACAGATAAGTTCTGGAAGCCTGAGACTCTGACACACTTTCTATGGCAATGGCCTAATATTAGAAAAATTTGGTCATAAGCTAAAAATGTTACAGAAATAGCATAGGATCATAAGTTACCAGCTGAGTCAGAACTCTATCTGCTACTTGACTTTTATACTATTTTGCTCACACAGAGGGTTTGGTGTTTTTTAAACAGTTTGCTTCTGCCATCACTTCCAAAGAAGAATGAGCCTTTGTAAGGGGGAAGAAAGCCACGCAAAATGGCAAAAATCAATTTTCAAGGAAGCAAAAGAGACAGATCCCCTCCCACACCACAGCCATGTGTGTAGCAAGCCCCTCGCTAACAACGCAGCCCCTCTGCGTGCAGGAGGCTGCCGTTTGCTCATGTCTCCATCATAAACCCAGGCATGACGATGGGATTGTACCTCACAGCAGAGCAGCGTAAATCACAGGAATCTTAGGTGTGCAATGCAGTCTTCAGCATAAAAGCATTTTATTTGCACTCTGCACTTGTAAATCGTTGGTAAATAATTAACAGACAGCATAAGCATGTAACAGAACTGAGTCCCAGGTGTTAGCTGAGGAAAACTGCTATAAATGGATATGTCACAGTAATAAGCTGCCTGTTCACCTGTTGAGCGCTGCAGAAATTAATTAAACAATTTAGTTTTATAAATTAACCCCTGGCACCCAGAACATTACTATAAAGCACAGCTGTAGTCCTTCTCTGCTATTTAGGACTAGAACTTCTCCTCCTTTCACAGCTCGGGTAGACTTTAAATGAAGAAAACATGAATTCCCCCAGGGTCCTGCTTGCCAGGCAGAGCCCTGGGATCACACACGGACCAGTTAATCTATCCAGTGGAGGGAATGACAGATGGAAGTGAGGAGCCTTGCCCCAGCATCCCTCTGAGAGCTGCCAGACTCATGGGCTGCAGCAGCGGGCGAAGATCAGCCAAATATGAACACACAAACGCAGAGGAGAAGACCTCCTTGTTCCACATCTCCTCTTCAATTTGTCCCTCCTTCCCACTGCTGTCATATCTGCAAACACAGCCCAGGAGATTTTCTTTTTGCCCCTACACTTAGCAGGCAGGTAGAGGAACAGAAAACCTCCTTCCAGGCATCAAACTGCAAAGAACCCAGGTCTGCGATCGGAGCCCTCTGCGCTTCTTAATACACAAGATGCTCAGCTTCAAAACAGCATCAAAACATTCCAGCCACAAACGTGCAGCTGCTTGAAGGGCAACAGGCAGAAGCCTGCTATAACAATGAGGAAAGGGGAACAGATGATTCCTCAGAGAAAAGCAGATGACTAAAAAGTTATTCAACCCAAAGCAGTGCACCAAGGAAAATTGTCAAGTGTCTCTCAATTGTCTGTTGCATATTCCTCAGAAAATATGCTGACCCCAGCTCGTCTGCACCTCTGCCTGGAAACAAAACCCAAAAAGGTCCTTTTCTGACAGCAACTTCAAAATATTTAAGCTCCTTTCACCATGTTTGGTTTGGTTTTGAAAACAGTAATATACAAGCAATGAATTTTTGATTCTTTTAATTATTTTTTTTCAAAGTACAGCTCCCATAAGCTTAAAAGTAAATGAGAATGCTTTGCTTCCTGGGGTATGTAACTGGAACATTTTTCTAGCACCTAATAAAACACTGTTTGGTTGATACTAACCATTAAAATATGTGTTTCAAGTCATGTAATGTTCCCTGTGAAATTTGCCTTTTTGCTCCATGAAAAAGGGCACTGAAAGGAATCCTGCAGCCATAAGGATCTCACTTATTTCATGGAAGTATCATTTTAAAAGCCTCACAACACGATCAAAGCACTGTCGAGAACAGATGTTTCAGGCTATACAAATTCCAGCATAAGTATTTTTATGACATTTATCACTGCTAAATTCCTTCATTTTTTTCCCTGCAAGAAGCATGCAGACACTTTTCTTGAGGAAGATGTGTTCATGCACAGCCCCAGCTCCAGCCACCAACCCTCTCCTCCCATCATCCCTCCCCATCCATCACTAACAAGAGCCCAAGATGGCTTTCCAAGTTTCCCCAAGAACTATGGTGGCAGAGAGCCTCAAGCAGCACTGGTCCTGCAGAGCTGGGTATGGTGTTTCCAGCTTCACAAGGGGAATTCGAGGTAGGACCTGTGCCACTGTAGTGCTCAGGCTGGCTTTTGGCTGACTGTTCATGAGCCCTCTCCAGAAAACCTCACTGCTCCACTCCCTTAACACTACACTACAGCCTCCAAAGCCCTCCATAAGGCAACTGCTTCTTGACCAAGGTGCACACCATCACTAGGGATCACACCAGACCACCACTGTGATGACAGGCCCTGAGCAACCTCACCCAACCCTGAAGCTAACCCTGCTTTGAGACACGGGCTGTACAAAAGATCTGAAAGTTCCTTCCAACCTAAACTGCTAGTGGACTATAAATCTCAGCTAGGAGCCACATGGAAAATTTCCTCAATCACTTCAACACCTCAAGAAGTGCCTTCCCTCATCTGCCAGCTCCTCTGCCTGCCTATGCACAGCACCAAGAAGGGTGTATCCCGGGGTGTTCTACAGGGCTACATGCAAGTGGGAGATGCTCACGTAGCTCATGTGTTGGATGCAACTGAAGCCAGACAAGCAGAACCAGTTGAAGCAATAATGGGGACCTGCAGGATTCTGCAGAAGCCTGCTTGTTCCTTGGAGAGAACAAGGCCCCATTGCTGGGGGCGAGCCCAGAGGCAGAGAGTACATATTTCAACTGCAATTCCAATCACAGCCAAATTTCCACTGAGCAAAGTTCCCGGGAAGTTTAGGTCTCTGCTGTTGGCATCTGTGTATTCAGTCTCCCCAGGAACATCACCAAGCTCTCTGGTTGACAGGAAGTCTGAACAGCACTAGGTAGTTTCGTGAGAGCGAGCTGTGTACCAACACAATACACAGGACTACCCAAGAATCTGAAACATACTGTTTATCTCTGAAGAATAACCATGGGTTTTTGCACCCCCAAAAAAGGGGGATCTGAAAGAACCATCTCCTTTCAAATTTCACATATTCACAGAAGAGGGTGTTTTTGTGAAGCGCACCCCACAAGCACATCACTTCTCTAATACATGCCCAGTTTAGTTTCACCTGTTTCCATGTGCTCCCTTCCCAATTCCTACAACCTGCTTGCACATCCTGTTTCACTATGAACACACGCTTCTGCCCTTGGGCAGTGCTGCCTTCACTTCTCCTCATGGGGTGAGCTTAGATAACAGTCAAAATGGGAGCACAACCACCCAGACATGTTTACCTGTCTTCGTCACCCAGGCTGTGAGCCCAATCGAGGTGTTGCCAGGGCTGTGGTGGCTCTTCACCACCGGCATAAGGCACCACCAAAATGGCAAACGGTGACAAGTCCAGCCATCAAGATGATGGTAGAGAAACCTCTGAAAAAGCAGCATGAGACAGATGAGGTCTCCCAGAACAAGGGAGGATGAGGAAAACACATAAGCAGACAGAATCACTGATTTTTTGTTATGGGAAGAAGAGGGATGCTGGAGATGAGTACAAATATGGGGAACAAGGACAACTGAGGTGGACAGTGTGAAAAAGTCAAGCAGAAGCTGAAGTATTTAGAGAAGCCAAGTCAAGCAGACAGGGGTCTGAAAATAGCCGCCACCATCAGAACAATCACAAGCAACCACAGCCAGTCTTCCTCTCACCAAATGCTCGTGGCTTTTCTTGATGGACCTCTTTGCCCAACACTTCTTGTGTTATTTAAAACTCATCTACTTCTTCATTTGTGAGGTAAAACTTTGTATTTTAAACACACACTGAAAATTTAGCTCTCAAAATGTCCTTTTCTGAAAATTAAAGCACACATAGGAAAACTTGCCACTGGCAACTAGAACTTCCTGTATGTGCACACAAGTATGTACAATGAGCAGGTGCTTGCACACACACATACACATCCCTCCTAGAGCTCTTCTGGAAAAGGACTGTTCCCCTGCTCATCCTCAGAGGGAGAACAGAAACAGGGGGAACAACGCTGTGCTCCTCCGGCCCAACCTCACACACAACTGGCACTGACCGCAAAGTCCCATCTTCCCATGGGACCCATCTGGTCCCTCCCCTCATCCACAGGCACATTGTCCCTGCTGCACACGGCTGCATCACCTCCTGGGCTGTAGCCACTCTTGGGGCATGAGGCTGGGCCACCCCTGCTCTTTCACTGGTCCGATGACAGTGCTATCGGTTACAGAGGGGGAGGACACTGGCCAAAAAGCCTGGGACACAATGAAGGAAATCAAAAGGGAGGTCAAGATGGTTTCAGGGCTTAATTGCAATTTTTCTGCTGAATTATTGATGCCGCAACCTTGAGACCCGAGTCTGTTTCGTTATCTCAAGTTCCCACCCCAAGTGAATACGGTGAGCAATTTTAAGAAACAAAAAGGCTGTGAACAATTTTCAAGCCTTCTGATTTAGCCATTAAAAAGGAAAAAAAATCCTACATTTCCCTCTTGTTTTTCTAAATAAAAATAATGTATAGCCCTAACTTGATAATAAATATGCTCAAAAGCTGTCCTTAAGTAAAAGCTTTTGATAACAAATTGCCTATGCTAACTGCTATTTTACTGTTGGATTTTTTTATTGTTGCTTAAGCACTGCAATTATGCTAATAAGCCTGAGAGGATCGTACACTAAAGCATTGAATGTGACAGATATAATACTCAATAAAATGTTAATCTTACCTGAAAATTGGAATCAAACAGCCTTATTAGTATTTATGGATATGGCATCTCCAGCATGTTTCTTCAGAGGAATATATATATGCAATAGATATTCCCAAATATACCCTACTATTTCTCATGGCTCCATACAATTTAATTCAAGGTGGCTCTCAGCCCTGCTGCTAATTACCAGTCCATTTTGGAATAAGAAAAAAAGAGTGTTGGGATCTGAGCCAGGAAAAACTCCTGCATACTGGAGGGGATTTCCCCTTGACACCTTCAGGACGGCAGCTACCCGTGGGGACAGGGACACCTCTCCTCAACTCTCTCAGCACCGCTGTGCTTGGTAAGGTGCAGCAGCGCAGTTAAGGCAATTCTCTGCCAAACTCAACCATCCTCCTTTCCCAGTATCTCTAGTTTTATGTGCTAGGCAGGTGAATCCAGCAAAAGGTTATGTTATTTACAGGGGCTGGAGAAACAGCTTTTGGATTTCAGGATGGGTCTAAATACTAATTTATTTATTTTATTTTTAATGTTTTCAGCTGATGCTGACAAGGAAGCAGACCCATCTGTTTCACTCCAAGTTACGGCATTGCAGAGCTGGATCCAGAGCCGCTGGGCTGTCGCAGGGGATTTGTCACTGAGGTGCCGCATGACTTTCCGCAAGTCATATTGCATTTTGCACTGATATTTCACCATCCAGTCCCAGACTGCTTTCTCAATAGATAGCATAATTCTTTCAGGGAATGAGCTGTCTTCCACCATATGTAGGTTTTATTTCAGGTGGTTGTTGGTGGAGTTTTTTCGGCCAAACCTATGGGTCTCAGATCCAACCCTGGGGCCCTGCTGCTGTGCACTTTGCTGTGGGTAAAGTGAGAGGTCTTCAACTCCCTCTTTCTCATCTATGAAAGGAGGAAAAATAACCTCAGAACAGCCATATGCTTCTGACAACTATATTTACATCCACGACAAGGCTCTTCAGAGAGACCATTTCTGCACAATGGGCCAGTGTGGTTTATGAACACTGCAGGTTAATGCTTAAATAGCAGCTGCTGGCTCCCAGCTTCACTCCTCATGCTGCTCTCACCCACAGAAGTCAATTCTGCTGACAGGACCACAGAAACATCGATAATCACCACTATAATTTCTGACAGACAAGCAAGATTCTTGCCAATAGATGCTGCAAGCCTCCTCAGTGGTAAATGTTAGGTGAGAGATGTCTAGGAACTGCTTTTGTTAGGGAGGTATCTGTTCACAGAAGGGAAAACCCAACCGACTGCCTACCAAAGTCTGGGATTCCCTAAGTGCTCAAAGATCAGGAGGTGCCCACAGGGTGCTACACACCAAGATGAGCTGGGACTTTCTTAAGCAATGTTTGTACCACATGACAGCTTGCACTCAGAGCAGGATTTCTGTCCTGGAGCACAGGGATGGAATGAGGACTGCTTTGCGGGACACAGAGCTGCTCCACAAAGTCTCATTTACAGGTGAAAGTGAGGAGCACAACATAAGGAAAAAAAAAATTGGCTGCAAAATTGAACATAACTTCTAATTGACTGAGCTTGCACCTCAGAGAGCTGGGAAAGACACCTGGGGCTCCTCTGCCCCCAGTCAGCCCTGGCACAAGATGCCAGATGCCAAAGCTTCAGCCGCAGCCAGCCAGTTAACGTCGCTGCAACCTGTGGTGGGACCGTAAGGCAAGTGCTCCCACAAGGGTGACAGGACTCATGTCTGCCATGGTAGGTGAATCTTGTCATTATTTTCAGCCCTGCAGGGAAAACTAAACTGAACTTTGGCATATTGTTTTCTTTTGCTATGCAGCAACACCTGAATGTTAACTCAGGTCCTGGCAGGAATATTTATGGAGTATTCTTTGCAAATAATCTCACTCTGACCAGTCCAAAAGGTCAGAATCATAAAAAAAAAACAAAGCAGCAACGGTAAAAAAAAAGCACAAGGCTGGAAAACCATCACTGCCATTGGCACAACCCTCAACTTATTAACCATCCTTGCAACAAGGTGAAGTGCAAGGTCTTACATTTATTTGATTGATTTAGATCAAAAGATCAGGGGGCACACAGAAAATTGTATCTTTCCATGAAAGCATTTTGCTCTCAAGATTTGAGCAGATAGTTGCAGGAACTAAAAAATAAAAAACAAAAAAAGAAAAAAAATGTACAAAGGTGACTTCAGAAAGGCATCCCCTTACTTCTGCCAACACCATCTGCATTTCTTAGGGCTATTTGAAAGTTTCTTCCATGTCCCTCTACCCTTGGGAGACAACAGTTTATCTCTGGTAAACACAGGACGATAACAAACAATAAGACACTAGTGTAACTCCAGGGGAGACACCAGTATTTGCTGACATTAAGATGAAAGGTAAATATTAGAGAAAACAAATATATCCTGAAGTCCAAAAGGAGGTCAAGGAATTTCCCATTGAACTTGAAGTGTCCCATGAGACAACAAGACAGGTAACTCTACACTTAACCACACAAGGAAGATGAAGCACCCAACACTGAAGCATCACAACACTGGCTCAGAGGCTGCCCAAGCTCAGGCTAGGTTTGTCATCTGCAGCTCCCAGGGAGCTAGAAGGCAGCAAGGAAACTAAATGCACCTCAGTGTAAGAGTAAAGGCCTTACATAGATAACAGAAGAGACACAAACTCCTAGGTACTTGCTAGAGAAGAACCAGAATTAATACCAGAATAATGTTTCTATCACAAGTTTACATTGTGTGCCAAGGACTGGACACCTTTCCTATAAGCTTAAACTTCCCTCCAGAACTTCACCATTCACATTACAAAGACACTGAGCACCAGAGTTAATTGCTGTAGCACCAAAACTCATCATCAGACCAGGAAGCCCTTCTGCACAGAGAAGCTTTGCCATTTACCTTCCAGTTTTGGATACAGTTGTTAAGAATTTCACATTCTCCAATTTCTAACCATCAAGGGGTTAGGAGGACTCCCCAGAAGTCATCTAGTCCACTTCCCCACAACATGGAAGGATCTGTTCTTCTAAAAACACATCCGATGGTGGTTGTTTGCTAACTTACTCTTAAAACTTTCCAGAAATTGAAACTTCCTAAGCTCCTCGGGCAATCCACTCCAGAATTCAGCTTTCTTAACACAGCAGACCATTTACTAATGTCTCACATAAATTTCTCTTGCCGAAACTTAAGCTTGTATTTTGCCTTATTTGCAGTGGCCAGATTAAGTTTATTCCCTCCTTCCCTCCAGAAGTTCACCATTTCCAGAATTTACAGCTGGGGCACCAGTGTTGCTTGCCCTCTTTCTGCCATTCTGCTCCTGCCCACAGCACATTTTCATCTTGAGTCTCTGTGTGTGTATTTCTTTTCTTACCCCAAGAAAATCAGCAGTTAGGATATCACGCAGCTGTTCTGGAGACGACACTCACATCCAAAGGCTGATGCATTCATGCACACCCCGTTATAAACTATGCTGAAATAAGAAAAAGAAAAGATTTCTTTAGGATGATAGGCAGAGGGTCCAGTAACAAGGGAAAAAAAAAACCCCAACCACCAACTCTAAAGTGCAATTTCTTACACACCATTATTTAACATTCAAACAGACCTTCAAAAGCAACATCAGTAATTATAGATGCACCATGCAAAGCTTGGTCATGTTTTCTCTGAGAACCACCATAAGGATTTGATAATTGTGTTCTTGGAAATATTTGCCTTCATACTTTTAGAGGCTATCAGAAATACAGAACCAGACAGTAACAGACCATTTGCCACAACAGCATCTTCCACCAGCAGACAACCTTTGGACCCCACTTTAATTCCTGTCCTGTCTCCCCTTAATAGGAGCTGTGGCTAGCCCCAAAGTATCAAGTGCCTGTGAAAGAAACATGCCATGGCCACTCAATTTGCTGTCTGCTGCAAAAACAAGATGCCTGTTGCACATCTAAGGATATACCAAAGGCAGCAACTCAGTGTCTTCTGTTTTGCCTGCACCATCCATACAACATTCCTTCTGTTACTGCACTTTGTCCATCTCCAGGTTGGGTGTTTCATTCTGGAGTTTGGATTTTTTTTCCCTTTTCAGTCCTTCTCAGCCACACTGGGCTTCTGCTTTCCTTGATCATTTCCACTCTTGCAGATGCCAACACTTACAGCCAGCCCAGCTGCTGTCAGCACAGGAAGGTGACACACTCTTATTTAGCACAGATTTGATAAGGGAAGTGCTGTTTCCAAGGCTGAAGAGGAATACCTGCACCACTACCATCCTACAGCACACAGCAGGACACTGAGTAATAAATGCCTTTCAATGAAGATGAAGAAGTTAAAGTAATCTCAAAATGTATGATGGCCAACTAAGAGTTCAAATATACATACTATCCAAGGGTGAAAGTAGCCCAAATGACTTCAGTGAGACCATCTACAGCATCAGATATACTATCTCCCAAAATACTAGTGAAATAAGGATGTTCAGCATGGGATACATTTATGAGAAGTGCTTCTAACAAGAAAATACTCCCATTTCTACATCTGAATTAATACATCTGTTGAAAACCATGGAGTAGCATTGAATGGCAGTCCAGGAAAGAGAGCCAAGATGACTACCACATGCAATTGAAACTGCCAAGGGATTAAGTTAGGTCAAATGTAATTACACAAACTGGAACCTGGCCAGAGTAGTGGCTGGTTTAAGAAAATTAAAAGAGGTGTTCAAAAGTTTCAGAGATGGAGTCCTCCTCCTGTTAATTATTTTGTGAGTCAGTCACTGAAGTCTCAGTACTCTGGGAGGCTGTCTGAAAAAGGGGAAAAAATGAGGCACAAACTTGAAAGGCATTAGAAGCGATTAGCAAAAGCCTTTGTTCTCCATGGCAATCCTTGCTGCACTAGTGCGCGAAAGCCTTTCAAGTTCATGCTGAAAAGTGGCCTTAGTCCCTTTGATACTTCTGGGAGGAAGCATTTAAATTTACAAATATGCTGCTGTCAGACGGTACAGACAACAGCTGAGGAACTTCTGCCTATCCCAGCCAGGTTGTACCTAGCTCTAAACCCAGCTCTCATGCTGGCAGAACTCCTGCTGAAGGGAGGAATGCAAACAAGGATGCATGGAAGCTCAGTCAGACCTGGAGCAACATCTACTCTAGTTGCTGGTGGCATATGAAAACTAAGTCATGTGGAAAAGGAAGTTGCAACCATGACTGACAGCAGTCTCCTCACCTTCATTCAGTTTTCAGAATATGGGGAGAAAGCAAGGCAGGCAACAGTAAGGAGACCAGAAAGGATGCTTTGTGGTCTGGAAGCTGAGTGTCACTTTGAAAGATCCCTGTTCATGCCTCTACTATAAACCTCCTGAACATTAAGCAGAAAGTCACATAAATCCATGTTTTCCCAGATTTTTATTGCTGTGACTTTTCTTGTTAACTGAAGATGCAAAAAAGACCATGCCCAGAAGAGACAAGAACTAGCAGTCATGGACTGAGATTCTCTCTTCAGCCTCTAACTGAGATTTATGCTATAACCATGTAGAGCACTACAAAACATGAAGTGTTCTTAAAAAACAGGTCTTGTAAGTTTTGGCACCTGAAACTAGTAGATGCCTCTGTTACCTCTGCATCTGAAAATCATCATTAGAGATACACTCATTACTGTCTTTGAAGCAGTTGGATGTGACAGTAAAAGCAGTACAGAATTGGAGATTAACCTTTTTGTGTAGCTTACTCAGTGAAACATTCAGATCATGCACATTAAATAAAACAATTTTTGACTGATGTGAAAAAAGAAAAAAAACAAACCAGAAAGATTAAATAACTATCTTCTCAAGAAGTGTCATACAACAGGCGTGCTGAGTGACATGGTTTCCTCTCAAAACGACAGCCGGTGAACACACAACCAAAGGCTCTGCCATATTGATTTTGTGCACTCTTTCCCCCGCCCTTCCCTTTTCAGAAAACAAGCCAGGAAAAGGCAGACATTTCACAGCACAGATTGGTGCAATTTGTGCTAAGGGCCTAAGTGTAGACAGAAACAGCAACTCACTTCTCTTCATCTGGAAGAGTCAACGGGGACAGGTTCCAGTGGGACAAGGGCTACCGCAGCACACCTTGCCCCAGCTCAACACCACCTCCTCCAACACATGGCTCCATAATGAGCAGGGCGAGAAGTGAGAGTGCAAGGGAAAGTGTGCACTATCTTGCACAAACTTGTGTAAAAACAAGGGGCAAGCAACTGTGGAAGAAGGTTGCAGCCTCTGTGGAACACGTGCAAGCCTCTATCTTCCAAAACATAAGCATGTAGCCAGTGTTCCAGCTAGCAAACCCACAAATACCCCAAATCCCTCCTCCCTGGCAGTCCTCTGACAAGGCAAGTCACTCCCTTGGAGTCCTCAGGCACCACAGAGGACACAGACTGGAAGAGTTCTTCCCAAACACCTTCCAACCAGCAGATCTACTGCTTCAGGTGAAAATATGGTATTATGATATTATAGAAATATTTTTGCTTTTACTGGAACAGGCTGCCCAGGGGGGTTGTGGAGTCTCCTTCCCTGGAGGTATTCAAAACCCATCTGGATGCCGACCTGTGCAACCTGCTCTAGAGAACCTGCTTTGGCAGGGGGGTTGGACTTGATGATCTCTGGAGGTTCCTTCCATCCCCTACAATTCTGTGATTCTGTGAAATACCCACAGAAGAAAAATTTATATGGAAGCAGAGACCTAACTTAGAAACCAGAGTCAGAGAAGATTGTAAGCAGCAGTATTATAATGTGTTTTGAGTTTAAAATATTCAGCAAGGTCAACACAGAGCACACAGCTACGTCCAGGCCTGTATACGCCCCAGGCTATATGCACCAACAGCATATGCCAAAGACAGCCACCTCAGCTCTGTCTCTGCAGCACAGCCACCAGCAGCTCCTGGCCCTGAGCACCCTAATGAGCAAAAGGTGGAGAGGACACTGAGAATGATGTCACTGCTCTGAACCACAGCATGCCTCATCCCCTCAAGCTGGAACGAAGGGCCACACAGTGCATCACCACTGCAAGGAACCCTCAACCCAATCCTCAAAGCAACACCATCACCAGAGCCATGCATGGACACTACTGCACATATGGGGAAGGCACAAGACTGGTGCTTCAAGGAATATATTTTTCAGCATGGCCACACAGACTCCCGGGCCAACCCACACAGCTGAGGCTTTGGGGAGCAGGGCAGCCTGAAGGGTTTCATGCTGAAGAGGGACCTGCTGCCAAGAAGACAAGGTGGCCAAGGCAGCCAGAGTGTGCAGAGGGATGTCTTCCTGGGGAGGCAACCTTGATTAACTGACACTGAGAATGGCCTCTGGTGCCTAAAACAAAGCACAATGAAGTGGTGTGGAAAGGACTAGTGCTGGGCAGTAATAAAGATGCAGTCAGGGTTGTTGGTCAAATAAGAAATTATTTTTGGTGTACATTACTCGTTGGTAAAAAATAAAAAAGTTTCTGTATGCAGGGACATCCTGTTTGCTGTATTAAATTAAAGAGATGATTCAAGAGGGAACAACTTTTGGTAGGCAGGGGGGGAAATCAATTTCAGGTTGCTACGGACAACTGGGCTGTCTCCTGTAAAACTAAATCAGATTCAGCTCTACAAGCCTGAACACTAAACGTTCCCTGAAATACAACACGCATGGTCTCTCTGAAGAAATAAATACAATAAAATACAGTCCTGTGTCATCTCCTGGGTTTTTTTTGCTGAGCTAAGGACATACTCGAACCTGCTAATTACAGCAAAACATGGGACTGGAGTTCTGGTTCCGCAGTGGCTTTCTGACTGCCAGCTCACCACCACCACTGCCTTACAGGGGCAAAGGTAATTGATAGCAGGGTGGCATCTGGCAAAATGAACCAGAGCAGAGCACAGGCTCCTCTCACTCCAGACCCTTTCACGGGCTCTGGGCTCAAAGAACACTGCACGGTCTGCAATGAACATTCTGCCAATCCAGGCTCCTAGAGAGCTCAGGTAGGAAGGGCCAGATAAGCTTCTGCCTGGGGCTTTCAAGCAGGTCCTAGCCAAAGCTGGATGGAGGCAGCTTAACCTGCCCACAGTCCTTGAATACTCTGAATGGAAACATCCTCACCTGAGCACTGTGGTCACAGCACCTGGAGGGGAGCTTGCACAGAGGGACCTGCTGTGGCCAACACAGTGGCCATGGCCAATGGCTGCATCACCTCTCCCCATACCTTATACTGGAATATTTTCAAACAGGTTTCAAGCACCATTCCAATCTCTGCAGCAAGTAAAGATGCATGGGCACAGGGCTGCATCACCTCCATGTCTGTGTGACCTTCTCCTCCAGCACATCCTTCAGCAGCAGCCCAGAGCAATGCACTGAGACCCCCTCTGCAAACCAAGAATCCCCAGTCCCCACACCCCACTGAACAAGGAGTGCAGGGAGCAATGGCAGACCCAGGAGCCTCACCACACCTCTGTGCCATGCATGTTAGTTCCTGTGGTTCTTGGGAACCTGGGAGAGATATTTAAGAAAGCAGAAGCACAATTTGGCAAAGGGCAGAGCCACCAGCCAGGAGCTGCATCAGGCAGTGGGTTGGAAGGAAGAAAATGAGATCAAGGCTGGGGGGAGAGCTGAAGCCCCATGAAATAAGGGAATCGGGCAAGGAAAAAACAGTGCTCCACATGTGCAAGCACCTGCTGCAGCACAGCCTCTGGCATGATGCTGGGCTGGAGCCACACTGTTAATTATGTCCATCCAGTTCCACTGAGCCTGACACCAGCCACACAGGATCCTCCTGTACCACAGACAGACCCAGAGGATGGACATCAGGCCACCACAGCAGCCTGCAGAGAAAATGAAGGGTAAAGAGTTGGACGCAGAACTTCAAACCCCTGATCAGAGAGGGGAGAGCAGAAGAGATGAGACATCTGATTTTGTACCTTTTCTCAATAGCTGTGAGGTGACCAAATAAATCCATCTAGATCAATCTCTCCATCAAGACAATGGGAAACATTTCCATCCTTCGATACTACGAGTCTTAACTTTATGGAGCAGTTGATGTTTTTCCAATGAAACGTACCATTAAAATATAAGACTTTATTAGCAAAATCAATGATGTATGCAGTGACAGTCCCTCATGACTTTAAACAAAAACTATGAATAATTATAAAACCAATAGCAATAGAGAAAATTGTGCACTTGTTACAGCTGTCTTACAGGATTATCTATCAATGATGGTCCCTACTTCTGGTAGGACACCTTAAGGCAGTACCACAAAAATATAAATAAAAAAAAACAACAGAAGCTCAGCATTCCCCTGCACTCAGGGGACGCAAACATGTCACCTGCTTTGTGTTTACTGAATCACCTCTTTTTTTTTTTCCCCAGCAAGAAGGTAACATTCTGGAAACAAAACCACCACAACATTCACAGAAATATTTACCAGTCGTCCATCTCCTTCTCTGCTAATTTCCGTGTTTTGTTGCATCAGAAAAGCAACTAGGGGAGATTTGCTCCCATTTAAACCTAGCAAAAATGGAGGCAAGAGAGAGATGCTGTGACCTTTCAGTACCCACAAAACACATGATGGTCCTTAGCCATGCACATAGGTCAGGCATCTGCAGCATCTGAAAGCCTTCTCCAAGCAAAACCCACTGGGTACACAGACGTGGAGCCCTGACACCCATTTTCCCCTCCAAGCTCACTGGAATCCCACAGTGAACCAACAACATCCGAGTGGCAGCTGGGGCTCCCTTCCAGCAGTTCACCCAACACCAGCTGTAGTAGACAGAACAGCTGGATCTCCCCATCTTCAGGAGGAATCCAGATGCACACAGGAACCTAACTGCAAGTCCAGCACCCCACACAATCACTACTCTCCCCTCCCAAGGGACATTATGAACATACCCAGTCCTCCCAGCTCGCCAATCTCCCGTTCTCCCCTGGCAGCCACCACCCATAGCAATACCATCATAAAGAGCAAGACATTCAGGCACTCCAAAACCAACAGGAGGCCAAGCCTCCTGTCCAACTTCTCAGGGAGCTCTGGCTGATACACAAGGAATACCATTAAGTTCCAGGTATTGCAAAAACACACAAGAATGTGCTTATGTGAAAAGGAACCCAAAAGAACCTGTCAGTTCCACCCCAAATGTTTTACCGAGCACCAAGAGCTATCAGTTCACCGCAGCCTATGGTCCAACTCAAAGGAAACTCAAGTCTCTTTATGACACCTGGATTTAAACCATCTCTGTATGAATGTGTGGATGGATGAGGAAAGAGTAACAGAATACCCAACAGATGTTTTCATTAGCATAAATTTGCCATTCATTCCTCTTTCTTCTAGCATCAAACTCCTCTATTATCCTGGCTGGATAATTTACAGTGCTCGTTGCAAGGTACAGTCCCTGAGAACAGAGACGGCACACACTTGATCATGTACAAGTTCAAAGAGCTGAGCCACACATGACCTGCAAGCAGATTGTTGCTGATTCTTTGCATGTATAAAAGGGCTTCGCCTTCATGCAGTGCTAGAACTTGTCATCATTAAACACCCTCCTATCACAAAATGGCCCAGAGGAGCTACTATTTTGGGTGAGCTACTATTTTGGGTCCTAATAATGTGCTTGCTTTTACAGGAAAGCAAGAAGACAAGTAACATGGAACAACCCAGCTGTCAAGTAGAGAAACAGATGGGACCCTCACAAAGCTACACAGATTGTCTTAGTCAAGTGCTGTCACAGCCCATCCTCGAGATGGGAAAGCATGGTGCAGGAGCTAGATGAAAGGAGCTTGTGAAATTAAGTAGCATCATCACCTCCACCAGGCCTGTGAAGAGACAGCAGAGAATTGCTTTCCAGGCACTCTGATCCCAAGGCAGTAAAACATGAGTCAAAGTTGTTAGGCTGTTTTTTCCCTTACTAGAAATGCCTTTTGGCTGAGTGACAATTGCTACACTCTCCCACCTGCTTAGCCCCTATGAAACACAGAGAGCACCCACAGGAAGATGCACCAGGAAACACAGGTGACATCCATGATCTTGGACCAGCTGTCCCTTTGGGTGAGTGCAAACAAGGCTGGATGGAGGTATCTCTGCTAGCATGGCCCCAGGCACTGCCAGGCAGGGCAGTGATTCACTCAGCTGTGGCTTCCAGGCCACAATTTGGCTTCCAAACAATCTAGGAAGCCACAATACCTGCCACGGCTGTTCAGCTCCTGTGTAGCTGAAGGTGACATCTTTGCATACCATGAGTCAGTAACAAACCAGGAAAGGTTATGGAGTGACCTGACCTTCCTCATTCAAGCTCTCAAAAGGATGCTAAACTTAAGCTAACAAACCAGTGCTCCAAAAATCCAGGTGTGCTTAGGGATCTCAGGGCCTGTATCTAATAAGTACAGGCCTGGGCTTCACACCTACGGTCCGAGCTCACAGAAGAGCAGCCCTGATCCCAGCTACTCACTCATGCCTGTAGTTTGTCAAGCAATGAAGGCTGCACACAGAGGGAAGGCTGAAGCCAGATTATGAATGAAGTACCAGGATCGATTCTCTTATCTACCCTCAGCCTCTCACTAACTGGATGATGCTATTCAGCGGAAATATAATTTAAAGGCGGAGGCTAATGATGAATCAGATTGATTTTTAGGACAAGAAAATAGATGTAATTGCAGTTTACCTGCTTGCAGCTTGCCAGGAATAATAGTGAGTTTCAAGACAACCCAGTCTCCTCTCTCCCCTTCCTCATTCCAGCCTCTTTCCACCCTCTGTCCCTCACCAAAGACAGAAATAAACCCTCACAGAAACGACATTCCCTTACACAAGACAATTAAGTGTTGCCCAGAGCCAGGTCAATGCTGACTTCCCTTTCCCTACTGAAGGGGATACAGCCTGGATTAATGGACATGCAGAGGGTCCACTTTCCAGGGAAAAGCAAATTCCAAGCGTGCAGCAGGGAGGAATGCATCGTATGTCTGGTATCCACACTGCGCCCTCTTTTCTTCTTCCTTTTTTTTGGCCGTATAAGGAGCTGAGCACAGCAGGCTGGGCCAGGGAGCGCAGCGCTGCGTGCTCAGCGCTGTTAGACTTCCAACTTTGTTTGTCTTTACTGGAAATCCAATCAATCCATCCAGGAAAAAGGCTAGTGTGTACAGCACAGAGCATCATGCTCAAACATTACACTCCTGAAATGCAGGAGAAAGAGAGGAGCAAGCTGAAACTAGACAGCAAGAGTTCTCACAAAGATGTGTACACACATAAGCAGTCAATGATTTTCTTTGTTATGTTGGAGTTCTAACTTTAAAACTTGAGACTACAGCAGCTGAAGTCCTAAAGGGTTGTTTCCCAGGCCAGCAGCACTTTGCACAGCAAATAAAAGGCAACCTGGCCTTCAGGGGGTGCACCTGGGGCCAAGAGGATTACCTGCCCTTGGCCACAGAGAAATGCATCCTTTTAACACACAGGTTATAAACAGGAGTGTGGGACTGTGCTTTAGAGATGCCAATTGCTGATAGTTTTTTCTAAGGTCATGACAATTGCTTAGTTAAAGTCTATTGCATCAATTTCAGCAGCGGACTGGGGGTTCCAGGATCCAATTGAAATATTACATTCTGAAAAATAAAAACTTTTGCCATTGCTTTTTCCTCTGTAAACACCAGAGTATTCCTGCAGGCACTTAGGACTCCTCAGGACTGAAAAAGCAGAAGAGAAGACACACTTCCCCACCAAAGGCAGGAAATCCTGGATTATAAATACCCAGGAAGAATCTGCATCAGCTCCCCTTTCTCAGCCCTGTTTGGCACCAAAAGAGCAGCCCTCATTTCATCCCACAGGAGAATAGTGACAATAACCCAAGGGACGGGAAGACAAACATAGGATCAATCACCTTTGGAGCACGGCAAACAGCCCCAGGAAAGAAGGAAGCCTACAGATACTATGCTGATGTCCAGCTTGTATCTGGTGCAGTCCTGGCTTTTCCCCCATACACCATACCTGGAAAGACCCATACAACCATCTGTGCTGTTCCTTATCTTCAGCTACTTCAGAACAATGTGCTTCTGTCTGCTCTCCTCAGACAAGTATCAGGGTCCCAAGCAAGGCCATGCTAGAGCTGGCCAGGAAGACATGAAATCCTAAAGAAGTCAGCAACTTGACCCATTTCCCCCAGCACATTACATTCAACCCCAACTGGTTCTCTCTACCTTGAAAGATATGCAAAACCTCTGCTAACAGGCAGATTCAGAGCCTTCTGCCCCAGATACCATCTCATTCCAGTGTCCAAAATATAAAGATTGACTTAATCCTGAGGTAAGAGGATTAATCTTGCTCCCAATTTTATTTTCTTCTTCTGTCAATAGTTGTTAGCACTGAAATAATTCTTCATATGTACAGAAACATCGGGTCTGCCTTTGGATCTTACGTCATTGGTCCCAAGAGCCTCCTCCAGCAACAGGCCCCATGCTCCAAATTACAGGTTGAGTGACAGTTGTGTGGTTGGGACTCTTACAAGCTTCAAGTTTCTCATTCTACAGCTTCAACTGACCTTTGTACATGTCTGTGTATCAAGACAAGGAGACCAGACCCACCCAAACTGCCTCATCACTTACAGCCACCTCCTGTTCTTGAGAGAGGACGATCCCAATGCCTTCAGTCCCACCACAAACGCATTTCGAGGGCAGGATGCTGCTTGGGCAGAATGATGTTCCCCATCAGCATCACACTAAGTTCCCTCTGTAGGGTGACTGAGGGGTGCTGCCCAAATGGGAGACAATCAGAACTCCTCACGCTTGGCCCCAAGACCACAACAGCGACAGCAACTTAAAAGGTAGCAACTTCATAACAACTTCAGCAACCTGAACCCACCCAACCTCCCCATCCTGTCCTCCTGCCTTGCCAAACATGCTGAGCCCCATCCCCTCCCCAGCTCCAGCACTCTTGGACTGAAGATCACCACCATCACCCTCTCCTTGGAGGTCCAGTCCTCACTCCTGCAGCTGCCTGCTCCCTGCCCATGACCTACACAGTCACCTGCATTGAGGAACGGGAAGGAGGTTGGTCAGAAACCTCTTCCTGACATCCAAATAGACTTCATCCTTCTACCTGTTGTACTCAGGTGGAGAGAGGGATGCTCTGAAGCACCCAGTGGAGTGACTTGAATGAAAACACATGTTTGAAACTCAGCTGGGGGAGGGGAAGATATCCAGCCTGAAATAACAGCCTGAAATTAAAAGCAGAGCTTGTAGTGCAGCTGCGATTCCAGCTACCCCGCTGTTTGTGTTAACAGTGTGGCTTTATTATGGTCAGGGATTAAAAACAGCTTCAACAATTAAAAGAGGGAAAAAGGAAAAAAAAAAAAAAAAAAACAACAACAGATGACCAAATGAAAGGACCAACAACAACAAAAATCAGTAAAATAAAACATTCCTGTGGGCTGGAGTGATTAACAAAATGAAGTTGCGTGCCATGAGGAGCAAGAACGCTCCTCATGCTTCCTTCCCCACTGACAACAGCCCCCNTGTCCCCTACCTGTGGGAAGCCACCCAGTGCCCTGTAGCTCAGCACCAACCCCTGTCAATCTCCTGCAGGATGTCACCTCCCACCCGGAGTAGGGAGGGGACAACCACCCTGCTCCAAGTAGACAGCTTGGAAGCCTTCCTCACTCCCATTGCCTAAATGCTATGACTTTGAAGGAGGTGGGGAGGGGGGGAGGAAAAGGGAAAAATAAGTCTTGCAGTAAATGAATATGCTTGGAACCTCTCTGGAGGCACCGGTCCTCACCAAGGAGGTGGAAGGGCGAGAGGTGGGGAGGGTCTGCAGACCTATGTGCCTGCTTGCAGGAGCCAAGCAGGAGTGTGTACAAGTTTCTTGGAGGTGAGCTGGTTGCCCAATGGTTCTTGACAAGGCAAACTACTCTGCGTGCACTGACACCTGCACACGGCAGCCCTGCACCAGCTGGGATAAGAATGAGATGAGGAGCCAGTGGGAAGCCTCAGTGTGTCACTTCTCAATAGAACATTGCCTTTGAGGGCTTGGTCAAACACAATGAGATTCAAGCCTATTTTCTCTTTGTTAGAAGAATTGAAAGCAATAAATTCATGAGAAAGAGAACAAATATCTCCTTTCCCCGCTCCCTGTCTCCACTCCTGAGACAGAACATGTCCCTCTTTTCAAGCACTCCAGGAGGGACAAACCTTTGCAGCCAAACCACCAACTAGGTGCAGGTTTAGCAATCAGTTGGGCTGAAAGTCAAGCCCTTCCCAAGGGGAAGAGACTCCCCAGACCTCCACAGGAACAGCTATGGGGACCAGGGGCTATGCAAGGACCTCAGATGCCCTGGGAACAGCTCCTGTGTGAGGAGAAGGGAAAAGAAAATCAAAACAGAGAATCACCTCCATGCATGCACATAAGCTGAAACAAACAGAATGGGAGTAGGCAAAATAGACACTCAAATCTGTTTCTCCAGGTCTCCAAGGATGAGTTTTTCTTCATATCCCAGAATCCTGAGGAGGGTCAGCACTCAGCCCTGGGATCAGGTGCACGGGGAGCAGCCCATCGAGATATCTGTGCAGGATCTCCCATCATCTCAGCATGAACAACAAGCCTCACTGCACCTCTCTGGTTTTGGGGGGCACAAGGGCAGGAGGTCCATATTAAACAAGGAAGAGATGGCCTCTCGCACTTTGGTTTTACCATCACTATCACTTTTGCCTTTGAACAAGAGAAAGGGAGTGCAGTCACAGCACCCCAGCAAGGCAAGAGTTTCCTCTAGTCAACACAGACATGCCTACGGTTCTTTCACAACTGCAGAAGGCTTGGCCTTCAAATTCAACCCAAACCTTGCCCACCAAAACTGCCTTACTTGCACTCCGTGGATATAAACCCAAGAATGAGAGGACATCCATTGAGATATGCTCTGGGGAACAAATTTCTGCAGCTACGTCAGAGCTGCAATTCCAGAGCCAATCTCCCAACACAACAGTGGTCATCTGCACCCAAGACAACAGAGCCAGGCTCCTCCAGTGCCTTCCCATGGGGCCACATAGGACATATTTGGTTCTTATGGCCACAGCACCACAGCAGTAAAAATGACAGTGGGAGCACCCAACAGATCTGAGCCTCATGGTTCTGGGACAAATGCAGTCACTTCCCATAATGGACTGAAGCTGCCTTACCAGGGATATGACTATTAAGTGATCAAAAAAGTCTTGGCCTTTTTGGACACAGAATGGTAAATTCAGGTAAGATTCTGCTGCTGTAATGAAATATGACGATGCCCAACCCAAGTGAAGAAGATTTGTCGTTATATGACACTGCATGTGTCTAGACAGCTGCTCTCAAAAGCCTGCCAAGAACATTTTACACCATACGTTTTCGTAAGTTCAGAAGCTCCAAGCCAGGCCGTGCACACCCTTTACAACTCCCTCCACTGTAGGGCTACAAAAGGCTTCAGTAGAATTGTACTGGAAGCCGTGTCTGCAGAAACATCACAGCTAAGGTGGCAAGTCCCCAGCAACCGCACAGCTGTCTGCACCAGAACCTTCTTTTTCCCAGCAGAACTCTCCAGTGTTTCAAAAAACATTTAATTTAAAACTAACAAACCCCACAACACACTTTCTCAGACACCAGATCACTTTCTAAATACTAAGGTGACTGCAACCAAAAGTCACCATGACTTAACAAACTTGGGTGAAGTGACTTCTCGGTGGTTTCAGCTGAAGGGCTTTGCCTCGCATTTGCAGCAGGCTGGGAGCACGCACGGTCACCACAACTCAGCCAACGTTTAACTGTGATAACACGTCAGCTCCCTGCAGCTTTGCAGCCTCACAAAGGCAGGCATCATCCTCACACAGGAGAAATGGAAGCTCATAAACAACAATCCATCAGGAAAAAAATATAAAGGCAAAAAAAAAATCTACACAAGAGGTGAAGTCTGGAGCTGCGGTGCCCCACCACACTCTCTCCTGGATGGAAAAGAATGGGATGCTTGAATGATGCAGGATGATGGCTGCACCACGTACAGCCTGACATGAGGCTAAGGCTCAGGGAAGGCACAAGGGACCAGGAGGAGCTGAGCAAGGATGACGCTGTGGCCATAAGGTGCATGGCAAAAAAGAGCAAAAAGTTGGATGATTCAGATCTGTCCTTACATATAGATGCTACAGTCTCTAACCTGCACAGGACAACTACACTGAGAAAGAATCCCCTTCTCACCCCAGATTTTGTCACAGCTTTTTGGGTGCAAGTCGCATCTATCTCTGCACAGGCAGATGGGGATCAAAACCACAGCTGGTGTCAAGACAGGCTGCTCCTTCTCTTAAAAAAACCCCTGTGCTTCCAGCTCCAGATGAAGACTCCCCATGCATTCAGACACCCCAAACAGCCAAAATCAGACACATGCTGAGCACTGTCTTCCCTTAAAGGCTTTAGCAACAAACACTGGAGCAAAATCATGATGGGCTACCTACACACACTCATCCAAAAATATACCTGGTTCAAACCCACTCCTCCATTATCTCCTCTGACATAAGCCCTGTACTCCTCCATTAACATCTGAGATGCTGCTGACACCCCAGGCAGGAGGGTGATCCCCTTTCATGACTGAACTGCTTCAAAGTCTCAGCGAAATGAAAAGTTGCAGCTCAGGATGGAAATCAGCACTGGGACCAGTAACCCTCATGAACTACTGTTCACTCTATAGTTTCTTTTAGAGCATTATTGGAATTTATCGGGTTAAACACACTAACATATCAAACCCACCACAGACTTAAAACTTTGTACCTATACAATGCGAGAACACGTTCATTACAAATGTCATAACACACCTACAATGGACTATTACCACATTTCCAAAGAAGAAAATCTAGACACCTCTAGAAGCAGTGGGTTGTCAGAGACACAAAGCGCTACAAGTCAAGGGAAGAACTCTGGTTTGCTCCATTTTCCAAGCTATCACAGACACATGCTTCTAAGAACCCAACTCTTTCCTCATGAAACGAGGAACCCACCACCCTTCTGGGGGCATAGCACTAGCTTTGGTTTTTGTTCCTATTTTAGCACGTGCAAGCCATGAGGAGCTAAGGGGACCTGTGACCTGCTGCTTCTCAGAGAGATCAGACACTCCTGAACCACTTTTAGGCTGGCACCTTCCAGTTTCTGCCAACTTCCTTGGTTCCCAAAGGATAGTCTATGATCCTCCTTTTAGATCTACAAGCCCACTTTTGTTCCAGTCCTCTGACAAAAACATGGACATTTGATGCAAAGAAGCACACACTGGTGCAGCTAGGAGACATCAGCACTGTGCAAACAAGTCTTCAGCACCACATCATACAAGGAGATGAAAGGCCCAAGGTCCTATCCTTCTCTTGCTAAAGTACCTATCGTAACAGTGGGACTTCAAATGGGTTTTAAACATTGGCCAGGAACTCTACTCAGTCAAGGGTGTCATCTAGGAACCGTCACAGGAGCAAGCCTCCTCCTTAGGGCAGCATAAAGTTGGAAGGTTTTACTTGCGCCAACATTGGAGAGAAGACACAATCAGAAAAGCACCCAACGTCACTGCTGGTCTTGGCAAGGTAGGACTTACTACAGCAAGGACTAGAAAGAGGATCTGCCTGGTGTGGAGGCCAGAGGTCCAAAAGGCAAGCCAAAAAGTAACTTATTCCCTTTCCTAACAAACTGTGTTTTCAGCTGGAAGTGGCTTTGGCAGCCTTCCTACCAGAGGATGCGGCAGGTCAAGACAAGGGTTCATTCCCGGCCAGGCTGCGCAGGGACATGAAACACAAGAACAGACAGTGCTTTGCAAACATGGGCTGAAACACCAGGAGGACTGTATCTGCTGGGCTCTCCCCAACAGCAAGGGACGCTGCTGGCCAGGGCTGCCGAGCTCCAGGGAGCGCTGACCCATGGCTGAGCAAGGATGAAGGAGAAACCAAGGAACGTTGAAAAGTAGCTGAGGCAAGTCTTCAGGCACCCAGCTGCACCGCACCTGCCTCGCAAACACCTTTGGTTTCTCTTTTCTGTGAAAATCAAAAATATGGCATTTTATAAGAAAAATGTCACTTAAACTCCTTATTAAAGGTAATTTCCTCTCCCACCCCTTTGTTCATTAGCAACACTCAAGCATTCATCAAATGATCCTGTTATTTCCAGACAAAACGTTAGTCTTCTTATGAAGAACCTATATATTAGCATTGTCTATTGTTATGAATGTAAAAAAGTTCTGGGGGAAAAAAAAAAGATCAATTCAGCAGCAAAGTGTCCCATCCATGTGAATAGGAATTTACTTAAATAAACCTTGCACACAGGGAAACCCGTAAGTGCTTGTGGAACAATGCTCATACGGGGAAAAGATGCAGCAGTAACCACATTACTTTCCCCTTCCAGGCAGTAGCTTTCCACTTGAGTATTATACAATGAACCTGCTTATTATTCTTATTACACAATATCACGTTCAAATTCAAGCTGCAAGCATCCCACTCAACACAGAAAGACTTCAGGAAAGAGGGGAAAAAAAGAAATAAAGAGACATTAAAGCAAAGTATTCTATAGTAGCACATTACACCACACCAATTTCAAGCAGGCTGTCATTCTGATCACACCAGACGGCACTTGGACTCCAACAGTATCCTTCAGTGAATGATCCTTCTTACAGCATTACTCTTGCTACGTGGAGCCCTTCTGAAATGAATGGTACAAATTCTCTCAGTCATTTCAAAAGGACTGTGTTGCTCAGAGCACTTTAACTTCTCACATCATCTTTTCCAATCGTTTGCAAAGCAGTAAGGCCTAAACAGGCCATCTTTATGGAAAGAATTAAAAATAAATAAATCAGCACCTGCCTTGAGAAGGAGTTACAGAACAGAGCTGTGTACCCCAACACAAGACAGCCTTATGTGTCATCTCAGATCCAGGCCAGCTCTGAAAATCACTTAAGTACATGATTAACTGTAATACGCGCTTAAGTTGCTTTGACTTCCGTAAGACTTAAATCATATATTTACTCCTCTCCTGTACAGAAATACTCCCTTAAACCAGATCCTGGTTTGTAGGGATGCTGCATACATACACATGCACGTGCAGCTCATGCCCTCAGGAGAGTTCTGGCTCCTCAGCCTACCTTTTGTGCTCACCTCTGGACCAAAATGTTTCACACAGAGATCTAAATAACCACTACCCTGAAATCTAAAAGTGCTGTATCTGGGAGAGGGACTTTAGTAAGGGTCATCTTGAGATTTTAGACTTGGTAAGCAATGCAAAGCCTAATGAGACACTACAATGTGCTGGAGTTTCAGATCTGTCCAAGAGAAAGTCTCCCTGAGCAATGTTGCATTTGCTTTGGACCACGCTATGGACCAGGCCTGGGCTGTGCACATTCAGCAGGTATTGGGGGGACCTTTCACTGGGTCCTTCTTAGACACCACACTGACTGGTGGGGTACAGGCCATGGCTCAGAACACCACAGTTTTATCCTCAAGTACAAAGATGTACAGGCCCACAAGCAAGAAGCCTCTTAGCTCCACATGCAACACCACATTCCAACACCTCTCCACTCTACACACATAGATGTCAACAATCTCATCCCAGTCTTCCACACATTTCTTCGCTGCACCTGCAGCTGCTAACCTTCTGTGTCATTCCTGGTCTCTCAGGTATCTGGGGTCTTCTCGTCTGGAGAGAGATAAAGCAGACACTAGAAAAACAGGCCTATCAGGACTCCATCGGCATCCCTCCTTCCCAGGATGCTCCCCAACAAACCTAGTGGCATCCTGGAATCCCAGTTCACCACACCTATGGAGGAGAAGGGTTATGGCACAGTACCACAGCCACCTATAGTTATTGCCCACATTACATTCACAGCCACTGTCGTGCAACCCCAATGTATACCCCCTGCCATGGCAGAGGCACGAGTGCAGCATGGTCTCACACAGACAACTCTAGAGCAAGGAAGGATGCAAGAAGTGGTACAGGGCAGTCTTTATTCCTGCCCAGCAAGGTAGACTGAAGGACTATGGCAATGACTAAAAGGCATCTGAACCAGCTCTATCACGAAGCAGCTTTTGTGTTTCAAAACAGAGCCTTGGCCATAACAAGGCTCTGTGCCCAACCCCTTCCACCAGCTACTCACTCACTATTGCAGTTATTTCCAAGTGTGTTGTTCCCACAGTTTGTCTGACAGAAAAGAACTCCCACTGCATTGGGGCTTGGTTTTCCTATTTTGCCCATTCTCAAGGCAATGCAATAAATTATTATTATATACATTGGCTTTGCAAACAACTAAAGCATCCATGCTGAGTGCCTGTGCAGGCACATGCTGTTTCTCAGCGCGATTCGAAATAGCCAAGATATTAAAACCCCACAAAGAACTGAGTTTCTAATGGAAAAATTGATGGGACAGATGTTGACACTAATGATTATTTTGCTGGCCCAAGGCAGAACCCAAACCCCTCTAGGTTAGAGGGCCTCACCCTTTCCCTTTCAATGACCCACATCACAGTCTAGCTTCTCCCACACCCACCCAACCCTTAGGTCACTAGCCCAGAAGAATGATGCACACTATTCTCTCCAAGCCCTTGCCTTTCCACTGCATTAATCACCACACCCCAAAGTACGTGGATAAGGGATCAACAAGCTCTTCAGTTCTGAGGTTGGCATGGAAGAAGAAACACTTCACAGCAAGACATCAAATGCTTCAGGTTTTGGATGGCTCCAAACAACCTTCCATTTGGGGAAGCCCCAACCAAAGAAAACCCAACTCAGCTTCAACAGTCTGTTCCACAGTGCAGGATGACTTCCTTTTACTCCATGAAACCCCATTCCCTTTCAGATGCCACCTGGTGAAAATATTATGAGAAGCTCGTCAAAACTGCAGATTGAAGATCACAAAATCAACCCATCTGCACCAGGCAGCGGGAAGGGTGAGGACAACAAATGACAGGTACCTACAACTGTGCCTGGGCTCAGTGTCCAACTCAAACCCACCCTGGCCTTTTTAAACTACTTCTCCCCAATGTGGAGAAACTGTCTGGAGGAGCAATGGGGAAGTCTGACCTGCACTCCCACAGAGGAATGAGGGGGTTTGAACTGGAAGGTTTCTTTGCACATCTTGCACTGAATAGAAGAAGTTCAGTGATGCTAAGCCGTGCCCCAGATGAATGTTAAATGCCTGCTTTACCCTTTCAAAACACACAGATGACAAAATACCTGCTGATCAGACAAATTACAGAAACAATCAGAGACCTCACAGTGAATGCCAAAAGACAGTCATCGCTGCAAGCCTGCCCCAGGGAAGTGAATCAAACCAACGTACCTCCCACAAGAATAAAGCCAAGCACCATCCAAAAGTGAAAACACAAATTGTTAATGCCTGTGTCATTTAAATATGGATTTCTATTACAGTAAGACACCAAGAGATTGCCTCCCTCCCTGAGCCCCTGCATGGAAACATGCCATCTTCTCCCAAACAACAAAGCAAAAAAGACCAGCAGTGACAAAGAGGCAGGAGGACAACTGCAGGATGCTGTGACTTTCCACTTTGAAGCAAAACTCCTTCATCAAGTTCAACTGAGTATCAGTAAAGGGTGAGACTTGAAAAATATAGATAACTTCTGGACCTACACTTGTGGCAAGTCCCTTGCTCATCTTTTGAATGTTAAAAGAATACAAGTCAGTGGTTTTCAGTAGTTTCTTTCTCTCCTGGTTTCTTCCAACTCCTGACATTCTGTGATTGCTGTGGAACAGTCTTGCCCAAGCTGTTGGAGAAACTAACTACTTTGAAACATAAAAGTGATTGCACACATCTATTTAACATGAAGCAAAAGTGAAAAACATGGTTTTCCCCAAATTATAGTGTGAAATTTCAATACAAGAGAACACAGTTTTCTTTGAAGCCAGTGTGGTCATTTCAAGCCATGCTTCAGTCGCCTGCATCACATGCCCGAGACCACCAACACAATGCAATTTCCATATCCAAAGCTTTGGTCTTGTAGGATTTACTCATTTAAGCTGTGAGACACACAAGCACATTACATCCTGCTGATGGCGTGCATTTGTGCGTGTGAACACAGATGAGGATGAGGTGAGATTAGGACAGGCTTGCAGGGAATTAGCCCAGTAGGTTATTTATTCCAGGACAGCACAGATTAAAAGGGCTGACTGTCCCTTTGGCCTTATGAACACTCATGTGAGTTATCAAGCACGTTTTATACTGGAGGGAAGGGGAAGAGATGTTATCATCTGGGCAAGGATCTCAACAAACAGTTGGTGCATTCGATGAACAGCACTTTGCATGTGATTAGCATGACACATCCCAGGATCTCTAAATGCCTTAGATCTCTAAATGCTCTTTTTTAAGCCTCCCTGGGGTGGGTGGGCTGGATCTGTCCTGGCTGACAGGTGGGTAGGGTGAGTCAGAGACTTCCCAACCCACAAACTCAGGGTCCTCTGGCAGGACCAGCCTTGCCCATTGTGCTCCAGCTCAGCAGTATCACCCGCAGTCGAAGCCTCCTGGTCCCACTCTGGCATGGACAGGTGCCTTGCTCATGTCCTGTACTACTGGACCAGGCCTCAGGCTCTTGAGGGATTTAGTAGTAGAAACCAGGTGCCCTCATTCCTACCAACCCATTCTCGCCATAACATATTTCTCACTTCCGAGCAACTGGCTGTTCTCTCTTGGTTCTGGTTAATATTATTTGTGTTTTAATGCTTTCTAGGAACCATTCCAGCTTTACATCACAACAAATACCACTCGGCAGGGGAAACACTTAATCTGCCTGGCCGTGCTTTGAGTACTTCACTTTAGGAACTGGTCCAGGCAGTCAGATAAACAACAGTGCCTGCCCCACAGCCAGAGCTCTCCCCACACACACTCAGCCTCAGTGGAGGCACGGCCCATAGGTCTAAAGGTGGCTTTTACCCAGGGTGAATTCTGGAGCTCCTCCAGAAACCCTCCAAGGAACGTGAGCAAGCAAAATAGAGAAACCCACAGAAGCTTGAGATCAAAGGACTCTCTGGGTTCCTTTTCTTTGCAGACACACTGGGTATTTCCCATTTTCTTTCTCTTGGTCTCACCAGCTGCAGATCTTTACACAGCCATCACTGCCACAATATATGTCTGACTGAGACTAAGCTGGTGTTGAAACCTCCTCCTGGGTGTTGTACCACAACACCGTTTACCAGAAGGGGAAGCTGAGGAAGGGAGAAGTTCAGGGGGAGGTGCTTTTCCAAACTTCAACAATCAATTCAATTTGATATTATTGGGTCTGGCACTAACCTTGAGCCTGGCCTTTTTAACTTATGAATATTATCTCCATCAAAACACAACAGGGCCCAAAATTACACAAGAAACCTGTGACTACTCAACAGGGATATGATCAGATCAAAAGACTTATAGGTTAGCTCCTCATCTGCAATTCCAACTCTCATTTGCAATCTGTGCATTATTTACTCTCTCAAAGAGGAGGTAAAAGAAAACACTCAAAAAAAAAAAGACAGATAACCCAATCAAGGGAGCAATCTCTGCTCTTTGGGACGGGCAGGACAAGCTCAAAAGGGGAATATTCACTGTCAGCAGTCATCCCCGGGGAGGGTACAGGAGAGCCCAGCACCACACTACATTAATGATTTACCCACAGACTCTATCAGAAGCTTGTCACCCATACCTCAGAAGCACGTTTGCAAGGTGCAGGCAATGAGAGAATCAGGGAGGGAGAAGAGGAGATACCATAAATCTGCAGGTAAGCCTCAACAATTTGAGGTCAGGGACTATCAACCAGAAAGGATTACCTGGTTACACAGCTGACAGGAGGAAGAGGAAGGAAAAAACTTCTCGAGGCACAGTGCTGTTAGGTTCCCAAGGTTCTCAAAATACACAGAGCACAGACAAAAGGCACAACTGACCAAGGGCATCAAATTAAAGTACCAGGAATTACACAGCATTCATCAGCATTATTTAAAAGAATAATAAAGTCCTCAAGAAACTCAATCTACCTCTTCCCAGCCAACCCACACAGCACTGTGGAGCAGCAGAGAGCATCTGAGCTCCAAGCAGCACCTGGAGGTCTCCCATCAATTTTTTGCTTACCTCCCACCACCATGAACATTTCTGCATGATTTGCAATCAATATTTTGGTGTTTTTAAGGGGAGTGAGCTTTATGTTGTATTGTTTTTCTTAAACCAAAGAGGAACTAGAAAGCTTGAAAGTTCAGATTCTGGCAAGGTCTGTGGGTTTTACCAGGGGCAGGGGAGAAGGTGCTCAGGAGTTATTTTTTGTCAAAAACAGGACGTGCTTTTTCCTGTTTCTTTCTAAATTTTCCCCCCCCACGTGAAAACACTTCCCATTTTCCACCCAAGAACTAGTTTTGAACCCTACACAGCCACAAACCTCTGCTCCACCTGCAATGATGTGAAGCACTTTGACAGTCTTGCCCTACCTCACCTTTTGCAAGGCTCTCCTTTTAAGCCCAGAGTTAATCCTCTGCTCACATTAACATTCTTCCCCCACACCCCATGAAACCAACCACTGCTCCTCCTCTACTGCTAACACATGGACATATCTCCGTCTTGGAGAAGGAACCATTTACACAGTCTTGTCTTCACACCAGCAGAACCACTGGTGGTACAACACCCAGCACTGGTACATCACTCCCCTGCTCCTTCCTGGGCCAGTCCAGCTCCAGACATCACTTTTGTGTAGGTCCTATGAATCCACCCACCACCACACATCACAGTTCATGCTTGCTTAGACTTTTTGGTTGTTTTGTTTGTTTTTTTTTCTTTTAACCAAGTGACATTTTTCAAACCAGATGACTTTTTCCACTTTGCATGTTAACAAGAGAGTGTGGGGGGGGAAATGGTGAGGAAACTAATCAATTCATCTCTCTCCTTCAGTGTGATGCAATGCTGCCCTTAATTTCTTGTGCAGTAACTGTACTTTTCAAATATATTTCTTTCACCAAAACATCCAAATACTGCAGAGAAATTGCCCACTAAGATGATTGGCACATACATTCTCTCTTTTCTGCCACTCCTCAATCAGCATTCCTGAATGCATTAGAAATAGCTGTCCTCTTGGATCATTCTTCATCAAGTTCTTCATACAGTATACTAAAGTTCCACCTGTTTTTAAATGGCATAAGGCCGAGAGCAGCTCAGGCATAAGGAACACACTCACCTGATGAACCCCCTAAAGCCACTCCAAGATAATACACAGGATTCAAGAGCACAAGGTGCAGGACTGTGGTTTTTAACTTAAAGTCCTTCATGTCGATGAAACTCAGTCACATACCCAACAGGAAGTACTTGGAAGATCACGCCACATCACCACTAGATGCTCAACCAACTAGAGCATCAGCAAATATCTCACAGAATACAAAGGCAATTTTTGCCCCCTTCCAGGCACACCAAAGACAACACTTCTAATTTTTAGCCAAGTTTGTCTTCCTGGTCAATCAGGAACCATGTACCAGTTGGGCCTGCCAGATGAGAGCACCTCAGGTTTGCCAAGGTAAGCAGTGGGGAAGGAGAGTTTCTCCATGCGATACAAGAAAGGGAAGCACACAGTTCTTGTGCACAGAGCACCTTTAACCACAGAGACCACTTCAAGAGATGGCCATGAGAGCAAGCAACAGTTTGGACAGAAAGAGAACAGGAAGAGGAACCACCTTACATCCAGAGTGACTTCTGTCAGGGAAAAGTGAAGGGCTTGTTCTAACATCCACCTCTTGTGCACAGATGCAATACTCTTCGCTTTCCTCCCTCTTCAGATGCTCTACTCCCAGTTCTGCGAGCTCCTAAAGAGACAGTGCTTTCTCTCCTACAGCTTACCTCGATATTTCAAGCACTCAGCAGCAAGTCAGGTTTTTTTTCACAAAGAAAAGGAACCAGAAGACAATCTCCTGTCATTAGCAGGGAAAGCCCCTGTCTCTCCATCAATGCACCCTACTGTGGTCTCTGGGCTAGCAGGGACAGGAGACGAGGACAAGCAGTTTGTTGACATTAGGCACCATGGAAATTCAGTTTTACCTTGCCTCCTTCAGTCCTGCTTTGTTCTTTTCCAAAAATAAATAGATAGATAGATAGATAGATAGATAGATAGATAGATAGATAGATAGATAAATGAGGGCATACACATTGTTTGTGTGAAATAAGGGACAAGCCCTGCTGCAGCACCCAGGTGTGGTGGAGGGCAGAGGAAGCTTTGCCACTGACCCAACCGCCTCTTCTGATCCGAATACCTACACGTGAGTGGGCAACTAGCCCAGTTACAGATCTCACGCCATTCAGCTCCACTTTCTCCTGGGAAACACAAGACAGGGGGATGCAAGCACATTACCAGAGAAGCAGTGGCAGTTGGGTAACACCACCCTGAACAAGAGGTAAGAAGGGTCACACAGCACCGTGGGAAAGCAAAATCCAATCTCAACATCCCCCCTGCTGCCCTGGCAGTCTGTCAGCATAGGCCATTTCACAAGCCCAGGCTGTTGCAGAGCATCAACCACCTCTCCAGCACCTCCTGCTCCCCTGGCCACCAGCTCCACGAGAGTTTCTCCCCAGCCAAGAGGCCCATGACCGCCTGCAATGTCACGCTGCCCACCCAGAAAGGTAACACTGAAATCTACTCCTGTTTTCCATGAGCTAAGCAAAACAGCTTAAATATTACCCAGCGTTGCCAGCCCTTGTGATGGGTAAATGCTTTTGGGATCAGGGGGACATCTTTATTTAAATGGCATCTGTATGGCAGGTGGAACATCAGCTTCATCACCCACTTCATTTGTGTCAACCCCTTATGCAACCCAGTGCAAGTATGTCCCGTCACTCACCCAGCCTGCTCATATACAAAGGGACGATGTGCCAAGCCGGGGCATGAAAGGCAAGCATGCTGACCCCTCTATTAAAATCAGCATCATCCAGCTTTTTATAGAAAACAGCTGATCTCCTTAGGACTCCTGTTACCATAAAATGAATTGCAAAAATTTCAGGCCCAGCCACACAGCTTAGGATCCGCCTGCCCAGGTAAGCAGCGGCTTCAGCACACAAAAAGCTCGCAGAAAAGACGCCCAAGGCAAATCATCTTGTTTTGGGAAGAACTAAGCTTTTCTTTATTTTTCTTCCATGTTTAAGCTTACTCCACCTTCTAAAATAGCCTGAACTAAATCAAAAAAAGGCATGTTCGTTTTGGAATGAAGCAATATACATATGAAGAGCTTGAGAAGAGCTGTGGCAGAACAACCTGTTCCTCAACAGCTATTCTGAACCATGGCTCAGTAACAGATCCAGAGTATGTCTCCATAAACGAGACATTGTGTTGATCTGACAACCCAGTTAAAGTGGTGGGTAGAAGCTTAAAACCTTTTACAAAAGCATAAGTTCTCGCTGACAGCTCCCTTCAATGAAGGGCACAGTGACCCAAGAAAAATCAGACATCTTTTCCAGAGATGTCCTTTCCAACCTCAAGTGCTCCAAAAACCATCAGTCCAGCCTCAAGAGTTGTTAAGACTGACTTAAAAACAGAATGAAAAATAGTGTCTTTAAAGTTTTCCCCCTTTTGGCATTCTGTATAAAGGTCCTTCCCCAAAGCTTTCCTACACAACCATGAGGCCCAAAACATCACATTCAGTATCTAATCTTTCATTTAAATTAAAGAGAGTCGCACTTTTAAGGGATAAGGGGCTATAAATGACTCGACATAGGACAGAGTTTACAACAAGATCACAATCAACAGAAAACACTGAACATCTTTGACATTAAGACAAAGACACTGAACATCTCAAATTAAGACTCTGATTTGCTTGTTACTGTTATTTGTGATTGCAAGGTCCCAGATCAAAGAGTACTTCAGAAGAATGCTTTTACCTGTGCTGCTTTCACACAGACTGAACACTGCCTTTCTGAAGAGAGATAATATCTTGAAACACATTATTAGCACTTTTGAATTTTTTTTTACCCCTCCTCCAAAATTTCACTCAGCATTACAAACACTAGTTAATGCAGTCCCTCTCCACATGCTCCATTTCACTGTCAGGCTCTCAGTATCCAGGTCTCTGACATAGTGGGAAAATATTTAGGAACTGACATTTAAGCAAAATATACTGCAGATTTTTTTTTCCCAAAAAAGGCTTCACAGGTTTTGAGTTTTATACAACAGCGTGTTTTTACAAAATGTAAATTCAGGATCTGGTTTAAACTGGTGTCTCGTTACAGCCACCCTGCCTAAAACACACACTTACTTCCTTCTCAGCAACATGAATTTGGTCACCGTTGCCAGCTCATACCACATCCATATATTAGATAAATATGCATCTATATATATAGGCATGTGCTGTCTCATCTGGAGCTCGCTATGACCAACACAGGGCTCATTCAGCCAGGAGGAGTGTTACTAAAGCGTTATCTGCACTCGAAGCGGTTTAGTGTTACTGGGCTGAAAGGAAACAGAGAGACATCCTGTTTATAGGCTGTAGAGCCCCAATGGATAAACAAGTGCACCTCAGTTAAAAGTAGAGTGGGGGGAAAAAAACAAAAAGGCAGAAAGAGAGGACTTAGCGGGTATCAGGATAATGAAATACCAGCTAAGCTGCATGCCTGGAAGCACAACCCAGGGCTGCCGGGCAGCCCCACGTGCTGCGGGGCTGCAGAATGTACAGAATGTGCCGCCATGCCGGGGCTGCTGGCTCCTCCGACCCCGCCACGGCCAGACCCTGCTCGTCTTTCACCCCGACGCTCAGCCGCTTCCTGGCACCCAGTGAGGCGACACCGGAGCTATTTTTCCACCCCCCTCCTCTCCGCTCTCCCAACACACGCCCACGCTGCTGAAGCTTTCTATGTATTTTGTTATTCATCCGCTGGCAGGGCCGCGCCATGGATGCCCCAGGGTTTTCATGAGGTCAAAGCAAGAAGGACATCGCCCAAGGTCAAGGCCTGCTGCAGCCATGCCTCTCTGCTAGCCACACTGAGCAGCCAATAGCCTTCCCTCAGCATCCACCTCTGGCAGCTGGATGGACAGTCTGGCCCAACCTGGTGTCACTGCTGTAAGGCCACATCACAAGACATGTCCCTCCCACGCCACTCCTGTGAAGAAAACATCAAAGGTTCATCTCCAGGTTTGAGCGATGTACCACCCTTAATCTTATCTGAGTTATCACCTGCCTATGTGGGCCTGACAACAGTGGGTCAATGACAGAAATGTAGCACAGACAAACAAAATGGGGGATCTACATAAAACCTCCACAAATATCCCTCTGCTTTTGACACTAACGACAGACTGAACAAAGTGACCGAAGTGATACAAAAAGCTGAGGTCCTACCTTGGTCCAGATCAGTGTTCCACTCACCCACTCTTGGGCTGCCCTCAAAGCAGAAACTCTCTACTACCCAACACCTCCCCAAGCACCAATGCTCTGCCAATGGCAACTCCCCAGCCCAGGTCTTTGGAGCTGCTACAGACCACCTTCAGCAAACCTGCCCCAGTAATACAACTGTGGAAGGAGGTGGCTGACAAGGATGCCTGTTCGGTGCTGACAACACTCTACCAACCCACAGACAAACTGGACAGGGAATATGGCCCATATGCTGTGCTTAGGTAAGTAACAAGCCCCACAGAGACTCTTCCTTCTTCGTAAGTGTTGACTGCTTCTAATCCCACTTTACACACACACACACACTCTTTCATTTTTTCACTGCTCATTTCTTCCCCTCACTAGTGAACATGGGAAGACAGACCCACATTCAAAGTCCTCCCCCTTGCCTACCAACACAAAGGGAAATTTTAGCTGTAGTCCAGGGAACCTGAGCACTACTCCCAAAAGAAAGGCCCGAGCAAGTCATTTCTCATTTGTTTCCTATCCTACTCTTTGTCTCGTGCAACCGAGATGGGTCTGACTCATACCAGGTTTCCGCAGGGCCTGACACAACAGGTTGACAGACTCGCCTTGAAATAAAACAACAGCAAGCAGGAGGTGACTATGTCTTGGCCAAGAAGGACCCAAATTCAAGAAAGCCCTCAGAGGCATAACTCCAAGGTAAATAATTGTTAATGAACTCCTTGCTCATCAGCTCCAAGTAGTCCTGAAGCCTTTATTTTGCCTTCCTACCAGCTGGAAAGAAAGTTCATTGAGAATGAAAGCTAGTGACTCGCAGGGAGGAGTGACAGATGCTGCCTGCCTGCATGTGTGAAAAAACTCTGACAGTCAGAAATAACACACCTCACATGTCTTATGGTGGCACAGAAGCAATAAATAATCTAATAGACTAGTAAGACTCATAGTAATAATGTTGTGCTCCCTTTTCAGAAGCCACTCCCCACACCAGATGACATCTGCCATGGTATAGATGTTATAGATGTTCCTGAAACAGGAGATATTTTTAAATCTCTCAACGTGGCACAAAATTGTGAGTGTATCAGCCAAAATACCAGCCACCATCGCGTTTATATATAGCCTTGCACATACCGCATATAGATGGGAACATAGACAGATACGTGGTATCTAGCATCATTACAAACAGACATTCCTCTGCTGGTCTTGAAGCACTTAAGAAGAAACTTCTCAGCCAGCAGCTCACAGTGTCACCCTGCCCCATGCATGTCTCCATCAGCTCTTGCTCAAGTGTGTTAAGTACTGTATCTCAATTCTTAAGGATCGTCAAAAGTCTGACCCCTCCACCACCCAACATGTCCCCTCTACTACAGGATACTGCAGTGCTACTGACAGTTTCTTCACACTCTTCATCACCCCTCTGTCCACACACCTTCCAAACCAGAACCTGTGGGCCCCAAAACATCCTCCCTCCTTGCTGAGACGGTCCTCCTTTCCAGGACCTGACTTCAGGGCAGTCCAGCTCCCCCAGGAAACACCTCCCTCCAACACATGCAAACTCTAGGTATGGTTTCTATTAGAGGCAGGAACAAAGAGCTGCTTGTAACAACAGAAAAGGATTTGCAAGCTCAAAACTAACAACAGCTCCCCAAAGAACACCTGCAATCACTTCCCAGGAAATCTACCAGCACCCAAGGTATTCTAAGGGAAAAAAAAATAAAATTAAAGGGTGGCTTGAGATGGTGCAATACATTTTCTCACGAGCATCAAACGTACATCAGCATTTCAAACAGAGTGCCGCAACCTTTAGAACCAGGTTGATGTTTAAGCTCTTGATACAGTTATCTGCCTAATAATAACCCCACACAGCACTCCTTGCCTGGCTGCGTGCCAGACCACATGCAGCCTCTCTGCCCTTTTTTTTTTTTTTTTTTTACTTTTTTAAAATTTTGTCAGACATGGAAATGTTGAGTTGAAGAAATTCAGCCTCTTCCGTGAAACAGGCTGGTTAAGACTTCTTTGTTGTTGAGAAAACCATGATTTGGGGACCGGGGAGACAAAGGGGAAAACTCGTGCATTTTGCCTTCACGTGCGCTGTATTTTCTCCTCTAGCAGGAAACTGTGAGAAAGGATCTGACCCAGTTGACATCAGCTGCATTGGAAGCGATTGTATCAGCTCCACCTGCTTATTGTGGGTATTATTCAAGACTGCAAGGACAATGACTTGGAGACAAATCAGCAGCGACTGGTATGCTCTCAAGGGACTAATGCAACACGCTTGTGTATGACACAAGCAATCCACAAAAGCAGGGGAGTCTCAAGGTTGGGAGGAGGAAGGAAAGCAGGGAGGAAGGACTGAACACCTCTCTGTTTTCTCTGAAGAAAACGAGATATTACAAGGAGCCTGCAGTCTGTTCAAACATTTCAGAGTTTCCTCCACATTAATTCCTGCACTTGAGAGCAACAAAAGGCCTGTACCCAGACATCCAGCAGCTATGGCTTGGGAAGGAACACTGAGTCCATGTCAAGCTATCAATGCCTTATGAGCTGCAAGGAGTTCACCATAGCTTCTTTATACACTGTGAAGAACAGCCTTTGACAGCACAGGCTGTGAAGTATCATGCTTTGCCATTTGCACCTGCTATGGATCTGGCTCCATGTATCACTGAGCTCAGGTATGGCACAGCCCCACTGAAGCAGGATCTGCAGACTATTCCTTTCAGCTGGTCCACCTTTGAAAAGTGGCTTCAAAATAACAAAGGAGCCTCCAAAGAGCACCTAGACAACAGTACAGGGTTGACCAACTGCTGCCAAAGCACCACAAAGGCACTTAAATGGTGTTTTCTAAAGGAAAAAAAATAGGGAAAAGGGAGAAGTGTACCTTTGCATGTTCCAGTACAAGCAGAAAGACACAGGTCACTGCTGTAGCTAAGCAGGAGGGCAACAGCAGTGCTCTTTTAAGCTCAGCAAGGCTGTTCTGAGCGGGATCCCTGCTGTCACAGCTCAGCACAGTGCTCTGAAACATCCTCATGCCTTTCTACTACCCGAACCCCCCTCACCTCTCCCTTTTTCTTTTCTTGTTTTTTTTAAAGTCAAATTAACTATACACAAGCAGCATCATGTCCACAGCAGGCTACTGGTATGACATCCACACTCCCCATAAGACCCTGTGAAGTTTTAATGGGCAGGTCATGCCTGCAAAGATTTTGTCACTGCCTGTTCTGCCTCCAAACGAACCCCGTGCTCCCGTGGTTTTACTCTGACAACTTCACAGGCTTTCGCCAGAAGAGCTGCTCAGAGTGAGCAGCTCAAATGGAGAAAGAGCCCTTTAACCCATTCTGCACCTTATTCCTCTGGGATTAGAGTAAATAACAACTTTGTGATGTCTTGTCCGAAGCCCTGAGAAATGCCACTGTGCTCTACCTGTCCCTCTCAACTGCTGTATAGACTTAAATATTTGTACTTAAACAGATATACCCACCGATGCCAAATGACAGGCTGCCAAAATAAATGGTGTCAGGCATCAGAACCTCATGACCCAAATGGGTAAGTTTTCATATGAATTTACCACTTCTGTCCCAACGCAATAAGGGAGGTGGAAGCAAGCTGGGAACGAAGGTAGGCATCGCCCTTTGCAAACACCTAACGAGCCTAACCGAAAGCACCAAGCCCAGCACCTTTGGAGACATCCACACACACACCCTGCCAGGGCAGGTGGTTAGAGATGAAAAAGACCCACCAGGAAAGCTCTTCTGTACAAGCTGATATTTCAGCTATTAAAGAAGTTTCTGTTTAAACAGACATTAATGGCATACACTCAGGAATTTCTCAGTTTTACCACTTAAAAAACACCCAAAGCCACTTTGAGGCTTTTTCTTTTTTCTCTCCCGCCTTTATTTGCTCTGTAAACACATTTAGGTGCACCCTTGATCCCATACCATTTAGTCTGTGACAGTCGCTTCGAAGCAGAGCAGCAGCTAACCTAGGCAGCTCACCACATCACCCAACTCCTGACAAGACCTTCTCCCAGCCCAGGATGAAGCAGAAGATGCCGTTGGTGCCATCTGTACTACCAGATAACATTATCAGGAGCAGGTGCCCATGAACCCTGCCTGAATTTGTCCCAGCAAAACCCTCCCTGGTAGCAGTAGGGACTGACAAGTTTAGCAGCAGAGCAAGGCCTTGCTAATGGAAGGTGGAAGATGTGCTATAACTGCATGAACTTTGCAGCCTTTTGAAGAGGCCTCTGAAGTCAGCCCAGGGATATCTCCCATCCCATTCACAGGCATGAGGCACCTGCTGTGCCAGACAAGAGCAGCAGTTGGGTACCACCTGAGGGAATGTGCCCCAGAGGAGAATGGCTCCCAGGACATCAGCACGATTACAGCTAGCTGCTACAGCAGGGCTGCCTGTAAAGGTGTCCCTGAAGATCCCAGGAAGGAGGACGCGACACAGGGAGTCAGGAAACTTGGATCAGTTCTTGGCTTTGCCATATATGTACATACGAATGCATACATAAAAATGCTTATAGAAATCTGAGCAAAACTGTTTAGCCTTGGCAGAGTCCCTTCACCACCTCCTCCCTTACTAGTCAGTAAATGGAGAGTTGTATCACTTCCCTAAACATACTTTAAAACTTAAGGACTGCTTGAACACCTGCAAGCAAGAGAAATCCCAGTATCTCCATCTCCACCCAAGACTGCATCAGCAAGAAGCTTCAGCAAGGATGCACCACTGCAATGTCTGACCAGCCCAAGGGAGCAATCGTTGGCACTGGTCCAAAGGGTTGCTGGCAGATATTCCAAGATACTTTCTACTATAACACTTTACACTGGCTTATGCCTCACACATCTGTTGGCCTTTCTCCCAAAGAGGAAGGCTGGGAGTGGCTCATCTTGTCAAAACAGGTCTGTTCCACACATTGAATGATGCGAGATCCCAAGAGCAGACAAGATCATCGTCCCCATCTGAAAGCAGGTCAACTCCATCATGCTCAATCTCAGCCCAACCAGAAACAGAGATCTGAACCAAACCTCAAGACACCCTTTAGCTGGGCTGGGTATGCCACTGATCTATGTGCACCAGGAGCCACCATCCCCAAGTCAAACAAAGCAGCCTCTGCAGCATCTCATAGATGGGATGGGGGGTTGGAAGGGTAGGAGAGGGGAGTAATTTTTTGCAATGGAAATGTAATGGAACATTTTGTATCAATCAATTGTGGAATGAGTCATTTTTAGTGACTTGCCTCCTCTTTCCCTCATTCCCCACCCCCAAACTATGGATTGCAAGAAATGAGTCAAATTAATGGGCAATTTCAAATGTTCTAAGTTCAAGTTTTTCTCCTGCTGGAACAGCATGCCACCACAGCAGCTGTACTGAGCTCCAGAGGAGATGCATGTTCGTTCTCGTGACTTTTATGAGATAGAAAGAAGTTGTGTCTGAGCACTGGGTAATTAGGAAAGGGCTAGAAAGACGGGGGACTTCTTTGGAGAAGAAATGAGGAACTAGAAGGAACATCCAGAAAGCATCATCAGCAACAGAAGATCCAAAATACGGATGGGGACGAGACACAAGCCCTCCAGAAAAATAAGCAAGCTGGAGGGGGATGAAACTCGTGAAGGAATGGGTCTAGGTGAAGCTACTCCTGCTGCTCCAGGAGAACTCTGTGGACTTTACAGGCACTTGCCAGGGTATAAAAGCCAAACATCGAGGATAATCACTCCCAAAAAGAAAAAAAAAAGTATCAGAGAATGGGAAATAAGACAGAGAATTCTTCTTTAATTCCTTCAGTCCTTGAGGATGAAACAAAACCCCTAAGGAAACTGAAAATCCCAAGGTCTTTCTAGAGAACTAACAACTGCACATACAGGAACCAGATGATCCCAGCTCAGTTCCATGGAAGTTAGTGCACAAGGATGTTTGTGCAAAGAGTACTGGCCATTTACTGGGCGGTGGGTATGGCGCAACATAAACCACTGAAGTGCAGCCTGCTGCACTTGAAAACTTACCCATACCACATACAGTGGATATTAAACACATATATACACACACAAGCCATTCTCCAACTCGCTACATCTCTAGAGGACTAACTTTAATGGCATTAAGCAGAAGGTGGCAAGTTACTTATGCACTCGCCTATTAAGGTTTGGCAATGGTGTGCACACAGGGTTACACAGCGTGTAACCACCCAGCACCCCAAAAGCTGCATGGGCATTTAAGCCCAGCCAAGAGATCTTCTGGTGCTGGACTTCAGCCAGGTCCAATACTCTCCATTCAGAGAAGAAACTGGTACTTCATACACTGGGAGATGACTAATCCCAGTAGCTGAGTTACAGCATAGCTTTTAACACACAAGAAGAGACGTTAAGGTCATCTCGACTCTCATCTACAGCATCCCACAGTATCCCCTCCCACAGCCGACTATGCTCTTTTTTTTCCTCCTACTACTTCTCTCACTTTCTACCCTCCTTCAACCTTCTTTCCTTTTAGGTCTTCTCACCTCCTTCCATGCCCATTTACCCTCCTCTGTCTACGCACTCCTCCTGCATCTCAAACACTCTTCACCTAAAACTCCCATTTCCTAAGTCCTTTTCTTCTAGGAATCTGCTTTATCTGGATTTCCATCTCCAGCAATCACTCATGCCTTCCCTTCCCCAGCCCTGAAGAGCATATTTGTCTGCCTAGGATTGCAGACTCTTCAGGACAAGGACTGTTGCCATCCTGTCTTTAAAGCAGAGCATACAATTACAGGGCAGGTAAATGATAAACAATCTCAGCATTGCAGGGTAGCTCAGCATGGGCTCCCTCCACCCAGCTCTCTTGGTGTTTGCCTTCCCTCTGCTGCAAACTAATCTACCTATAAGGCTTTCTTCCTTATCTCTCAGCTACAAGGTTATAACTTAAATTTATCAGCATTCCTCAAAAATAGTTGAGAAAAGGAGGTGGGGAAACAAAGGGCCTTTCCCAGCCTCGCTCACCCATAAAGTCAAACCAAGGTGTAATAAGAAGCTTGTGGGAGCACCGCAAGGGGAGAACACGTCCAGAAATCACTCACAGGGATTATTTCAAAGACCACATTTCTCATTTCTTTTTAGTTTTCAGTGGGTTTCAGGATGAGCTGGTTGCTGGTGGAGCATCTATCAAAGCTACATTGACTTCCACCAGTTGAGTGTGTCTCAGCCTTTGGAAGGAGCTTGGAAGAGGAGTAAGTGGGCTGCTAAAATAGAGAGATGAGGTAAGGAAAAAAGTTATAAAGATTAACAAAAAAACAGAGCATTGAAAAGTGACTAGGACACAGCCCACACTCCAAGGAATAAAAAAAAAATTTAAAAAAAGTAATCCTAAACCCAACAACGGCAAAAGCAAAAATCTCACCTCTGTGACAGGGCTATGATGATACAACAAACCAGCTGGTTGTTTGGCAACAGTGCCCAAGTGTGACGGGGAATTCTGCACAGTGGGTGTAGTACTTCTCAGGAATCAGTGTGATAAAATGCACATTCAACAACAAAAAAATATATATAGGGCAAGAGCACTTGTATACAGTTCACAGAGTTGATGCTCTCAGATGGTTCCTTATCACATGAGAACCTGAGTTGCCTGGGGTTTCCTAATGTCCCAGTTTGCTGCTCTCTGGCCCCCTGCACTCCTCTGCGGAGTGGACTTCACCCTCACCTCCCCCACATGAGTACATCATATCGGTCACTTCAAAACACCCATCTCTAGGGCCTTTGAGCTTTCTTCACTGGGAGCATGCTCAAAAGCCACGTCATTCTCTGCCCCTCCAGTCTTAACAGCCTCTACAAGATTATCTGATGTAGCTTCCTTACCCTCATGCATCTCGGTGGAGAATGAGCTGATAACTAACAAAGCACTGCAGGCAGAACATGCAGTCAGGAAGTATAAGCAATTATGCCATGAGACACCTCATCCAGGCACTTAGGAAAAATTTAAACCGCCCTGTGATTAAAGGAGATGGTCACTGAGTCGGCAACAAGACACACAGTGAAAATTAAGAACAAAAGTCCAGGACAAACCAATTACCTAGAAAACCACAGGAGATCACATAGGTACAAGTCAAACCAAGAAGCACCCCTTTCTATGCACTGAACACACTTTTCTGGGTAGCAGCATCACAAGATAGATTAAAGAGCCGGTGCTTCACGCTGCCCCTGGAGACTTGCCCACAAGTTTATACATTGCTCAGCACCCTGTGCATAAAAGGGCAGCAGCAACGATGCTCCTGGTTAACTCCCACTGGCCAAGCTGTCTGGCAGGTATAGCTAAAAAATCCATTTTTGGAAAACATTGCCTTTTTATAGCTTATCTCAGAGAAGACAGCTGCCTCTCATCTCTAGAAATAGCAGGATTTAACATTCATGTTTGCAGGGACAGATTTTAAAGGTTCCATCTTCTAAGAAACAACCTACACATCCAGAAACAGAAGGCCAGATTTGTTTTGCTACTGGAACCCCCTTCCATATGCTAAGCATGCCCACGGATTTGCAAAACCCTGCTCTGAAAATGGGATGTTCATTCAGCAACAGGCAACAAGTAACTTGTGGTTTCCTTCTTATAGTGTCTCTTCTCAGCACAATCAGCCACAGAACGGCACGCAATTAGGCTGATATTGCCTTTTGCTGAAAATCTGTGGCATTTAATAAGTAAAATAGTTGTAGAGAAGAGCACTAAACATTGGAAAAAACAAGACTAATAAGTTAAGTAAAAATACCCCGCAGCTACAGCTGATCAGCACCTCTCTGTTGTTCCTCTTGAGGTGGAAGGAGCCAGGATCAGTTGCCAAAGCATTGTTTAGACTTGTGATTCACTTGAGATGATAACGACAGAGCTACAGGCTGTGTTCCCAGGTTGGTCCCACAGCTACAAACCCAAACCTTGTGAGCCTGGAGGAGCCTCTTCAGCCACCCCACCTCCGTCGTGTTTGCGAGTGCAACAGGGATAATGCTATTTTCCTACCTTTTAGCAATAGCAAGCTGTTTAAGAGGAAAAGTAACACATTCCCATGAATTTTACACTGGAAGACCTGATGTTAAGGATGTGGATGTCTCTGAATATAATGGAGACTTGCAAAATCTCAATGGTACCACCTTTTACTAGCAACAGTTGGACCATTTGGCTATAGTATCTTCCTCATTATGAGTTTTTCTTTATTTTTTTTTAAACTGAATGAAGGGGTACTAAAGACAACGACCCGCTGTGAAATGACCGAAATTCCCATGCAAACAACCCATTAGCAGTGTTCAAATGCAATTTAAATTACTAGTTGTTAAAGTGCTCCTCAATTTCATGGTAAGCTTCCAAGGAAAATTACATGCTATGTACTATTTAATTGATTGTTTTCTACTTCTTAACATCCATTTATTCCCTCCTCCTGTCTTTTCCTTAATTTCAAGGGACAATAATGACTTTTCAGAGAGGAAGGGGGAACAACTAAGAGTTGAAGAGGGATTTACCTGAAGAACAAGGATGGAGGAGGGAAGTGAATGCCAAAACCGTGCAGTTTCACTGGAATTCAGCCCTGTGACATTTTCACAGTAGGGGTGTGAGACACCACAGCACAAGGACTTCTCTGCTCCCCACCACAGGCAGCCAGGCTTTCAAAACCTCATGTTTCTTTAAAATGTTGTCATCCCTGCCCCATGTCAAGCAAAAAGCAACCGAGGAGCCTTACATACAGCTAACTATTAGAAGATGGTGGTACAGCAACAAGAGCAACTTGTTTCCTACTCCCAGGCACACTAGTCCTGGAACCAACACGCTCACCGAAGGCAAACAAGTTTTTCTCATTGGGGAGACCCCTTTCCAAACCCAAATACCTAGTTCACAGGAGCACATTCCCCCCGCCCCCAAAGTTGACTGAAGAATTAGGCTTCGAGTGAGACTTCCTGCTGCAAGCGACAGCTGTTACACAAGAATGTGTATTATAAAGCTAATAACAACAGACATTCCTTAAAAGCCTGCACTCTGCTCGGATCCTCGGCAGGAGCAGCAGCACGATTAGGTAAGATGCCATCTGGAAATTCCTGAAGCAACAATATGTGTTGGGATCACGTCACACACCAGCAACACGCATCGGCTTTGTGAAATACTCAATACAACTGGGTTTATCTTTGAGCAACCAACACAGGAATATTTTGTGCTTAGAAAAGTATGATTTTATTAGAGTCTGCAGGAGCTGAATATAAACCATCATGTGGCATCTGGGGATTTACATTTTTTCTGAAACTGCCATACAGTGCCTCAGTTTCTGTACCTGCACACCAGGATAATACAGCTTCCCTCAGCCTGTGGGCACGATTTAGGATCTAAGGGCTCTGAAACCTTTGCTTAGGGAAATTCAAAGTATCCGATGTGTAGAGCCACCTAAGCTTGTAAATCTTGTCTTGCCTTAAGCCCTTCCATGGCCACACATGCTAGCCCCACACTATCTAGGGCAGTTTATCTGCTGTGGGGCATGTACACCCTGGCCTTAGTGCCTGCTAAACCTCCTCAGAGCACCCAAGTCGCACAGTAACAGTGTCACCCTGTCCCACCATGTCCCTCTGCGGTGCCAGCCCTCGACTGAACAGCCAGGATGAAGGATGCACTGCAAACCAATCCTCCTTGCATGGGAGCTAAAGCAAATCCTTTATGTTTAATACATCATTAGAAGTGATTTAAAGAAGCTTAAGGAAAGGCAGGAATGGAACTCTCTGAGCGTGCTCAATGTCCAGCGCCATGGAAAGAGTCAAGTGCTTACAGGGTGCCAGACTGCAGAAGAAAAAAATCTTTAGACAGCTGTATTAATTTACAAGTCAGGCCTTAATGGCTCTGTTCCTGGAGCAAAATAAAATATGCTGTGGATCCTGGTTAGCATCAGTAATCACTGGATCTGCCCAGGTCCTGGAGAAATACCAGATGGAGCGCCCTGGCAGCCTGCAGTTCTGGCCATGGGCATCCTCCATCCTCTGGAGCTCCCCCAGCACTGCCCAGAATCTGTCTTGATGGACACAGGTGACACACGGGGACCTCATCCTTCAAGTCCATCCAGCTCTCAAGTCACATCCTCATGGCGATGAGAAGTTGCACAAGGAAGGGTAGGCACGTGAAGATTAACGGCCCCGGCGTATTTCCCCAGGCATGACAGAGTTAGCCTGCTCAGAGCCCTGGGTTACAGCACCAGGCACTGCTCATCTTTGTCTTCCAACAAGCAGCCTGTCCTGGTTAGCAGGAAAGGAGGGGAACTGCGAGGGGAACAGAACATCATCATTTCCAGTCCCACCATGTTGTCCCCAAAACACCAAGCTCGGCCACAGGCAGCTGGCAAAGCCTGGACATGCCACATCCATGTGCCACCACAGAAGCAGGGCCTGTCCAGGGTACACCCATGCTGGGTAAATGCTGCGTGGGGAGGAGGCATCGCCCATCGCCCGGGGCCATGCGTGCACACGCAAAGGCAAAGCACATGAGCAGCGACACAGACCACCAGCCTGCTGCCTTCCACAGCACGGCACCACCACGCATGACAGAGGATGGGTGCCTCCTTGAAGTAGCTGGGATGGGGCTTCAGGTACTGCAACGGTTCCATGCACCTCTCCAGTGCCTCAAAAGCTGCAGCAATCCAAGTTGCTTGTTGAAACAACAAGATTGAAATGCAGCTCAAGTCAGCAGACTTCCAATACATCCTGCAGGAATAGGCTCCAGCAGACCCTTCATCACCTCCTGGGCTGAGTACTTCTCAGCTCTTGCATCCTGGTGCAAACTAAGCCAAGTATCTTTCCCTGCACAGAACAAAGGCAGTTTTGCACCTCAAAGACCTGCTGCAAATCCATCTCACTGGAAAAATCCAAACCTCACACTAAGCATTAATCTCTATTTAAAAAGACAAAAGAAAACAACCAAGGGATTTAACTTTCTAACAAAGGTTTTCAGTTTAAAACTGGGAGAGTATGACAACAACAGGTTGGAATCAGCCTAAAAACACTAGCCAGCCAAGAAGATTAAAAAAAAAAAAAAAAATCACTAATCAACAGAAGGAACCATAAAGGGGTTTTCATCAATCCCCTTCCCAAGTAAAAGGGCCAAGTGCAGTGCTTTCTGTCCGAGGTACAGGACTGGCTGCTTCACAACCCGTGGTCGAAGTGCTCAATATGTGCTACATGCTCCAAATGACAAGAGGAATGTGGGACGGTGGATCTCCTCTCCAGACTCCCCGGCATGGCTTTAGCTGCCATGACTAAAACAGGAAGCAGAGCATCTCCCAGGTTCCCCCCACACCCCCGACTGTCTGGATGAACTGTGGTTTCCTTTCAGGAAAAAGGAGGGAGGGAGGGGGGAAAGAAGCAGCTAGCTGCAATCAGACAGATTAAAAACTCCACACTAAGGAAAAATAAAGAATAACAGGAAAATCCAGACACTGAACCTTCATCCAGCTACAGCAGCAAAACTCCTTCAGGTCCTTAACAAAACAGAGTGAAATATTAACATTTGAGAGATGTATATCAATACATTATGCAGCCTTTTTAACACACATTCTCACTTTGGAGACAGAAATCATACTTAAGGTATATTTTACTTGCTGTCCATATATATATATATATATATATACACTCATTTAACTCTACAACATTCTGCTGCCTTGCTGCATTAGCCAGTGAAACTACAAGGAAGAGCGTGACTGGATGGGATCTGGCTTAAATTATCTTTATACCTAGGCCTGAAGAAACATTTTGCTTCTGAGACCAATCCACCACGGCATCTTCCCCTGCTACAGGAGGTTTCATTGGGTCCCTTGCTGTTAACTGGCGATCCACAAGCCTGCCTCCACCAGCAATGCACACACTTCGATGCAATCCATCTGACTAAACAAAACCAAACAAAAAGAAAATCCCAAGTTGCTTGCTAAAGCAGTAATGATGCACTTACCAGCATCCAGGCAAGTTCCTTCGCTAACCCGCTTCCCTCTCGAGCGGATCAAATTTGGAACAAGGTCCAGGAGCAAGAGAGAACTGAAAACTGACCACAACAAGCTTCCAAAACAAGAAAGGGGGGGGGGGAAACCTANNGGGGGGAACCTTACTACAGGAATTCAAATCGTGCTTCCACCAGACCCTGAGTCACCTCCCCTCCCTTGCAATAGATCAGAGCAATGGGTAAACATTTCCAAATATGGAGATCAAAACTCCAAAGGATGTCAAAAAAAAAATCACCCTTCTCTCCCTGGCTTTGGCACAGGGATGACTTGCCCCACTGGAGCCTGAGCTGAGCACATCACTGCTGCTGACCCACACACAGCCTGGGTACAGGGACACATATCACCATCTTGGCCTGTGCTTTGGAGGCTCCTGTCTCAATGGGTGACACTGCACCTCTGTCCCCAAACAGGGATGCACACGGAGAGGCCACAAGGCAGCTCCAGGAACTGTTGCCCCTCACCCTTTCAGCAACTCTCCCTCTCATCCCTCAACTCATCAGCAGAAAATTTCCCAGAACTACTCTTTGGAGTATACTTTGGAGACAAACAGGTAAATTCAGGCTGTGTTTACAGTGACACCAGCTCAGCACCAGAAAAGGTAAGGTTCAGTGACAACCCCACTGGAGAGATCTTGCTGCTGGGTCCCACACCAGCTGCTCACCTGGAGCAGGGAAAGATCCAGCTCATCTGGCCAGTGTTTTGCAAAAAGCACATATCTGAGTTTACTTCACAAAGGAAAAACCACAGTTCCATGGAAAGAAACGTGCTGCCAGGACATCCCTCAGTCCCTGCTGGGATGCTAAGGCATCATCCCACGGCAGGCAGGAACAGGGGAGACCCCAACTTCCCCACCCATTCCTGGGAGATGTGCTTGAGGGTCACTCAAGCCCACACAACAAATTTAGGAGGCAGCACAGTTATATGCTTAGAGGGCTCTGCTCCCTGCAGAGCCTGCCCACAGCAACACCACCGCTCCCACAGGCATCGCTTCTCAGCTCCTGGCTGCAATAGCTGACCTGCAAGGCAGCAGGGAGGTGGCTATGGCCTGGACACGCTGACAGCCTCCTGGGAGCTGCAGCCATCAGCTCCAGGAGCAGGCAGCCTCTCAGGAATGTGTAAATCTGGACGTTTTCAAGAGAAACAGGCTGCCGAGGCAATCCAACCAGACCAGAGTGATTCCCCAGCACCACCCACAAGATACTATTGAATTTATAGGGAAGGAATTCCAGAGCTGACTCTGCCCATGTATGGCCAAAACAAACTGTAAAAAGCGACATTATACTACGTCTGGCTTTCACTGGTACCTTAGTGCAGGCTTCAGAGGAGCAGAAACCCTGCAGTGCCAAGGGCTGTATAATTGCCTCCAGTAACCAGGCAGAGGTCAGGGGCCACGGCACCATGAGTTTAGCACCCAATATCACAGGTGACAGAAAACATGTAAACCTTTGCCTTAGAAGAAAGCAAAGCTTTCTGCCTTTTAACATAAGAACCCCACTTAACTTGGTGATCAGTCCACTGTGAAAAACAAACTGGCCAGGCAGCACCAGTGCGTGTCCTTTACGCTGATGGTTATGAAGGCAGCTTTAAAGTGCCAACAGTCCAACCAGCATTAAGTGACACCAAGGCAATGCAGACTGGATTTAGCCCTCTGTGGGAAGCTGATCAACCATTTTTCTAAAAAAAAAAAAAAACAAACCACTCTAATCTCCCCCAAAGCCATGTGCTGGCAGCTGGGCCACCAGGAGGAATCTCCATGGTCAAAAATGGGAGGTTCTCCAATCACTGTGGTCACCGTGACAGAAGATGCTTCAAAACAAAGCTAAGAAGGGTCAGGTAGGTGCAGGTTTTACAAACTCTGACTCACTTTTCCAGCCCCTTGCTGGAAATGCAATTCCCAAGGTATTGCATTTTGCAAGGTCAAACAGCAGAACAAAGTAGGGACTGATATAAGTCACAGAAGGGAACAAAAGCACAGAAGGGGAACACCTGGAACGGCAGAAACCCCATCCCAGGTGTGCACCAGCCCATACTGCTCTGGGGTCCCTCAGCATGAAGAGATCAAGGTTCTCCCTAACAGTTAAATGCCACTACCTCGCCTGCCCTGCCAGCGGGGGAAATATTAGCTGTGTCAGCTCGAGAGAGGCAAAGGGCTTACGGAACCGGAGAGGAATGCAGGCTGCAGTGGCACACTCAGAGGGGACAGGGAAACGAAACCCAAGGGAATGCAGGCTGCTAGGACTGCCTCTGCCTTTGCATTGGGGTCAGGCAGGGTACGTGTTACAGCTCCTGGGGCTGAAACCTACGACTAATGTCTTGGTGACCTTTGAGGGCCTCCCATGCCAGAAACGAATATAGCTGTTAGAGGGAGTGGGAGCTCAGGGGCCTGAGCACACGAGGACAAGCTAGTTCCCAGCTCCTGGCAGGCAGCCCAGCGCTGCTTTTCAATAAGCACAAGTCGTACCCATCGGACTGGGAACAAATGCGCCTCTCCTCTGAGCAGCCATTGCTGACCAGAGACCCACCACACACTGCTACTGCCCCAGCTTCATGTTCCCAGGGGTTAAGATGCCCCCCTCGATTCCCCAGCTGAAATGGCAATACACCCTCCCTTTACTACTGCTCTCATTTTAACCAGCAGAACTTAAGCATGAGCTAGCTCTCAGTGCCTCCAACTTCAACACCTTTCACCCCATGCACAAGAGAGAAAACAGAAGGATGAACACATCCGTGGTCCAATCACAGCCTAACCAGGAGCTCCCTGCAACATGGTGCCAGAAATCCCTCTCCTCACCACAGCCCTAACCTTGAAAAGTAAAAGCTTGGGGGACTAGGAATAAAATCCAGCCCAAGCCTTCTGCACAGAAGTGCAAATCATTATCAACCAGCTACCAGGTCACATGTGGCTAATTTCATTGAAATGACTTTACATAAGCAGGATGACTGAGAACATTTAATTCATAAAACTGTCTTGAAGAGGCAGAGAGCACAACCTGCATGGCATAGAAACCGCTGCAGCACCACAGGAGAACAGACCATGCAGAGCAGACAGCAAGGCCCAGGGATGCTCACGTGCACACGTGCGCCGCCGCCTCCCCCAACATGCACAAAAGCAGACTCGGGACTCGCAGGCTGAAGTCCTGTGCAGCCAAAAGTCAGCACAAGCGTTTGACAGTTCCACTTTTGCAAAGGCAAAAACCGGGTGCAGAGAAATAAATATAGAAAGGAGTCAGGCAGGCAAAGCAGGTGCTGGCTTGTAAAACCTTGGCCAGAAAGTCTCCCCAGGAGGTTGAATCTGGTAGTTTTGCAACAGCTCCACAGAAAGACAGCAGAGACAGAAAAAGAAAAAAGAGAACATGAATGCATATGCATTCTTTTATCACCATATATAGTACATAGAGACATTTGGTATGTACACCCCAAGCTTTCACAGGCCACTGAGTACTATATACTACATACACACTGCACATCTTTGTTTCCACGTGCCTGGATTTGTAGGGCACACATGTATATGTCGATTTCTCATGTGTGCATTTGCCATTACCCCCCATGTCACCTCTCCGTGCAGGCTGTCACACAACACATTTGACAGAGCACATCTAAAGCTACAGCACCATGGTCTGGGATAACTTCTGAACACTCACAGCTTCTTGCTGCTGAGCCCTTCCCCACCAAAGCCTCTGGGTCCCAGCAGCACCGGGAAACCAACCACCAGTTGTCCTATTTCCCACCCTCCACACTCCATTAGGACTGGACTATTTTTTTGCAGGTGTTGCTGACAGATCTCAGATCATTGAGCTGGTTGCCCCCTGAGTTGGTGAAACACGTTTACATACCAGTTCTCACGCTGCACAGCCTTGCTGGTGGGATGAACTCAGAACACTGCTTTTGGGGACACGTGGGGCTCTGCCAGAGTCACGACTTTGGGTTTCTTTCCCAGCCCTGAAAAGAGAGAGATGCCCATGTGATGCACACTGGATAGGCCTCCTGACAGCTTGTTTCCAAAACTTGCAGTTTAACCCACACAACTTCTGGAAAAGAAGCATTTTCTTTCCCAGCTTTCTTAGACAGAAGCCTCCATGCTCCTGGACTCCTTTTGGTACCACCCAGAAGCAAGCATCACCACCTCAAACAGGATCAGTGACCAGCATCAGATGTAAGCTGCCATAGCTTGGCCAAGACGTTGCACATCCCCAAGCCACAGCTCCCCTACCAGTCTTAATGTCCCTGAGAAGGGAGAGGTAAAAGGAGACATAGAATAAAGGATAAAATAAGAGAACAGGGTGAATCCATCACTCATCTCTGTGACCTTGGCACAGCAAAGGAGCTTGGAGGCATCATTTAATTGGGTTTGAAGCTCATGGGGTTTCTCACTACCACAACTGTAGCTACGCCACCATGCAGTTCATCATCCCTCCACCTTGGCAGTCTTTCTCAGAGGAGCTCTGCCCAATTCCCACTGGACTGCCTCACTCTTCCCTACACTTGCACACCAGACACAACCCTTTCTAGAAGTAGCCAACTTGGTGCCTTTTTTTCCCCTTCTGCAGAAGACAAAAGCAGAGGAGAGGGGACAGACAAGCCATTCAACTGCTGTCTTGCACATAGCATGCCTGGAAACATGGCAGGGTGCATCCCACAGAGATAGGCAGCATCTGAATCACACACTCCTTCCTGTCCTCACCAGCCCACATCCAGCATCCCAACCCAGCCACATCCTGGTGGCTCAAGTAGCCCTATGTCTGCTCCTGACAAGCACAGGCTTGCCTTGTCATCACCACTCAGCAGAGAAAGTTACTGATCTTTGCTGCTGTAGCAAAAGGAAATACTCAAAAGTCCAGACTGGCATTTGTTAGACCTGTGGGCTCATGTGCACCCTCATGAGCAGTGCAGGTATAAAGCCAACATGCAGCAAAATGGAGAAGAGTGCTGGTGGCTCACAGTCCAGCTCCCTCCATGCTGTGAAACTGTGAGATGGCTTCCTCCACCTGCCAGCACCCTCTTGTCCACCATGCCCAACACTACAGCAGCCAGGAGAGAGACAGGGCTCTTGCCTCTCCCAAGAGGTGGTAGATCTCCATCATGCCAACACAAGAGCACATCAAGGGCTCACCCTAACCATGCAGCACCTTCCCAGCTCAGTCCCATGATTCCCCACAGGTCTGGGCAGATATAAAAGTCCCCAAGCCCCTCAACACTGCCCTCAGGTGTGATGAGAACAAGTTCAACTGGAGACTTCAATGGCCTCTCCCATTCACTGCAGGCTTGGGTTGAAGATGAATAACTGCAGGGTTTTCTTGCTGGTGAATTCAGAGAAAGGGCAATTTCTCTCCATCCATCAAGGAGGAGACAAGTACAAGCAAATATTATGGTTGTACATGTTTACTTTTCATTTTGAAATTATGTAGAGTTACATACAACTTAGGTCCTTCCCACAAGCTCCTGGCAAAATGCCCTCCAGTCTTATCTGCAAAGGCACAAGACAACATTTCTCTCTGGGTCCAACAACATTTCAATTTAACCCACAACTCACCTCCAGGAGCCCCAGGTAAGACAATATTTCTTGGGACCCAACCTGTGTTCAAAAGATCTTGATTCAGCTTGTCTTTCACCAGGTTTAACTCAAGAAATGCTTACAAGATCAGGTGTAAGACTTGGCAGATTTGGCTAGTTCAACCACATCTTCCTAGCTTTACACTGGCTGTCCCCATTACCTTGTGTCTGGAGTTCCTGCAGCCAGATGAAGCTCACATCCCCTCCTTGGGTCAGCTCAGCTAAAGCCTGCTGTGAAACCACCCTCACCAGCAGGCAGCTGTAGACAGCAGACCCACTAATGCCCAGGCAAGCACTCTTCTTCCTGGCCACACATCCACAGCCAGGCAGGACAGGGACAGCCTGACTGGTCATAGCAATATCCACTTGAGCTGGCCTGTGAACTACTCCATTTGTCACCCTATTTCTTTATCAGATAGGTGCAAAAGTCAGTCTGGATCTTTAACCACAGAAATACACAGAAGACCTATAAGAAAGACCCAAGGTACCAGAACAGCTGCACGTCTGCATCACAAACCATCAAGACACGATGCCACCACCAAATCAGTCCTCTTCAAGACATGATCTCAACAAGCATTTCCCACTGCAGAGCATTTCTTGAGACTAGAGGCCCCCAACCCCAAGACCAGAAGAGCTCCTCTGCCTGGAGTCCCTCTTGTCATTTGCCTGCATACATTCCTCAGCAAGGAGCACCCCTGAGACCACTGCACCTTAGAGGACTACACAGAGGCTTAGCAAAACAATGTTTTAACCACACTAGCTCTCCTGGAGAAGCTGGCAAGACATACAGGTCTTGAGACAATAACCACGTGTTGTCTGATAACATAACGTGCCTGCCCTCCCAGTCACACTTGATGGTACTGCTTTGTCTCAAGTAGGGAAAGACAAATGAGTGCACAGCACAGACATCAAGTCCAGCACAAGTTTTACCCCACTAGAGTCCCTGGAGAAATACTTGCAAAGACTGTTCCATTCAGCAGCCACCTCTGGGTTTCATACATCCCCCCAACCACCGTTACTGGGAATAAACAGGAGCTTTTACAACAGAAATAGTAACAACAGGCAGGCTTTTAGCTCTTGAAAACTGAGGTCCTCCTAGCTCAAAGCCACCACAACACATGCTCAGTGGTCTGTGCACACCTCATTCTGATTTTCAACTTGCAGCAAGAAATCCCAGCTTTCCACCACAGTCCTACAAGGGAGTGTCTTTGGTAACAGCTTCACGCTGTCAAGCTTCCATCTGACGTGACTGGGTAGAGCTCTTGTGCCTCCAGACCACCAGCTACAGCAGCTGAGACTTCAAACTCTGTACACACCTATGTGTGCACATCAGCATCTTCATTTTTATGCCTAGCACAACACAGACCACTTATTTTAATGCACCATTTCAACAGGTGATTTATCATTTAAAGATAATTTAAAGCAAACACCTCAACAGTGGGAATCAGCTACCAGAGTAAAAGCACTAAGAGACTGAGCAAACTACCAGAATCAGAATTTACCAAAAGAGCACGTTTTTCACAGAAGGCTGTTTCCTTCATTTGCCTCTTAAATTTGCTCATAAAAAGCTGAGAAAGTGTTTAGAAGTTAAAAAGGCCATTCCAAGCTAAAAGGAAAATGAAGTGAGAGGCTGAGATCCACAAACTCTAAAATCCTTAAAGATGTGATGATCAGAAATAATCCATTAATTCACTGCCTGATAATACTTATGCTCTGTTATTGACAGTAAGAAACAACACCTCAAGAAAAAAAAAAGACTATATATTTAACACACGAGTATGGAGAGCAAGATTTCCTGTTGGCAAGTTTAAATCCAAAACAACGCTGGAGTTTGAGCATCAATCCTCTGTTATGGTTTGAGATTTCTGATGTTGTTCAGACTTTTCAGAAACAAAACAGTTCAAACCTCTGTAAGAATTCCAAGTTTGAGAAGTGCAGTCAGCACTGGCATCCCTAGCATAACTTCACAGTGGTCAGCCAGATTGAAGGAACCAGAATCCCCAATCCCCTTAAAGGAAAGTCTTACCCATTAAAATAATTTCAGCAAGTGCTAATTACACTTCTCACACAACAGCCTGGCTGAACCACAGCTGGTCTTCCAACTACTCAAAAAGTTGCATTCACTTTTAAATCTCCTTTACACATGAAAGCTTTACCAATATTCAGAGCTTCACTGAATTACTTTATCTTTACAACACTATGGCTAGACTTGTGGAAGCCCAAGCGTGAACACCAGTAAAGTGTGATGAAGCAGTTAAGTCTGGAATGCTTCATCCCAGTTCCTTTGTAGCACAGATGGCTCAGCCTGATCACCACAAGGAAAACTACTATTTTAACCATTCCAGTCACCAACTTCTAAGTGCAAGACAAGCTCCCAGCAAGTCAGCCATCAGCATGAACTGACACAGGTCTCCCCCATATGATTGGCAGGTGCACTTACAGGTCCCTAGATGACAGCCCCATTCAATTTGACCTTTTCATTTTAAATGAAAAACACTTAAAAGCCTGCCCTGCTCTGACATATGTATTTTTATGTCTTTCCCATGCTGTGACAATATACTTGTTATTTACTGGCCAAAGTCCCCAAACTCAGAAGTCATGCATAATCTCTTCTGCTGACAGAGCCCTGATCCTCAACTATTCTGGCTGCCACCAGCACCAAGGGAGCCATCTGAGGTCTCCACGGCCTTCAACATCAGAAAAAAAAAAAATCACACCTCATATATGGAAACCTCAATTCAGAGTCCAATCCTGACTTAAAATTCAACTTAAATGCATGGGTAGCCTTACACTTGACCACAGCTGCCTTCAGACACGCACCAATGTTGCTATCCCAGGACACAGATGCCAGCAGGATTTGGCCCCAACAGCTTTCTGTGTTTGCTTCTGTGCTTCTCAGGCTTTATTAAAATCAACCTGCTCAATTGGAAAGAACACAGCTGAAGTTATCTAATGAGAGGATCACACAAGATAACAAAAGCTGGAGATGTGCTCCCTCCGCTCTGCTGCCAGCGGCGGCACCTGCTCAGCGACTCATCGATACAAACAGCAACAGCTAACACGCACCTGGCCGCTGCCTTTTGGGAGGCCAGATCCTGTGTCGGTGTAAAGCAGCAATTATGTGAGGAGCAAGTTTTGATGTGCAAGGAAGCACAGACCCCTCCAGTATCGCACTCCGCAGAGCTGCGTTCCACCCCGCCGCAAGCCCACGCGCCAGAATTAGCTGCAGTGGCGCTTATCGCCCCCGAACGCCTGGTCCGGCCCTCGCGCCGGGGGAAGGCTGGTGCTGGACCCACAATGGACCATCGGCTCCAATGAGGAGAATTAGTTCCCATAAAAGACCAAACTCGCTGGCAGCCCTGCACACTGTGATAAAGCATGGCCCTGCAGGAGGTCCCGCAGCAGTGGCATGCTTGGTTTCAGGGCCAGGGGGCTCATTTTTATCTTTGCTGTCACACCTGATTTTTAGGTTTGTCCCAGGGTTTGTAAAGTGAAATTAACACATGAGCAAAGAAGCAGCAGAGGGTAAGGAAGAAGAAAAGGAAAAGGAAAAGGAAAAGGAAAAGGAAAAGGAAAAGGAAAAGGAAAAGGAAAAGGAAAAGGAAAAGGAAAAGGAAAAGGAAAAGGAAAAGGAAAAGGAAAAGGGGGAGACGCTGCTCCAGCACACTTTCAGGCACATCAACACCTAAGGGATGGGATCCAGCTTGCACTGAAGTGATGGGACCTAGCTTTCCCACACAGAGACTGCTGTATTATAACAAACAAAAAACTTATTTGGGGCAGGACTGAATTGGGCAGTAGTCAAAGAAGCTGCAAGACATCCCTACCTACAGCATCCAAGCAGCCAGGAGCCACCCCACCAGCTCTCAGCCAGAGCCCCTGGGCAAGAGCTGGGACCATGTCACATCCCTGTTATTTTAAATGCACAAGGACAGTGTCGTGGGTTTGCAGCACGGCTTAGTTAAGAAAGCCTAGGAAAGAAGGGTGACAAAGGAACAAGAGGAATCAACATGCCCATGCCAGAAAACCTGTGGGTCCCATGCTGGAGGGACCTTCCAGCAGCTTCCCATCACTGCCAGCGGCATTGCCTGTGATTTACACATCTGTAACTGACACCAGGATTGAGCCCTGGATTTGGAAGCACAGACTACCAGCCTAATGCTGTTTCCATTCCCTCAGTCTACTCAAAGTGGAAGACATTCAAAACAGCCTCATTGATATTTTTTTATTTCTTTTCCCCCCACCATTTGCTGTCTGCATTTCACTAAGCCTGGTCAAAGACCTCGAACAAGAGGAGGGCAGTTTCACTTTCTTACTCTAATGCACCCCAGCTTCTCAAGCAAAGAAGGATAATTGATTTTGCTTTCAAGCTCTTATGCAGTATCAGAGCACCACAGAGCCTGGGTTTCAAACAATGGGTAACGTTTGGCAATTCAAAACTAAACAATGCCAACCCCCCCCCCCCCCCAAGAGGAATGTCCATCCGCAGCAGGCAATGCCAGCAGAATGCTGCCCTAACATGCCTCCCTTGTCTTAAGTTGCTCAGCCATGAAAAACAGACCAACAGTGACCGAGAGCACAAGGGAGCAGCAAAATAGACCAGTGCCCCAAGGCACAGGGGTGAGGAAGGCACCCAGCTCTCCCTAGTCCCAACACAGTCTCCTGCAGCCCACCTTTAGGTTGAAATCTCCTAGAGAAAGGATGACATCTTTGTGCATGTCTGTTCAAGTCTAACTCCTGCTTAGAATAACAACATGAAAATGTTGAGGAAGTTTTATTATAAGGGAAATGCTCCTTTAACCATTTTTACTTCATATGGCCAAAATTTTAAGACATAGGTCACCTTCTCCCAGGCTTGCTTCAGTGCTACCACAACAAAACCGTTGGCATCATATGCCAGTCTCTCTTATCACTCTTCTTAAACCTATTTGTAAATTAAACCTAGCCTACACAACCAGATCATCACTGTGTTCAAGTCTTCTGTTTCATCCAGTTTTTGTCAGACTGTTCGAAAAGAGCAACAAAGATCTGTCAGACAGCTGGATTTCCCATTCCCTTGCCTGCTTGGCCAGGCTAGGTCTTTTTGAGATAGTTATAATCCATCGTGATGTATTAAAAAGCACAGTCAGCTACAGGACCAGTAAATATCTGGTTTAGAAATGTCTGTCCCTTCCCCTCATCTCAAAGAGAACTGAGCATTAGCAATCTTTTTTTATTTTTATACCTTTGATAGCAAAACTGTCCCAGTTCAGCCTTGGAACAAATACCTTCAGATGGGATAAGCAACATAGACACTTAAACACCTGTATTTAAAAAAAAACCCAAAAAACAAAAAACAAAAAGAATGCATTTCTCATTGTAACTCTTCCTCTTTCTGAACAGCTGGATTGAGAGGCCAAAAAGCAGAAGAAGCCCTGATGTGGCAGCAGCACCCAGTTTAACATGGAGCGTGGCAATCAGCCTGCAGAGATGGAGTGGCCTCACCACCAACTGCTTTCCATGAAAACCTTTCTGTCTCAAATGTTATCACAAACAGAATAAAAAAAAAACCCTAAACATTTTTTCTTTACAAAACAAGAACTGAGTTGCAAGCTGATGCTTCCCACAGAAAACTTCATTTTGAGAAAGGAGCCATTTATACCAAATATAGATTAAAAAACTCTTGAGCGATTCTGACAAGCCCTAATAACTGCTCTTACTACATTTCAAAAGTAGGACCACAGATGCCTGTGGACGCATCTGCCCCCTGAACAAGAGAGTACCATTACTTCCATCACTGACGGAGCCTGAGACATACAGAATATACATTAAAAAGCTGGTTTAGTTCCTAAAATTACTCCAACCTTCAGCTGGAAGCCAGGCTCCTCACTGGAAACAAAAAATACCAGAGGCAGCATTTCAGGCCATGCTTTGCACTTTTCCACCCTGTGATGGGCAAACTGGTGTGCCACCACAGAGCACCCGCTGCTGGGATGGGGTTCAGACGATGGAAAGGATACATTGTGCTGCCCCATTCCAATGAACCACTGGACAAAGCCACTGCCCTCCTCCCCAAAGGGCACCTGAACATCATGTCCACCACCCCTGGGTGTGAAGCCTCAGCCCGGCATTAGGAGCTAGTAAAAGGAGAAGAGAGTCTATCCACAAAATGACCTGGTAACCTGTCTGGGAGAGGATGCACGTGCTCTACGTGCTTTCCCTGCACATCAGGGAGGGGTTTTCTCCCACCCAGTGCAATGGTGGTGGGGAGGGGGAACATACACTTGCAACCATCACACTGTCTTATCCAGCACCAGACCCTATGCACACTCCTGTCCTCCCAGCTGGGGTTTGGGCTCAAGCAAAGGAAAGGTGGCAGGACATCCCTCCATCACCTTGTGCAGGAGAACCAGCCATACAAACTTCCACAGGAGTTCTGCGGATTATCCTCCCTCCCAGAGGAGCTTAATTGCCTGTAAAAGGGGATTGTGATTGTTCACATAACTACTGCTTTCAGCACCGCAAGTACAAGTGTTGTCACATCTTCCCTCTCCTCAAAACTTAAGGAAAGCAGCAAGCCTTTAGCCCTGTGTGCCACTTCATCTTGATCTGGGGAAGTACACACGTTGGGCTTGCACTGCTTCCCTGTATTTTTTCCCTAGCACCAGCAGTGACTAGCACTGCACCCCCGGACCTGTAGTCTGCTTCACTTCGACATCGTCCCTGTTTCCCGGTGGTGTGGGATAATTCCTAGAGGCAACTTAGAAATCAAATCTATTTTTGTATTTCTAAGAAAGGTTCAGCATTTACAAAAGCATTCCAGGGGGATGAGCGACTGATATGAGAGCATCCTTAACACCAGGAATGTTCCTAAACACCCTTATTCACAGTAAGTTCCAAGACAATCTAGAAGGTTGGTAACGTTGACACCCCAGACAGGTTAAGAGATAACACGGGAACTCAAAGGTTAAGTGAAGCTAACAAGCTGCATATTTGCTACCCTGAGACTTCAAACCCCTCACGAATTTGACAAAATGCTGTCTGCTAGTAAACTCTGCTCATTATAATGTCATTATACCACACCTCCATCCCAGAAGCTACCGGCCTCACTGAGCATGCGCTCTGAATTTTGTTGGCTTATACCTTTAAATGCGAAGCGAGAGAAGTTTACACCAATCACAATAAAGGAATTTATGACTAGAGTCACTCAAGCTCCACCTTAGAGATAAGAAATAACATAAAAATAGTGTACAGGAGAGGGGATGTTAGGGAAGAAACTATCACCTACCATCCTGATCTCCAGGACCAGCCGATGGGCTGAGCCTTTCTTCCCCTCACCATTGGGCTGCCTGTGGGCAAGATTCAAACACTTGGTTACACCAAGTGCCTTCCCAGGAAACTTAGAAATCTCTGTAGTGTCAATATATTTTAGGTACCATATATTTTATAACATGTTAGTTAAGATCTCTTATATTTACAAGTGCCTTGCAGACAGTGAATTCATCACTAGCAACCCAAAGAATCTGTGTGTCTGCTGCTTAAATAAATTATACTTTGATTAAGCCAGCCATATTAATCTTCACTGGATGCAACTGAGCTCTGTTAAGACAGCTGTAATAGTTTAATAAATGCAACACAGACGAAGGTATATTTCACTGGTCATGGATCCAAATCGTGATAGTTCTGAGCACAGAATGTTATCAGACTTATAATGGCAAATTGGGCATATGGCTACATATCCTTTAACACAACAGGTGGAAAGGAAAAGGCTTTTGGTTTGCAGAATGACAAAGTTACCAATTAAACATCCTCAGCACCCTTACTGGATGTCATCAGTACTCAGAGGCACAGATCACAATTCCTCCCATATACCTGATGGTTTCCCAGCACAAAGTTTTCGTGGCAACTAATTCTGTGTTGTTTCCAAGAGTTTGCCACACAGTGTCCTCTAGCCTGCTGCACACAAGTGCTGTGTTTTGGAAGTGTTTGTGCCTATTTGTTTGAAACGTCAGCTAGGGTGTGTGTACAACATCACACCAAAGGCACAAAGCGCTTGAGACCAAGAAAGGTCTCTTCAACCTTCTTCCACCTCACTAGTGTGATTCACAGGAGCACCTAAGAGCCTAACACCACCATCATACCTGTCCTCACCTACTCCTACCCTACTGAGCTTGTCAGTGGGAATTTTGTCACCAGCCTTGAAGCCAGCATTTATGTTATCAAACCACGAGGTTGGGGGTTTTTTGTTTGGGTTTTTTTTTGTTTTTTTTAACAGAAAGGAACTGCAGCAGCTTTTGCAGACAAGGATCTCTACTGGACATGCCAGCTGATATTTTCAAACTGACATGGCACAACATCAAGGAAGCCAACATGCAAGCAAGAACCACCAGCTCCATGCCAGCATCAGCCAGGCTTAAGAAGCATTAGTAACCACAGTCAAGAAGGAGGAAGGAGAGGAGGACAGAGAAAGACAGACTAATACTGCACCTGCCACAAGAGGTACAACCACGTGTCTGGTCACCACTGATGAAACACAGAAAACAAAAATTGGTGAGAACCTCTGTAAGCAACCATATCAGACAGCAGTGGCCACGCACCAGTCAGCACTCACCAAGACTGACCACATAGTGGTATGTTAGATACCACGCTTGGCCTTCAGCCTAGAAACAGGAGACACATGTGGGAGGCTGTGTGGGAAGACCTGGCAAGTGAAGACTGTCCTATCAAGGCTGCAAATCTACACGTTGCACACAGAGACTCACAACAGCCTCGCATAAGCCATTTCCCTGCAGCCACCATATATCCAGTTACAACCCTCAGAAATGCAGCTGACTTGATCACCAGGACTTTATCAGCATTCACAGAGACTAGAGAAGGTCAAGAGAGCCATCATCCAGGAACAGACGACAAGCACAGTGACCTCAATGGGAACTTGACAGGCCAAGAATGACTGCAGTCACAGAGGACCAAGGAGAGCTTGCTCACATCGCCCTCTTTTTCTGAGGCTCTCAAAAGACGACAAAACATCTGACCTTTGATTAAACCACACTACTTTCAGAAGAGGGGGCAGCTCAGGGGCTTGGGGACTCAATAAGAAACTATTTATCTCAGGGTCACAGGTTCATACCCTCTTCAAGTTCTTTTTTCTTAGTCAATTAAAACAGGGGATTTGATCTGCATCAGAAAAACCCAAACCTGTTTCTAAGGGCACAGCCAGACACCACCTCATGAAACAGGCAGATTAAGGGCATACAGTCCCTTTGCTGCTCCTTGCAAGCCCCATAACCGAGCACAGCAACTTCAGGAAGGCTCCTGTGCAAAGTGAACACAACCTGCAGAGCGAAGGAGAGGGACTGCAGGCGTGACTGCCACCGCCAGCCTCCGGCAGCAGGTCAGACGCACCCCACAGGGAGCATCCTGGGAGCAGCTGATCCTGCCCCTGCCTGTGAACTCACCTTCTGCCCATTCCTGTACCACGGCTTTGAGATGTGACCACTGGCCAGATGGCTGTTCCTCCTACACCAGGTGTGGTCAGAGGCCAACACTCCACCGAGAGGTCATGGTGCAGATGAGCAGTGAGATTGGAGATGTACTGTCCCTGCATGCACAAAGTAAACTGCATCCACGGGGCTTCAGCCCTTGTTGCCCAGGAGCCTGACCACTTTGGGCCAGACACCTTCTCTGTCCTCCTCCTGCTGTAGGCCCAGCCACAATGGTGACAGGAACATGGCAAACACAGAGGTCAAGCAAACAGGGAGGAGAGAGGACACCTTCCACTAAGTCACCTGCCCAGAACAATGCATGCATCAAAGTTAATGTGTATCTGAAACCAATTGCTGATAGAAACCAAACTATCTAGGAACTACAGCTGCTGCATTCAGGGTTCCTGGTAGTGAGCACACACAGAATCAAAACCTTTTCTTGTCATTGGGTTTTAGCCCATAAAAAGTCAAGATAAAAACATGCTCCTGTACGTGGAGGGGGGGGGGCACACATTCTCCTCTGTCGCCTTTAGTGGCTTCCCACCAAGAAAGCACATCCTCCTGCCCCAAATGCAACTATTAGGTTTCACATAGTTTTGTGTAACTCCATGTTTTCCCTGCATTTAGCCTTTGGTCCAAAAGCAGAGAAGGGATTCAAGCACAAAACTCCCTGTGCACCAGGACGGAGGTTCTGGCCCTGCCACAGTCCTCCCACGCACCACAGCCAGTGCAAGGGTAAAGGGACAAATCAAGCGTTTGGAAACAAATGGGAAGCAGGCACAGTTTTCTTCCATTCACCAAAGATGATAATTATTTTGGAGAGATTATCCTTTTGGCTTTTAATTAAAGCAAACCAAGTCAACCTCTGTTCATGTGAGGGAGAAACTACAATCTGAAACAACAAGAATCTTGTCTGCAGATTCGCAGCCAAGGAAAACAAATCTGTACCCATCTTTCACCCCCAGAATAACTTCTGATTGTCAAGCACAGTTACCAGGGGAATGAATAGCTTCTCCTGCAAGCTCCTCACTCAATTAAACTAATGCAGACAAAAAAGCCAGGCAGCACAGGGCAAGTCAGACACACACACTTGGCGCAGATGGAGTAACAGCAGCAGATTCAGAGCAAGGAGAGGAGGAGCGGTCCACAGCCTCCACTGTCAAAGAAGACACCTGATGCTTCTCCATGTGATGCTGAATGGCAACAAAATGGTGGTGTCTGTGCCCTGAGACTTCAGGAAGCTTCACCCAAGAAGACAGAAGCACATGATCCATACTGAATGGTGAATGATAAAGATCTGTGTGCAAAAGACCCCTGAAAAGCCCTTGACTCATTAGTAATCCAGAACTACCCCCTCACTGCCTCCCTCTCCACTCAGCAGCACTATAATTACACTCTACCTGTAAAATCAGGACAGCCATCAAACCAGAGCACAAAATAAAGGCCAGAAAAAGCAAGTACAATCCTTGGCCCTTCCTGGGCAAGAAAGTGGAGCATATAAAGCGTCCCAATCATCTTCCAGAGCACCCAGGATATAATAATAATAAAAAACCCAAAAACCAACATTCAGATGCAGCAGGAGCTCATTTTTTGTTCCCAGCTGATCTCCACAGACTGGCTGTTGGGGCACTAATGATCAATATGAAGAGGATCAATTCCTAGTTTCCCCCCTTGTGCAGCTGAATTGCATTAAGAGGATGAATATAGACCTGGGAGGCTGCAGTGACAAATAGAGGCCTTCCTTACTCTTCACTCCTCCAATGTGCTACAGCTTCATTTTCTCTTTGGGAAGTCAGCCAAGTAACTTTTTGGGTTTTTAGAAGAAAGCAAAGTGTCAGACATCCTCTGGTCCAGACAACACTGAGCAGACACCTCCTGACATAAAAATGAGATATTCATTATCCAAGACCCCAAATACTCCATACAAAGTTATTGCAGTGGAGTTGCCTGGTCCTCAACGTGTTATTGCTGGCAGCTGACTGGGGCTGAACTTCATGGTGGGATAGAGCAGGAACAGCCAGGACATGAATTGTAAACAACAACAGTCCAGAGACAACACCAGAATCACCTGCTGCTTCAGCAACACACATCCATACAACTTGCTTGATCTAGGAGTCATCATGGATGACACAACTGGTCACATTTGGGGAAAGAGGGTGACAGGCAGAGTATTCACATTGGCCAGGAGCATCGTGCCTGCACTACACCAGGGAGGTGGGCACAGCAGCAAGCAAAATCCACAGCTCCCTCTTTGCAATGGGATTTAATAAAGTGTGACTGTGCAAATATAGGGCTAAATCCCATTCCCCCTCAAAAACTAAAGGAAGTGGTGTCTTTGATTTCAGTGGAAACCCAGCCTGGCCCTCACACAGATGAAGGCAGCACAAACTGCTGTGGTCAGACCAGTGCAATGGAGAGACAGCAGGTGCCCTGCAAAGCTGCACCCACACAGCCATGAACACACCCCAGCTTAGACAGGCTCTTCTAGCCGGTGTCATTTGAATCCTGGGCATCTCTCTAGCAAAGTGCAATGATATTTAACTTCCTTGTGGGCTCTGGAGGCTGCCAAACATCTGTTGGGATTAGTTGGTTCATGTTTGTAAAGTGCACACATATTCTATAAGGAAGGGGCTGACCTATTTATGGATGAGAAAGCTGGACCGAGACCCAAACCCACGTACGGTATTTGCACATATGGGCATATCTCCCCTACCAGATTTTACTGTCTGAAGTTAGGATGGAGGCATGAGGTGTCACCTATAGCTTCTGGCCCACTTTGGTCACTGCTAAATTAAGTGAGTGATACTGCTCCTCTCCTCCACTTTACCCCATCCAGTTGCACAACTGAATTTAGTTAACAAGCTGACCTAGTGCAGCTCTACCAGGAGACCCCAAATGTCATATGGCTGCCCTTTGCAGGAGGAGAAACCCACCCTTCACTCAAACCTCCATCCCACTCCCTGGAGCCCCACCAGAGCTGCAAATCACAGCCTCCCAGCCCACAGATCTCCGGCAGGCTCCCAGAGGCCAACCTACAGCACATCAGCCACCCAAATTCCTGGTGGTAAGGGACTTTGCATCAAGTTTCACATTTCTCTTGGTGTCCCTCCCTCCCACACAGTCTGCTGTGAGTAAGGACTGAGGAATGAGACAGCGAGCACGCACAGCTCAAACCACAGTGATAACAGCCATGAGAGAGATGAGCTCCCCAGGAAGGATAGAGGAGAGACCAAGTAGGTTTCAGGTGGAACCAAGCACATTTGTTAAAGGGGCTATATGTGGGAATGGCTTGCAATGGCAGGGCCACAGGAACTGCACACTCCCATGACTCAGAATTGCTTTGCACCAAGTTGCAAGTGCTTTGCTGTTCTGCCCTTTCATCTGCAGGCACATTTCAATACTTATCAAGTCTCCATCTTAGTCACGATCTGCTAACACACACTTTTTAAACCCTTTTCTCTTTCTCTCATAATCAATCTCTATGTCCCCAAGTCAATTGCTCTGCTCTTCCCTCACCATCCTCCACTTTATCATCATCATCATCATCTCCTATGGCAGGAGCTCCTCAGATCCAGACACCACCCTTCAGGTGCAGATGCTCCGGGTCACAGGACTCCACCACCCTCAGTGGGGCAGTGTCACTGCTCTCCTTTGGGTCGCCTAACAAGTGGCAGGCTCAGTGCAAGATGCTACAGGTCACACTTACAGATACAGACAACGCCAGGAAACACTGTCCATAAGATACAGGAGCAAAAAACAAAGAGAAGGATGAACAGGAACTGAACCTAGGAGCACACCAATACCATACCCAGAATTCTGATGTAATTCATTAAATGAATAGGCCTTGTCTTGCTCTGGACATCAAAAGCATTTGAATCATTTCCGTGACATGTCTGGCAGAATGTGAGCAACTAAACTACACAGAAAATATTCCCATCTTAGCAAGTGCATCCATCAAGGCAGCTGGAACTAAACTAGGTGATCCAACACGAGACTTCCCAATAACAGCAACTACCTTTGTACATACAGTTTTACCCATGAAATCTGGGACACCTTTAATCAGGTATGAATCAATCTGAGACATGAGGAATTTATTAAGGCCTTTTGCAAAAAAAAAAATGTAAGGTAACTTGTGCCTTACTTCAAGGGATGAGGAGCTGCCAATGGAAGCAGACAGCCACCCTGAACATAACAAAGCTGGAGCAGATCACTTTTGCTATGACTTCTTACATACACTGGCACGACTCAAGACCTAAAACACCACCTCAGCTGTACAAACACATACTGGGAGCATCCAGGAAGCTTCAGCAAGGAGGGAACTAGAGTGATGCCAGGCATGGGTATGACATTCCAGCAAGGGGCTTGGCCTCAAAGCGGGGCACTAACAGCACAGATGATCACTCTAACACACCAAAGCACAAGTCCTCTCTTTTTTACCCCAGGGCATATCACAGCAGGGCAGTGCAAGGGCAGAGTGATGCCAGCCCATCTGCCTCACATCCTCAGAGGGATCAGATATCCACCTGTAAAAACAGTGACCACAAAAAACTGCAAACAAGTTGTGTGGACATGAGGGATGGGAGCTAACTTGACACTGAATAACTTACAAACTCACCCTGCAGGAATCCTTGTGTGTAGTACCACACACTCTGCTCTTGTAGCTCCTTCTCCTCCCACGCTACAACGCAGTCCTTACAGCTTCACAAATTCCCCAGCTTCTGCACGTCCTGAGAGCACAGCTCTCCTAGGCAGCAGAGCAAAACATGTCATACCAAGCCACGGAAGGAGGCTCACAGGCACTCCATAAGCTGCCATCCTTTCACCTGGACACCTTGATATCTAAGAGAGCAGACTGCCTTGGAAAGACACAGTCATTTATACTGATTTAAGTTCACATGCAGCTCTGCCCTCATTCACAAATCAGAAAGGCACTTGAGGATGCATTATGTGCCAAGAAGACTGCACTCACCCCCACAGTAATCCACATGTCCAAGGTGCTATCCCTAACTTTCAAAATATGCTTCTGCCCTGCAGTTTGTTAATTAATGCCACTGTTAAAGGCTTGCAACTTGTCTGCTTCATTCATGCTGTATCTCCAGCCCTGTATGAGGCTGACTTCACCACAGCAGTTCCAGGAGAGCAGTCAAACATCTCCCAGGTAACTCAAACCATTTGCCCATTGTTTCTTCCCCATCTGTCTGCCTTGGGAGCAATTTGGGATTCAGGTACAGGACAGTCGTTAAACACTCACTTATCTTTAGGTACACAAGTAACTGCTGAGAGTTCAGCTGGATTACTCATCCACTTGAATTTCAGACTTACTATGCAAGAAGTCCACCAAACCCATCCTTAAATGGCAAAGATGCAATGCTGTGTTTTCCAAATTCAGCTCTTGTGCATCCCAAGGAATCCAAGAAAGAAACGGATTTTTGGAAAAGCACCAAAGTTGAACTGTGCTAGGGAAGGCATAATTCTTTCTCCAAAAAAAAAAAACCAGTCTGCAGGATAAGAAGTGTTGAAAATCCACCACAGCTTTAAAGAAAGCTTTAACTACCCTCAAAAACGACCGTCTTAGTGTATGTTGGAAAGCAACCCACTGAGGGAACATTCAGCAGATGATGTGAAGACCCCATTACTCTTATTCTACTCCTTAAAATACATTTTTATATGTTAATACCACCCTGACCTTACCATTTTTGTCTCCCCTTTCTGGACTGCCCCACCAACACATTTCAGGTACAGCAGCATTAAGCCACCCTGGTTTCTAACTGCCAGAGGCAAAGACCAACCTAAGCCAGTCAGTTCAATACCTATACAGAGTAAGTACAGGCCTTGCCCCTCTCATCACAAATGATGATGATAATGCACGAGAGGCAGGTAGAAGTGGAAAACACGGGGCAGATGGACTGCAAAGATAGGCATAACTGCAATAAGTAGTGCAGGGTAATTTCCAGAGCTGGGTGGAAAGGACGCTATCTTCAGCCTGTAATTACAAACAATTCTTCTCAACCATTTCTCTGCTTGATTACCAGTTACAACTGCAAACTAAAGAGAACAACCCTGGTCTAACTGCCTTTTTTCTCTCCCGGATTTTGGTGCCAGCAACGACATAAAACTCCCAACCTCACTCATCCCTGAGCCTCAGTGTCCCATCAGTAAAAGAAGAATAATTTTCTTTCACCTCAGGATGTCACTGCACAGAGTCACCCCAGATTGGGAAGCGCTCCCAGCACTGCAGACCAGCACAAAAGGAAATTGGTAACTCTGTATTCAGTCCCAAATTTCAATACTGTGTAGTAAATAAGGCTTGGGGCAACACACACAAAAACTTGAATAGCTTCTCATTAAGTATCATCTTCTACGCTGAGCACAAAGAGTAGGTGCTGCAATTACGTGGTTATATCATACTACCTGCTTGGGGGGTGGGAGGGTGGAATAGGTAAATAGTTTCATTGATGACCTTCCCTCTGGCATTTCACACCTCTGGAGCACTTGGACTTTGTAACCTTAATACTATTCTTTTAACCAAGTGCATTGCTCATAATTAGCTACAGGGCTGCCACATGGCCGCCACAATCACTATCTGTCTCTCTTGGGAAATCCAAATTAAAAGCTTGTCTTGGCCACAGTAATAGCTTGAGGTATCACTCCAACTTTGCCCAAACTCATGAAAAGCAAATCCAGTCTCTACCTCATGAGATGATGTGCATTAAACTCAAGCCAGCTGTTCTTTTTGGGGGCTGAACTGAAACAGGGGAGATACAGCAGCTGGAGTTACAAACACTTATCAGCTGCTGATCCAATTGTTCTCCCAACCCAGTCGCTGTGTGCTACACACTGTCTGGGAGACTCCTTGCTTTCATTCAAGCTTGCCTCATTAGGTGGGGTAATTCAAGTCTGTTAAGGTGAGGTAATAAACGGCTGCAGCAGAGACAGCTCCTTAGGGTACACGCACACAGCACTCTGAAGCGCACACACGCGTCACTGAAATATAAACCGCTGCAGTTGGGGTGCAGCAAACATGACTGCAAGTGACCAGTGAGGCATCCCAAGTTCCTCTTCCAGAACAAACCTCACCGACCTGAGCTCCACACAGCCAGCCACACTGCTGAAAAAGCCCTAGAGATCTTTTAAGCTTGCTCCCCCATGTTTAACTAGCGCAGAAGCCAGACCATTTCTTCCCCATCGCGTAAGCACATCCCTACCCACCCCAGTGGGTTCCACAGACCCTTCTTCAAGGTCTGCAGCACGATTCACCAGCCTCCTCCATCCACAGCAAAGCAGTGGGGTCCCAGCTCCTCAGCAGCGTTACAGCCCCCAGCAGCACAGCCCTGGCAGGGCCTTACAGCTACAGAACACACGCAGAGGGAGGAGACCAACTGCAGCTCCCCAAAATGACACCCGCTGGCATAAGAAAAAAAAAAACGGGGGTGGGGGGGAGGGTTTACAAATGGATGCATAAACAAGACCTGACTCTAATTCAGAGCTAACAGGGTAGTTTACTGAATGTTAATTAAATTCTCAGTGCCTGTTACCAACTGTGGAGATCAACCTATTTTTAAATTAAATAAGCAATAAATGCTTAGATGAACTTCTATTAAATTTCACCCAGTGAATGAAGTATGTGGGACTTTTAATAGACATTAAACAAGATAGTTATGGCAAGTTAGTTGATATTTTATTACCTAAAGATAATGGCCATATTAAATCTCAACTAACTATTCCACTGGCGGCACAATCATCCAAGACTTGGCGGAAGTTTGTCTGCCTTGAAGCATCACTGGGCAGCAGTAGCAGCAGGAGGAAGGCAGCCAAATACTGAATGGCACCTATTTAGAGGATGCTCAAGTGCATAAACCCACTTAGGGACAAACCAGGATCCCTCCCAGGCAGATCTGGAAACCCAAAAGAGGGCTGACACTGGCTCTCACACAAAGCTGGCATGAATCAGAGACCCTCAAGCATCCCAACCACCCCAAAATAACTGAAGCAATTTATGGGGTTACTGAGGAATCACAGGGGTTCATCAAGAGCAACAGAAAACATCTTAAGCATAGCAGGCTGTTAGGGAAAAGTTCATATCTTTTTCTAAGAAAAGGTTATCAGCAGCCCACAACTCCACCGATGTTTGTTTTCCTTTCCTGAGCATATTGCGATAGTTTGGGAGTACTTCTGAGTGACTCACACGTGTGCTGCTGTCACGCACAGATCCCAACAACAGATACCGACAGTCTAAAATGACAGAGACTTGCTGACAGAGACTTAAAAATCATCATTTTCATGCCAGCTCTTGTGCCTGCTCAAAGCAAGATCAAAACTAGCTCTTTGAGATGAAAGCAGAATCTCCGCCGAGGTGTCTCTACCCATAACCTTAATCACAACAATTAAGTGTGGGTAGCAGGTTGGGTTTTTTTTAGGTCTAGATTGGAAACATCATGAGCTCTATCTGCCCCCTGCCATCCCCAGAAGCAGGAGGAATGGAAAGAGACAAGCCCTGCACCATGTTAACCTTCGCTTCTTGGGCAGGCACAAGCTCTCTAAAAGCTTTTAAACTTTGTGGGGTTTTTCTGGTCTGTGGTTTTCGGTTTGATTTGTTGTTTTCTTTTCTCTATTTGTTTCTGTTTTACAAAACAAAAAGCTCCCTCAAGTAAAAAGAGCAAAACACAGGGCTCTTCATACTTGACTGATGCTCTCCTCCAGCTTCCCAATGAACACATGGAATCCAATCGCAACATCCCTCCTCCAGTCCCTCCTCTAGAACTGTTGTTCACAAAGTTATCTGAAGTCCTGTATTTTCCTACACATAACCCACACTCCTCAAAGGTATTGTTCCTTGCGAATCCGTCTCTCAGATAACTCACATCCTTAGATAAGCTATGGCTTCCGACTCCCCCGCTCCTGTCCGCTCTTGAAGTGTGGCTGCAGTTCCAGTAAGCTCTCTAGCTTTTAGTAGAATTACCCTGCTATGAGAGCGAGAGCAAAGGGAGATGAAGGTACCTGCATAAAAAAGCAGACTGCAGATGACCAGAAAACAGGCAAGAGCATCCCTGTCTTGCTCAAGTGTGCGCATAGCAAACACAGATGCTGAATCTGCTGAATCCCAGACTTATGGTGGGTCACGGACTTGGTATTCATGTTGCTTCCCTAAAGGCTTCTCTCCATCATAAAATTAGTATACTGTATGTACATCTGTACTTTTTAGGTAACCCACACAGGGGGTGTGAGGGGGTCACCATCCCACTGCCATCTTTAAAACCATCCTCTGCATCTACAGGGACTCTCCCCCATCTGAATGAATTACCAGAGGTACCACAACCTGCACAAGGAAAAGCATGGACAACCTGACACATGTGAAGCTCAGCACAGTCCAGGGCCAGCTGGAGCAGAGGGTGCAGGAGCTGCCTCAAGCCACATCAGGACCAGAAGTGTTTATTAGAAGAAAGGCAGAGCTGTGTGGGTCAAGCTTTCAGAAGCTTGGCAAGAAACAAAATGCCACCGAGGATGCATTGTTCACACAACTATCATGGGCAAAGGAATAGAGAAACCACTGTGGACTCCCTGAGGGTATACGTTTCCACAGACGCATGGAAACTTGTCTTCTTGCAAACAATTTGTCATCCACCCAAGCTACTGCCTTTCTCCAGCTACAGTCAGCGAGGGATGTTTCAGAGAAACCTGCATGAAAGATTGCCTTCTTTCCAATTAGATGTTTACAATGTAGGACCATCACCATTAGCTGGTATAACTCTGAACACACCTGACATTCATACAATCCATCTCTGTTCCAGACTTGGGTATGTTCCTGTCCTCAGCAACGCTCTGCATGACAAATACCACTATTTAGCTACACAGAAAAGCACTTAATTTTGCTCATTTTCAACCAGCCGCTTTCAGCTTGGCTTGCATTGGTACAAAGGAAGAGACCCCTTTTTCACTCCCAGCAGCATTCACTGTTTCTGTGACACCTGTATCTTTGATACATCAGCAATCCCAAACTACTGGTTAAACCCCTTGGGTTTTCGAGCTCCTCATCATTTTTACTATCCCTCCCTGAAACCACACGCACCAGGCTTCACTGATGACAAGGGAATCAAAGTTTTATAGCCAGACACTATACAGATGCATACGAGCGGCTTCTTTAACAAACAAGGCAACCACCAGGCTTCAAAATTAAGCAAGTGGTATCTCTGCTCTAACCCTGAACACCCACACTGCAATTTACACTGTATGTTAAAGTTAAAATTACATACCGACTGTTATAGATCTAAAAGCACTCCATCTCCACAGAGAATGACATTATTAGATGCCTTGCAAAACTGACCAGCCCAGCTCTGGAGCTTTACATGGAGCATCCTAGAGCAAACGTGTGTTTTGGCAAGCGATACACATCTGAATCTGCACTCTCACTATTTGAAAGCTTGAATTACACCACACCTGCTTCCAATTCTGGCAAGGCAAGAGCCCATTACCACTTACTAGCACAGGACAGCTAAAGACAATACTCAGAGCAATGCAACTTCACAACTCTGTGTGCTCTGCAAGTTTCCACGAGACAAGGCAGCTAAACTGCAGAGGAACCTTGGATTTTCTGTAACCTGTGAATGCCAGGACATGGGATCTGAAATCCACTCCTAGCTCAGCAGTTTAGAAACAGATTTATGCCAGTTTGCACTGGTTTCAGTAGAACATGTCACAGCCAGTATCATTCAGCACTTTTACTCCCTCAGTGAGGGTGACTGCTCATCCAAATGGTGACTAACAGAAGGGAACAGGACCCACAGAGCCAGAACCTGCACAGAAAGAGGCAGTCACCAGCATCCTGCCCCAACATGCAGGGGGATCTCCAAACATGCTCTGAAGGAGAAAATCTCACCTGGTCAAATGGGAAATGGACACAACAGCCAACACAACCACCATCATCTGACTCAGGTGGAGGGGGGGAAAAAAAAACCAAAATTAAAGGAAAAGCTGTATGAAATTCAGCAATTAGAGGGCAGAGGACTCACTACCAGCACCTCACTAGAGCTGCAGGCAGGATCAGGCACTGAGGGTGGGAGCTCACTGCCAGGTGGCCCTGTGGCCACCACCCACACCATCACCTGCTGACAGCCCGTCCCACAGGGAAAAGCCCTACCAAAATAGGTTTAACAACTGAAAGAGGGGAATAACAGAGCTAATAAATTTAGGATTGACAGGATGGAAGGTCATAGGGTGGGCAGGGGGAGACAAAGAAGGCCAACAGGCACAGAGAAGTTCTCAACAATAAACCTTGATCTTCAGATGGAAACCTTTCCAAAGGGAAATCCCATATTTCAGAGTATTATTTGGTCTTGTCGGGGCCAGTCCTGCTGTAGCAAGGGTGGGGATAACCAGAAAGTCCCTCACACACCCAAACTGTGATATAGACAGGACAGCAACCAATACTTTACAGTGTGAACTTCACTGATAATGTACAGATGAAATGTTGTGTCCTGTTTTCCAGCTCCAAAGATCTACCTGTTTTCCTAATAGCCACTATCAGTAATTGCTTGGTGAGCCAGCACTCACAGCCATCCAGACATCCAGGACTCCTCTCTCTCACAGGCCCTGCCCAAAAAAAAAAAAAAATCATTCCTGGAAAGTATAAACACCAACTCTGTAGGCAAGAGCCTAAGGAAGCTAAGAAATTCTCACATCTAGAGTGTTTCTAAAAAATTAACACTTCTGTGTGAGATCTGGTATTTCACATGGGACAAAACCACTTTCTGCCCAGGGACGAAGGTGTTGTGGGTGTGCAGGAAAACACATCTCAAGAGTTTGCGCATCAATGGCCTAACAAGAGTGAAAGATACCAAACAGGAACACAATCCCAAAACCCCAAACAACTGGGCCAGGACACCAACTCGCACAACCAGAGTGAAAAAAAACAAAAGACGGCACCCAAACGAGCTCAGAGCAAAGCAGGAGCGTCCCACGCTCACGCGTTCCACCAGCGCGGCCAGACTGCACCTCGGGGCGCGGTAGCCGGAGCAATTACCAGCGTGATTTTCCCCAGCGACACCTCCTGCTCCAGAGCGCTGCCTCCTCCCGCCCCGGGGCTGCGGGCAGCGCTCCCCAGCAACGGCACCGGCGCTCGGCAGGGCAGGGCGAGAGGAGGAGGGGGGAGGAAAGTACTAAAAAAAGCCCTGGGTGACATCAGGGTGCGAGAAACTTTTACGCCCGTACCTGCAGGGGAAGGGTGGGCCTACCCTGCTGGATAAAAAGCTGCCGGGGCTTTACTCAACTTGTTATTTACTACCGAGCCTCGGCCGAGGGGCTCTGCCCGGCGCAAGGTGCGGCGGGACCGGGCTAGAACCGGCCCGGAGCCGGCCTGGACCAGGTGCACCTGCGGCCGGGGGCGCCCCGCCGCCCAGAGGGACCTCAGCCC